>CM075977.1:363762296-363798642 GCA_038087875.1 Malacoraja senta
AGGTGATCGCCAAGGCTAAGGTGTGAAAGCTGTTAAACAGGATTTTTAGTAAGGCATTTGATAAAGTCCACCATGATGTGCTGATTCAGAAGATTAAGATGCACAGGATTAACAGTGACTTGGCCACGTATTCAGAACTAGTTTACTGATAGGAGACAGAAGGTTGTGGTGAACAAAAATATTCTGGCTAGAGGTCTGTGACCAGTGCAGTTCCGCAGGGACCTCTGTTATTGTGATGTATATAATGTAGATGGGCTGGGTAGTAATTTTGCAGACTGTGAGGGAACGGAATGGTACCATTTGGCGCCGAAGTTTTGGGGCTGCCGTTTTGGGCGCCTCTGTTTCAGGGTGTTAGAGTTAGGGTATGGGTTATGGTATGGGTTAGCGTTAGGGTGCCACAGCGGTGGGCCAGTGGAAACCAATTTCCAAACTTGTTAACATAAAGCTGATCTCACTTGCAATATCCTTGCATAGGAACTTCTTTGCAGAGGGTGCTGAATCTCTGGAATTCACTATCCCAGGAGTATTGTGACGCATGGAACACTTTTATTTATCTGGAGGTATTACAGAGGTTAGGGTTAGGGTTATGGTTCTGATGAGTACAGCTATTATAAACGGAGGCGCCGAAACAGCAGCGCCGAAACGGCAGCGCCGAAAAGTATCCGACCCGTAAGGAAGACTGTAGGTATACAGCAGATATAGATCAGTTACAGAAATGGGGGGAGAAATAGGCAGATGGATAATCCGAGTAAATCTGAGGCGCTATACTTTGGGAGGTCAAATGTAACATTGATGTACAGAGGGATCTTGGGGTCCAAGTCCTAACTCCTTGATTTGGACTGAGCAAGATTCTGTACAATACATATTTTTTTATTTTAATGTTCTAATCCTCTTAGAATCAGAATGTAGGAATCAATGTATTTAGTAATTGCTTTTTATTTGCTTTTTCTAAAATTAGGTAACTTAAAGGTAGTAAATATAGTTTTCTTTGCTAATCTTCACTGGTTTCTCAGGAGAAATATGGTTGGACAGACTTGGACTGCCTTCTCCTGAATGCCAGAGGTTTCAGGGAGACCTGAAAAAACATTGGGACATTCTCCCTGTGACCGTGTGGGTTTCCTTCGGGTGCCCCGATTTCCTCACACATTCCAAAGATGTGCAGGTTTGTAGATTAATTGGCTTCGGTAAAAACTTAGTGTGTGTAGGATAGTGTTAGTGTGCAGGGTGATTGCTGGTTGGTGTGGACTCAGTGGGTTGAAGGACGGAGATGTGTCTTTTCTCTGCACCTTCGCCCCACTCGCGGCCTACCAACTGGATTGGCGTGGCCTTTCCTACCGGAGACCGGCCCAGAGCTTCAGCAGCAGGAGCAGCACTGAATTACCATCACGGAATCTGGGATCTGTGTCGAGGATCGCCAGTGTTGGAGCTCCGTCCAGCGGGGCCTGCTGACTTTAACATCGTGGAGCTGTGGTCTGCGGAGCTTCTAGCCATGGGCGCGCCACCGACTTTAACATCGTGGAGGCCTGGAATCTTTTGCGAGGATTGCCAGTGTTAGAGCTCCGCCCAGCTCGGCCTGTGGACTTCGGAAGCCGCGGTCTCGGTAAGAAGCGGCCAATTCAGAAACTACAAGCCGCAGAGTGTGTTCTGATCCCTTCCGATGCCAGAGTTTCAATCATCCCGGCGAGAGGGCCTGTACATCGGGCCGTCTGTAGCGGAGACTGCAGAGAATTCTAGGCCCCGACCACGGGTGAACAAAAAGGAAGATGACTGAAGATGCCTTCCATCACAGTGAGAAACGATGATTCCGCTGTGGTGGATGTTTATGTTAAATTCAATTGTGTATTGTGTTCTTTTTATTCAAATGGCTTTATGGTAACTCAAATTTCACTGTACTAATTGGAATGTGACAATAAATGTGAACTTGAACTTGAAAAAGAGGAATAAGAAGTACCTATTTATTTTTTCAATGCAGATGGTAACTAGGGGGGTACTTGGGCTGGAGGATAGAGGGAAAAAAATAAATGTTGGAAATCTGAAATAAAAAAAGGAATTGCAAGAAACATTGAGCAGGTCAGACAGCGGCTATAGACATAGAAACACAGTTAACATTTGAAATTTCTGACCTTTCCTCAGAGAGGGCATTTGTTTTTATTAAAAAAGAGGTGGGGACTTGGAACTCACTACTTAAAGTGAGCAAAAGCCCTTTTCATACACAAAAGGGAAATGAAATAACAAGACAGTGTGTGGTAATCTGCACATCAGTATATTCAAGCCTGGGAAATATAATTAGTTTGTAGCTTCTTCAATTGGCATGGATGCAGCAGGTCAAAATGTCCCAACTATTGTGTAGATTTCAAGGCTTGCACTTTATTATGCCTGAGCTTTTTTTTAATTCAAGAAACTGTGGGCTTTAAATTTCTTGTCTTCCAAAATAAGACTTTTTTTAGAAGTTTGTTTCCATTTTTCAATTTAACCGATAAAGAAAAGTAACAGGTCCAAATATATTTTTATTGTAAAAAAGATTAGGGTAGATAGGAAAGATAAACGATAAGAATGAGTCGGGAGCAAGCCTACTTTTTGCTTTAAACAACGTACCTCAGTGATTGCCGTCATAAACCATTTTGTAGTATCAGTTCAGCTGAAAGATATGACATAGATCTTTCTTTAAATATTGCATTTTTTTCCTTTAGTGATCCATAGAGTAGATGGATAGAGTTTGTAGAAGTTAACAGTCATAGTAAATTATGTAGCATTTAGTCATCATCTTTTTCAGTAATATCCATTTTCCTCAAATAAATTATAACTGAATTTTAGAAGAAATGATTTGCCCACTAAATTGAAGTAAAAGTAATGATATAAAGAAACAATGTTCCTTTCACTACCATAGCACATAGAATATAGAACAATACAGCACAGGATGTAGAAACAATGAACTGCAGATGTTCATTTACAAAAAAAAAAGACACAAAGTACTGGAGTAAATCAATGCATCGGGTAGCACCTCTGGAGAATATGGATAGGTGATGTTTCAGGTGGGCACCCTTCTACAGCACAGAAAACGGATCGGCTCACAATGACTGTGCTGGTCATGATGCCAAGATAAACTAATCGTCTCTGTTTGCACATGATCCATATCCCACTATTCCCTGCATATCCATGTTCCTATCTAAAATCCTCTTAAATGCCACTGTCATATCTGCCTCCACCACCACCCTGTCTCAGCATGTTCCAGGCACCCAGTACTCTGTGTAACAAAAACCTGCCCCGCACATCTCCCTTAAGCTAACATTTCCACCCTAGGAGAAAGGTTCTCTGCCGACCCCATCTGTGCTTCAAAATGTGATACTTCTGCTTTGGATTTCCTGCATCTGCTGTATTTTGCTTTTGGATTATTTTCAGCCATGTGCAGAAGTGGTGAGGCACAATGCCAGGAAAAACACAAACATGCCTTCTCCTTGAATGTGCTGTAGCTTCATAAATCTATACGTAACTTCACAAAGCTCCATGGTTGAGTCCCTCCCATCAAGTTTCTGCCCCTGCCACAATGCTGAAAAAGTCCGTCAAGGTTATTAACAACAACTAAACTGAACCTGATCTGAACTGAACATCCTGAGTGACTATGATTGCGATATATTATCCAATATGATCATGATGATGTGTACCAATAAAGTGATGCACTCTATGGCCACACCTGTCAACATTTATCATCCTGCATGACCTTGGGATG
Source organism: Malacoraja senta (assembly GCA_038087875.1). Lineage (NCBI taxonomy): Eukaryota > Metazoa > Chordata > Chondrichthyes > Rajiformes > Rajidae > Malacoraja > Malacoraja senta. The sequence goes on from CM075977.1 coordinate 363,766,024, forward strand.
CTCTTTGCACCTGACAGCTACTCTGCCTCCAAGCCCATCTAGATTTCATTCTCAAGGTATAGAAGGAAGCCATACTGCACATCATGTTGGCTCTCCCATCAATCTGACTCTCACACTCAATCCTTGCAACTTGCCTATTCCCTGTTTCATGCACATTAATTGCCTATTCTGCCACTGCCCTACAATAGTCATCCTACCATCCAGTTTATCTTTGGGATGGGGATATTGGAGCAGCTCGGAGAACTCGACCCAGTCACAAGAAGAATGCAAAAACTCCCACACAGACTGCTCCAGACAATAGGATTGAACTCATACCAGCAGGGCAGCTGGTCAGTAGCTGTTTTGATCCAGGTGAAAATAGATAGACTGTTTCTACCAGCCTCCCTGTATTTTTCCACACTCCTGCACAAAGAGTAGGGATTAACGGGTCCCTTTCAGAATGGCAGGCAGTGACTAATGGGGTACCACAAGGCTCGATGCTGGACCACAGCTATTCACAATATACATCAATGATTTGGATGAAGGGATTCAAAGTAACATTAGCAAATTTGCAGATGACACAAAGCTGGGTGGCAGTGTGAACTGTGAGGAGGATGCTATGAGAATGCAGGGTGACTTGGACAGGTTGGGGGAGTGGGCAGATGCATGGCAGAAGAAGTTTAATGCGGATAAATGTGAGGTTATCCACTTTGGTAGCAAAAACAGGAAGGCAGATTACTATCTAAATGGCGTCAAGTTGGGAAAAGGGGAAGTACAACGGGATCTGGGGGTCCTTTTTCATCAGTCTATGAAATTAAGCATGCAGGTAGAGCAGGTATAGCGGAGTCAGGGGATATGGGGAGAAGGCAGGAACAGGGTACTGATTGGGGATGATCAGCCATGATCACATTGAATGGCAGTGCTGGCTCGAATGGCCGAATGACCTACTCCTGTACCTATTGTCTATTGTCTGCTGCATACCTAAACTCCATATTTTAGTACAATTATATACTCCCTCCCATTGTTAATCTGAGTCAGCAAAGTATTTTTTCTGCCATGAACATGATGATATCTCTGCATTATCACATTTATTTGCTTCTGGATCAGTTTATCTACTGCTGAGGAGGGTCCTGGTGCAAAATGTTGCCTATCCATCTCCTCCTGAGATGCTGACTGACTTGCTGAGTTACTCCACCACTTTGTGACATAATCATGACTTAATTGTTCCTATACTCCTTTTCTGATCTCCATGTATTTATACTCAAGCAAAATCCTACCCAACTTACAATAGTGCTGTTCTTCTCTTCATGTTGGCCTCACTACCTTACAATGCTTCACAACCAACAGAGCCTCAGTCTTCTAATTCCCATCTTTGTGTTCAAATCTCTTCATGGCCTAACCTGTCTAATCTCTATAATCTTCTCCAGTCCTCTAAACCTTCAAGAAGTTGAGGGCGGCACAGAGCTACAGTGGTAGGATTGTTGCTTACAGCACAAGAGACCCGGGTTCGATCCTGACTATGGGTGTTGTCTGTATGGAGTTTGTACATTCTCCCTGTGATCACGTGGGATTTCTCCGGCTTCTTCCCACATTCCAAAGACATACCGGTTTGTAGGTTATTCGGCTTTGGTAAAATTGTAAATTGTCACTAGTATGTGTCTGGGATAATGCCGGTGTATGGGAATGATCGGCGCGGACTCAGTGCGCTGAAGAGCCTATTTCTGTGCTGCAACTCTAAACTAAAAATACTATACTAAGTCTGCCCTGTACATAAAAGGTATCCTACAATTTTACCACTACTGGCAACCAAACCTTCTACCATCTTTGCCATATACTCCAAGGTTTCCTCCCTAAAACTTCTCTGACACTTTATCTCTTTTCATTTATTGAAGTTGCTCATTAAATGGAGCCTCACTTAACCTGATATCTCTTACTGACTGAGAACTACATTTTGATAGATTACATTTTTTGAGATATTAAAGGTTCTTCGTGAGTGCATATTATTATTGGTATTACGACTACCCAGCAGGCCTGATCAACATGCTAATGTATATACTGTTTCTCTGTTTGGAGAAGGAAAAACAAAGATTTTGTACATAGAAACAGGTAGGCGGGATTCTTACACCCTCCTGTTCCAAAACTGCAGGTGATTTCTTGAAACATTTATGTATTCCCTCTCATTGTTAATCTCAGTCATCAAAACAATTGTTATGCCCTGAAGCTGACTTCAAGTGGTTTCCCACAGTCCTTTCCCTCTTTTAGTAGTGTTAGTTATTTTTCACATGTAATTTTTCAAAGCAGACCATCACAACAGGGAATCCATGGCCCAGTTCCTCTTTTGCATTAGTTTTATTTAAAGCAAAAACCTTACACACATTCAGTAGTCATGTGTTTTAGCATCATCTTACAGTCACATAAAGTGTTATCATTGCTCTGATAATGATTTGACTCCACCATTGCACAATGTTTAAGGCCATTAAATCACTCATTAATTCAATGAGAATTCCTAAGAAACCTTTTTAACCAAGAATGTAGAATACATGCTTTGAAAGGAAAGATAGATAAACACGAAAACGAAGAGTAATGGAGGTGATGATGGGGTTTGTCCAAAAGCATAAGCTCTGAATAGAGCACTAGACAGAGCATGGTTTAGAATGGAGCAGCACGAAATGGAAAGGTTGAGAGTGAATTAACTTGGAACAAGTTAAATTTCTAACAGTGTGGAGGATCAAGTGTACTCTATTCAAGATTGGGAGCATTTGAAGCCTCTGGGCCTGTATTTGCTGGAATTTAGAAGGATGAGGGGGCTCTCATTGAAACCTACTGGACAATGAAAGGCCTAGAGAGAGTGGACGTGAAAAGGATGTTTCCACTGGTGGGAGAGTCTAGAACCAAAGGCCACACTCAGAATAAAAGGACATACCTTTAAAACAGAGATGAGGAGAAATGTCCTTAGCCAGATGGTGGTGAAGTGAAGAAGGCAAGATAATGGGGTTGAGAGGGAAAAATAGATCAGTCATGATTGGATGGTGGAATAGACTCAAAAGGCCGCACGGATTAATTCTGCTCCTATGTCTTGTGGTCTATTGGGCTACCGGGAGATGCATAAAGGCTTAGTTAGGTTATTACCCCAAGTATCTCTTGTTAACCAGAGTTTTACAGGGTAAAATAAATAAGCATGGAGGAAATATGACCTGGAGAAATATGGTTGTCCAATCTGTTGGGAATAAAAATTTGTTTATGTTTTTAAATGCGTAAAATGTGAAAATGTAGGAAAGGTTAACCTGTGTTGCAAAGAACAATAGAACACAACAATAGAAAACCAATACAATTAAACAGGGTCCAGGGAAACAATGCCAGAGCAACCTGTCTAAGAGGGAGGGAAATGCATGTTCATGAACCTGTCCCGAAAAGAGTAGATTTCACTAAGAGGAGCTTTTAGTGTTTCAAAGAATCAGTGATAATCTTATAGAAAATTGAAATAGATTATCTACTGACTGGAAAGTGCAGAAACAGAGCACAATCACAAAAAATGGGCTCAACCATTTAAATGCTGATGAAGAGATATTGCTACACACAAAGGGATGTGAATCTTTTGAATCTTTATCTCACATTTGCTGTGGATACACAGTTGAGAATATATTCAAGTAAATTTAAAAAAAAATGAGATCATGGACAGGACAGTTTTACATGGGTAGGACAGGTTTGGAGGGATATGGACTAGTGTAGCTGGGACATGCTGGCAGTTGTGGGAAAGTTGGGCCGAAGGGCCTGTTTCCACACTGTATCATTCTATGACTCTATGACTCTATGTGGAGAGTTTTTGTAAAAAAAAGTGAATTACAGTATAATCTTTCTGAATGGTAAAGCAGCCACTTTGTTTCTTGTGATGTTCTTGAGATTTTGTTGAGATGTGCAATTATTTGCCCATCAGAAGTACGAACAATAGCGTATTCCAATTCTTCAGCGGTCTCTATGTGAACATGAGTAGGTGATTAGGCTATTTGGCCCATTGTGCTTAGTCTGTCATCCAGTTATGGCTGATCTGCTACCTCAGCTCTTTATTCTTACACAAATCCCTTAATTCCCTTAATATTTAAAAGAAAACGTATTTTCAGCTTTGCCTTGAATATACTTTGTGAATGAGCCTTTTGGGTAGAGAATTGTAAAGACTGATTATACTATTGGCGAGGAAACCCCTTCTCCTTTCAATCCTGAATATCTGTCACCTTCTTTTGTGATTGTCACTCCTTCTTCTAAACACCACTGCCACAAGAAATATCCTCCCTGCATTCACCCCATGAAGCCATGTCAAACTATTGTACATTTCATTGATATCTCCCCCTCAATTTTCGGCAGCATAAGACAAGCTTCCTCTCAAATGATAGACTCCATATTTCATGATTATATTCAATAAACAAACTCTCGATTGCAATCACATTAGAAGGAAGACTAAGCCTATATACAATATGACAGAGGAAGTTTTAGAATGACCCAAACAAATGTATTCTGGAATCTTCTTGCTTTAGAGATAAAGACTATCTGCTTTCTAATTTTACAATTTAAGGAATACAGGCCCGAGCCTTCAAATGCTCCTTAATTTCTTAATTTAACATCTTAAATGCTGCTGTATTCTCAGATTAATTTACTGTGATTTACGTACAAGAACAATAGAATACCAAACCTTTCAGTCTTCAAAAATAGTCTCTTTCTTTTCCTTTCTGCTCTTGAGGAGGATATCCTCACATATTTCCACATTGTAGTCCATCTGTTATTTCAATGTCCATTCACTTTGCCTATTTCCTCCAAAGCTTTTTAGTAGCCTCCTCACAACCAATATGGTGACCCAGTTTTGTATAATCAGCAATTTTGATATAATTCATTTGATTCCCTCAATAATATAATTGAAATTAATTCTGAACAACCAGAGGAACAAATTCTTTTTTTGCTGTGCTCAAGACCGCAAGAAATTGCAGAGAGTTGTGAACGCAGCCCACATCATTGCACCACCAGCCTTCCTTCGGTCAAATCCATCAATACCTCATGCTGACTCAGGAAAGCAGCCAGCATAATTAAGGTCCACAGATAGACACAAAATGCTGGAGTAACTCAGCAGATCAAGCAGCATCTCTGAGAAAAGAGATGGGTGACACTTTGAGTCAGAACCCTTCTTCGTATAGAGGTCTGACCCAAACGAACCCATCCCTTTTCTCCGGTGATGCTGCCTGACCCACTGAGTGACTCCAGCATGTCTATCTTCGGTATGAACCAGCATATCATAGAGTCATAGAGTGAAACAGTGTGGAGACAGGCCCTTCGGCCCAACTCGCTCACACCGGCCAACAATATCCCAGCTACACCAGTCCCACTTGCCTGCGCTTTAACCATATCCCTCCAAACCTGTCCTATCCATGTACTTGCCTAACTGCTTCTTAAACAATGGGATAGTCCCAGCCTCAACTACCACCTCTGGCAGCTTGTGCAATACCCCACCACCCTTTGTGTGGAAAAGTTACCCCTCGGATTCCTATTAAATCTTTTCCCCTTCACCTTGAACCTATATCCTGTGGTCCTCAATTCCCCTACTCTGGGCAAAAGACTCTGTGCATCTACCTGATCTATTCCTCTCATGGTTTTGTATACCTTTATAAGATCTCCCCTCATCCTCCTGCACTCCATGGAATAGAGACCCAGCCTACTCAACCTCTCCCTATAGCTCACACCCTCTAGTCCAGGCAACATCCTCGTAAATCTTTTCTGAACCCTTTCAAGCTTGACAATATCTTTCCTGTAACATGGTGCCCAGAACTGAACACAATATTCTAAATGCGTTCTCACCAACGTCTTTTACAACTGCGATATGACCTCCCAACTTCTATACTCAATACTCTGACTGATGAAGGCCAAAGTGCGAAAAGCCTTTTTGACCACCTTATCTACCTGTGATTCGACCTTCAAGGAACTATGTATTCCTAGATCCCTCTGCTCTACAACACTACACAGAGGCCTACCATTTACTGTGTAGGTCCTGCCCTTGTTCAACATCCCAAAATGTACCACCTCACACTTCTCTGTAATATATTCCATTATCCTTTCCTCTGCCCATTTGGCCAATCAATCCAGACCCTGCTGCAATCGTTCACAACCATCTTCACTATCTGCAAAACCACTAACTTTTGTATCATTAGCAAACTTGCTAATCTTGCCCTGTATGTTCTCATGCAAATCATTGATGTAGATGACAAACAGTAATGGGCCCAGCACCAAACCCTGTGGCACACCACTAGTCACAGGCATCCAGTCTGAGAAGCAATCTTCCACCATTACCATCTGCTTCCTTCCATGGAGTCACTTTCGTATCTATCCAGCTATCTCTCCTTGGATCCCATGCGATCTAACCTTCCAGAGCAGCCTATCATGCGGAACCTTGTTGAATGCCTTACTGAAGTCCATGTACACAACATCTACAGCTCTGCCCTCATCAACCTTTTTGGTCACGTCTTCAAAAAAAATCAATCGATTTGTGAGACACGACCTCCCACATACAAAACCATGCTGACTATCCATAATCAGCCCTTGCCCATCCAAATGCCTGTATATCCTTTCCCTCAGAATACTCTCCAGTAACTTACCAAATACAGATGTTAAGCTCACCGGCCTATAGTTCCCAGCATATTCCCTGCAGCCCTTCTTGAAAAGAGATACAACATTTGTCACCCTTCAGTCTTCCGGCACCTCTCCTGTATTTAAGGACGATTTGTAAATTTCAACCAGGGCTCCCGCAGTTTCCACTCTAGTTTCCGACAATGTCCGTGAATATATCTGATCAGGCGCTGGAGATTTGTCTACCTTCAAACACGACAGTACCTTCTGTCCTTCTTCGACAGTAACCCTAACAGTAACCCCAGAGTACTTAAGGAAGTAGCTCCAGAAATAGTGGATGCATTAGTGATAATTTTTCAAAACTCTTTAGATTCTGGAGTAGTTCCTGAGGATTGGAGGGAAGCAAACGTAACCCCACTTTTTAAGAAGGGAGGGAGAGAGAAAACGGGGAATTACAGACCAGTTAGTCTAACATCGGTAGTGGGGAAACTGCTAGAGTCACTTATTAAAGATGGGATAGCAGCACATTTGGAAAGTGGTGAAATCATTGGACAAAGTCAGCATGGATTTACGAAAGGTAAATCATGTCTGACGAATCTTATAGAATTTTCCGAGAATGTAACTAGTAGAGTGGATAGGGGTGAACCAGTGGATGTGTTGTATCTGGACTTTCAGAAGGCTTTCGACAAGGTACCACATAAGAGATTAGTATACAAACTTAAAGCACACGGTATTGGGGGTTCAGTATTGATGTGGATAGAGAACTGGCTGCCAAACAGGAAGCAAAGAGTAGGAGTAAACGGGTCCTTTTCACAATGGCAGGCAGTGACTAGTGGGGTACCGCAAGGCTCAGTGCTGGGACCCCAGCTATTTACAATTTATATTAATGAACTGGATGAGGGAATTGAAGGCAACATCTCCAAGTTTGCGGACGACACTAAGCTGGGGGGCAGTGTTAGCTGTGAGAAGGATGCTAGGAGACTGCAAGGTGACTTGGATAGGCTGGGTGAGTGGGCAAATGTTTGGCAGATGCAGTATAATGTGGATATGTGTGAGGTTATCCACTTTGGTGGCAAAAACAGGAAAGCAGACTATTATCTAAATGGTGGCCGATTAGGAAATGGGGAGATGCAGCGAGACCTGGGTGTCATGGTACACCAGTCATTGAAAGTAGGCATGCAGGTGCAGCAGGCAGTGAAGAAAGTGAATGGTATGTTAGCTTTCATAGCAAAAGGATTTGAGTATAGGAGCAGGGAGGTTCTACTGCAGTTGTACAGGGTCTTGGTGAGACCACACCTGGAGTATTGCGTACAGTTTTGGTCTCCTAATCTGAGGAAGGACATTATAGCCATAGAGGGAGCGCAGAGAAGGTTCACCAGACTGATTCCTGGGATGTCAGGACTTTCATATGAAGAAAGACTGGATAGACTTGGCTTATACTCGCTAGAATTTAGGAGATTGAGAGGGGATCTTATAGAAACGTACAAAATTCTTATGGGTTGGACAGGCTAGATGCAGGAAGATTGTTCCAGATGTTGGGGAAGTCCAGGTCAAGGAGTCACAGCTTAAGGATAAGGGGGAAATCCTTTAAGACCGAGATGAGGAAAAAAAAATTCACACAGAGAGTGGTGAATCTCTGGAACTCTCTGCCACAGAGGGTAGTTGAGGCCAGTTCATTGGCTATATTTAAAAGGGAGTTAGATGTGGCCCTTGTGGCTAAGGGGATCAGGGGGTATGGAGAGAAGGCAGGTACGGGATACTGAGTTGGATGATCAGCCATGAACATATTGAATGGCGTTGCAGGCTCGAAGGGCCGAATTGCCTACTCCTGCACCTATTTTCTATGTATCTATGTATCTATGTAACTGCTCTCATGACACTTCGAGTGACTGCGCCAATTTCCTCCGTCCAACTGCCTTTCCCTTCGATAAATACAGAGGAGAAATACTCATTTAGGACCTTGCCCATCTCCTGTGGCTCCATACAGAGGTGACCGCTTTGATTCACAGAGATGACCGCTGCAGTTCCTTCCTGGAAACATAGAAACATAGAAACATAGAAATTAGGTGCAGGAGTAGGCCATTCGGCCCTTCGAGCCTGCACCGCCATTCAATATGATCATGGCTGATCATCCAACTCAGTATCCCGTACCTGCCTTCTCTCCATACCCTCTGATCCCTTTAGCCACAAGGGCCACATCTAGCTCCCTCTTAAATATAGCCAATGAACTGGCCTCGACTACCCTCTGTGGCAGAGAGTTCCAGAGATTCACCACTCTCTGTGTGAAAAAAGTTCTTCTCATCTCGGTTTTAAAGGATTTCCCCCTTATCCTTAAGCTGTGACCCCTTGTCCTGGACTTCCCCAACATCGGGAGCAATCTTCCTGCATCTAGCCTGTCCAACCCCTTAAGAATTTTGTAAGTTTCTATAAGAAACACTCTTCTATAAGGAACACTCACACTGCGGTCATTCTCTCTTCTTCCCTTTCCTGTCAGGCAGAAGATATAATAGCTGGAAAAGATGCACCACTAGATTTAAGAACAGCTTCTTTTCCACTGCTATCAGTCTCCTGAATGGATCTCTGAAACGCTAGGGATGAATTCCAAATATTCTAATTTACATTGTTGCGACCCTTGCATTTGTTTTTAATCTGCACATTCTCTGTACTGTACCAGTAACGCTTTATTATGCATTATGTTTATTTTCTCCTTTGCACTATCTGATGTATCCAATATATAGTATGATTCACCTAGATAACACACTAAACAATGTTTCTCACTGTATCTTGGTACATATGTCAATAATAAATCAATAGCAATACCATTACCCAAAACCTATTCATCAAACCCCACAGTATAGAAACATTGCATTCATCAGGTACTGGAAACTATGAATGAATGAATGAATTAGAAACATAGAAACATATAAAATAGGTCCAGGAGGAGGTCATTTGGCCCTTCGAGCCAGCACCGCCATTCATTGTGATCATGGCTGATCGTCCCCTATCAATAACCCGTGCCTGCCTTCTCCCCATATCCCTGGACTCCACTAGCCCCTAGAGCTCTATCTAACTCTCTCTTAAATCCATCCAGTGATTTGGCCTCCACTGTCCTCTGTGGCAGGGAATTCCATAAATTCACAACTCTCTGGGTGAAAAGGTTTTTTCTCTCCTCAGTCTTAAATGACCTCCCCTTTATTCTAAGACGGTGGCCCCTGGTTCTGGACTCGCCCAACATTGGGAACATTTTTCCTGCATCTAGCTTGTCCAGTCCTTTTATAATTTTAAATGTTTCTATAAGATCCCCCCTCATCCTTCTAAACTCCAGTGAATACAAGCCTAGTCTTTTCAATCTTTCCTCATATGACAGTCCCGCCATCCCAGGGATCAATCTCGTGAACCTACGCTGCACTGCCTCAATCACAAGGATGTCCTTCCTCAAATTAGGAGACCAAAACTGTACACAATACTCCAGATGTGGTCTCACCAGAGCTCTATACAACTGCAGAAGAACCTCTTTACTCCTATACTGAAATCCTCTTGTTATGAAGGCCAACATTCCATTAGCTTTCTTCACTGCTTGCTGTACCTGCATGCCAACTTTCAGTGACCGGTGTACAAGGACATTAATTAATTAATGTTTATTGGCCAAGTATTCACATACAATGAATTTGCCTTGGTGCTCCACCCACAAGTGCCAAACAGTGACAGGAATGACACATAAAACATTAAACATTAATAATAAAATATTATTGATTAAACACGTTAATTAGATAAAATACCAGGGCAAAAGGAGGCTACAGATATTTGGTTATTGAATAGAGCTACTACTCTAGCAAATAAGTTGTTTTTATGTCTGGCTGGTTATGTTTTTATGTCTGGCTGTGGCAGCTTTGACAGTCTGGAGTTGCCTTCCAGAGGGAAGTGATTCAAAGAGTTAGTGGCCAGGGTGAGAGGGGTCAGAAATGATCTTACCCGCTCACTTCCTGGCCCTTGCGGTGTACAGTTCGTCAATGGAGGGAAGGTTGCAGCCAATAACCTTCTCAACTGATTGGACGATTCGCTGCAGCCTCCGATGACTATGTCAAACCAGACCATGATGGAGAAGGTGAGGACAGACTCTACGATGGCTGTATCGAATTGACCATCATTGCCTGTGGCAGATTGTACTTCCTCAGCTGCCGCAGGAAGTACATCCTCTGTTGTGCCTTTTTGACTGTGGAGTCGATTGTGGCCCCCCATTTAAGGTCCTTGGAGATGATGGTTCCCAGAATTTAGAATCCACAGATATGACTGGTGTTGTTGATGGTGAGTGGGGTGAGGGGAGGGGGGCTCTCCTAAAATCAACAATCAATTCCACTGTCTTAAGAGCATTGAGCTCCAGGTTGTTGCGATGGCACCAGGATGCCAGCTGTGTCACTTCCTGTCTGTTGGCAGATTCCTCCCCATCCTGGATCAGTCCAATCAGTGTTGTGTCATCCGCAAACTTGAGAAGCTTGACAGAGGAGTCAGTGGAGGTGCAGTCATTGGTGTTGAGAGAATAGAGGAGAGGGGAGAGAACGCAGCCTTGCGGTATTTCTTTGCTGAGGGATTGCGGGTCCAAGATGTCCAGCCTCACATGCTGTTTCCTGTTTGTCAGGAAGCTGGTAATCCACCGACAGAGGGGTTCAGGCACGGTCAACTCGGAAGGTTTGGAGTGTAGTAGCTCTGGCACAATGGTGTTGAATGCAGAGCTTAAACCAACAAACAAATTCCTCGCATAGGTCCCCTGGCAGTCTGGGTGCTGGAGGATGAAGTGCAGGCCTCTTCATGCTAAACTATGCTAAAACTGTTGATATCTTCACAGATTCCATAGACTTATATTCCAGTTTCATTTGGTTCTGAAGCTGGTTAGCTCAGTTCGCAAATCCTAACTGGGTACCTGGCAAGGTATCACCTAATTATTTTCCACTTTGTGTTACTAATTTACCTCTTATTTAATTGGCAAAAGAACCATAAGGTTGAGAGAATCTAAAACGTAAACTGAATTAACACTTAAATAAGCACCCCAAAGCCTGCATTTTTTTAACAGTATGCTCAGTAGGCAGAATTTATAAGTACACTGCGTGACAGGTCATGATGCCATAAAGTTGCATTATTTCATAACTAGGTTCACTCATTTTGAATTTGTAAGTGAATAATTAGGTACATTAGCTGACTCTTCCAAATAAATATAAATTTACGTTTCCTAGAGGTTTATTTTGACCATTTGAGATTGATTTATTATATGAATATCTTCACATTTATTTTCAATAACAATTTGCAGTATTGCATTTCTTATATATTGCCATTTATAATCTGTCTTGGCTATACAATTGTGCACATTGGCAGCAGACTATTATTCTTATAGTTTATAATATTTGAATCTTTTTTCGAAATTCAAATGTTATTCGAACAATTTACATAATATCAAAATATGGAAACCGGAACAAAACAGGAAAAATGAGTGAACCATCAAATCTTTAGGAATGGCAATAATAGTCATAATTTTTAAGGAAGCCCAGTGTTGGCAAAACCATACAGAAAAGGAAAAAAATCCCACTAACATTTCTGAAAGAGTGTTTTTAGAAACTGCAATAAATCCTTTGACTACAATTCATTGCGTAAAGACATGCAAGTTCATGATTTGGATGAAAATGCAGTTGGTCTAATGGGTAAGTTTGCAGATGACATGAAAATTGGTAGAGTTGTGGATGGTGAGGAAGATTGTCGCATGACACAACAAGATTATAGATAAGTTGAAAATGTTATATATAAAAATGGCAGACGGAGTTTAATATTAATTGTGTGGTAACAGAATAATTGTGTGGTAATGATTTTGAGGAGATCAAATGCAAGAAGAACATATACAGTAAGCGCATATTACTTAGGGGCATTGATGTACAGAGGGATCTTGGAGTGCAAGTTCATAGCTCCCTGAAAGTGGTAAAGGAGTTAAAGAAGGCATACAGCATGCATGCCTTCATCACTGAAGGCATAGAATAAAAAAAAGTTGACAAGTCATTTTGCAGCTGTATAAAATAGTAAGATTAAATGAGAACTTACCAGTTTGAAGTTTGATCTTTATTTTATGAGGAGTTACAATGAGGGATTACGTGAAGAAGCCCGCCAGTCCGCATGCTCGGCAACCTTCAAAGCAGCGGTGTGAAATCACAGATAACAGTTGTTGAACTGCATATAGGAAGATTCGAGAAACTAGAGCTACCAGATGACCATTATGAGAAGAGGGCTGGGAGCGGAGGGCACGTAATCCCTCATCGTAACTCCTCATAAAATAAAGATCAAACTTCAAACTGGTAAGTTCTCGTTTAATCTTACTATTTTACTTCGGAGTCACGTGAGTGACTACGTGAAGATTTCAAAGCTCTGTGATTTCATGCTGTGAACATGTCCGTGCAACACACTGCATCAGTTGACCAAAGATGAGTGAAAAAATAACAATGCATTCAGACATGACATAGATTAAAAAAACGCCGACAAGGGAGGTGCCGTGGTAGTCTGGCGCGTCGACCTCTACAAAGCTGAGGCCACGCGCCAACTCTCGGACACCTCTTCCTACTTACCCCTGGACCATGACCCCACTGACGAGCACCAGGCCACCATCTCCAGCACCATCACCAACTTCATCCACTCCCACGCCCTGCCCGAACGAGCCTCCAACCTCATCGTTCCCCAGCCCCGCACAGCCCGCTTTTACCTTCTCCCCAAAATCCACAAACCTGACTGTCCCGGTAGACCCATTGTCTCTGCCTGTTCTTGCCCCACCGAACTCATCTCCACCTACCTCGACTCCATACTATCCCCCTTGGTTAAATCCCTCCCCACCTATGTTCAAGACACCTCAGACACTCTCCGTCATCTCCGCGCATTCCACTCTCTAGGCCCTCACCCCCTCATCTTCACCATGGACGTCCAGTCACTGTACACCTCCATCCCCCACCAGGATGGTCTCAAAGCCCTCCGTTTTTTCCTCGACCGTAGAAGCAATCTATACCCGGCCACTGACACCCTCCTCTGCCTAGCGGAGCTGGTACTTACACTTAATAACTTTTCATTTGACTCCTCCCATTTCCTCCAAATACAAGGCGTAGCTATGGGCACACGCATGGGCCCCAGCTACGCCTGCCTCTTTGTCGGGTACGTAGAACAATCCCTGTTCAATGCGTACCAGGGCCCCATCCCCGACCTCTACCTCCGCTACATCGATGATTGTTTTGGTGCCACATCCTGCACCCACACACAACTGACTGACTTCATCCGCTTCACCACCAACTTCCATCCGGCACTCAAATACACCTGGACCATTTCCGACACTTCCCTACCATTCCTTGACCTCACTATCTCCATCGCAGGTGATAGACTCCTTACCGACATCCACTACAAACCTACCGACTCCCATGGCTATCTGGACTACACTTCTTCCCACCCTGCTTCCTGTAAGGACTCCATCCCCCACTCCCAATTCCTCCGTCTACGCCGCATCTGCTCCCAGGATGAGGCGTTCCACACCAGGGCATCTGAAATGTCCTCATTCTTCAGGGAACGGGGGTTCCCCTCCTCCACCATAGATGAGGCTCGCACCAGGGTCTCTGCCATACCCCGCAACACTGCTCTCTCTCCCCATCCCCCCACTCACAACAAAGGCAGAGTCCCCCTAGTCCTCACCTTTCACCCCACCAGCCGTCACATACAACAAGTGATCCTCCGTCAGTTTCGCCACCTCCAACGTGACCCCACCACTCGCCACATCTTCCCATCTCCCCCTATGTCTGCCTTCCGCAAAGACCGCTCCCTCCGTAACTCCCTTGTCAATTCTTCCCTTCCCTCCCATACCACCCCCTCCCCTGGTACTTTCCCTTGCAACCGCAAGAGATGCAACACTTGTCCCTTCACTTCCCCCCTCCACTCCATTCCAGGACCCAAGCAGTCGTTCCAGGTGCGACAGAGGTTCACCTCCAACCTCCAACCTCGCTGCTCTAGATGCCAGCTGATCTACATCGGTGAGACCAAGCGGAGGCTTGGCGATCGTTTCGCCGAACACCTCCGGTCGGTCCGCAATAACCAACCTGAACTCCCGGTGGCTCAGCACTTCAACTCCCCCTCCCATTCCGTATCTGACCTCTCTGTCCTGGGTCTCCTCCATGGCCACAGCGAGCAACACCGTAAATTGGAGGAAATGCACCTCATATTCCGCTTGGGCAGTCTACATCCTGGTGGCCTGAACGTTGAATTCTCCCAATTCTGCTAGCCCTGGCTGTACCCTCCCCTTCATCAGCCATCTGGTTGTCTCCTCCCCTCCCCCAGCCCTCGGGCTCCTCCTCCTCCTTTTCCTTTTTTCCTTTCTTCTCCCCACCCCCTATCAGTCTGAAGAAGGGTTTCGGCCCGAAACATTACCTATTTCCTTCGCTCCATAGATGCTGCTGCACCCGCTGAGTTTCTCCAGCATTTTTGTGTACCTTAGATTTAAAACATGCTGACGCTAATAATAAGCAAATAATAAGCAAATTATTGAATAGAACTTAAACTTGAGTTGGGTAACGAACCCGGCCTGGCAATCTGTTTATTATAAAAGGTTTGGAAAGTCTGCCCATTTGACCATCCTACTATCGCTAGGGTGCGGTCCAGCAGAACCTCCATGAACCTTGCTGCTGATGTTATCGCAGCCCTGGTGGAGTGAGATTTAAAAACGGCAGAGGTCACTCATGCACAAGCCAATACAAATCTAAACCATCTGGAGATGTTCTGCACTGAAACCCTCTTGTGTGATTTTTTGTGGCTAACGAACATAGCCCGCTCAGTGCCTCTAAGGTTCTTTGTAGCCTTAAAATATTGATGAATATGTGTGACTACTCACAATCTATGGTCCACAGGATATGTCAGTATTCCAGCTTTAGACCCAACACCCCCGGTCTGCTTAGTTTAATAATACATTTACATAGAACGTTATTTGTTGGTAGATATAACCATTCTGTTCAGCCATAGCTTATGCAACGACTGGACGCGTTGCGCCGAACCAGCGCCATGAGCATAACTACCTTATGAGAGCCCAGCCAAAGATAATTATGTGGCTGGAGCCCACCAGCGAAGTAGTGCTAACACAATGTTAATATCGCATACTTCCGTGTACCTGGGCCTGGGGGAATTTGTGTTGAAGATATCCTTCATAAATCTGGATATCAGAGGGTGAGACCCGACAGAGTGGGTCCCGATCCCTGCAGCAAAAATGATGAGAAGGCACTTTTGGCACAGTTAATGGCACTATTTTTTGTCAATGACCCATTTGAAAATGAACTCCAAGACGTCAGTTATCCGTGCCGTACTATATATAATAATAGCATTTAAACAAAACACTTCCCATCATCCTGATGAGGAAATGTACTGCTTTTTTGGTGCTATCCCTGCAATCTGTAGTGAGCATGTCCATGGACCGATCTGACAACCCGAGCCGCAGGAACGGTCTTCTCAGAGTCTGCAAGTCAATGAATTGATTTTATCATGCAGAGGATGGTTTCCCGAGTCACGGGATTAACCAGCAATTTTTGTGTTTAGAGATAACCAAATAAGGTACTATTATCATTCCCAACATCAGCGGGAACCATGGCTGCATAGCCCAGTCAGGCACTACGAAAATGCGTGAAGCGGTCTAACTGGATTTTTTGCAAGACCCGACTGATGTGGCAAAATGGACGAAAGGCATAAAAACAACATTCCTCCCCAGTGTAGCGAGAATGCATCCATCGCCACTGCCCCTGGGTGTGGCTGAAATGCCACATATTTTTGCAACTGGTGATTGAGCTTCGATGCAAACAAATCGATATGCGGTGTTCATATCGAGCCACAATGTCATTAAAAACTTTGTGATCCAACATCCATTCTGTGTTGTCATTGATTTCACGTGATGATACACCAGCACCAAATGAGGTTAGGTAAACTATCACAGGATACTGACTTGATTACACCCATGTGATTTATATATGCCACCACCATAGTGTATCAACTTGTAGTTGAGCATGCAGATTATGCATATTCGCACAATAAGCCTTTAACCCATAGAATGCACCTAGTGTCTCTAGGTAGTTGATACCATATAACTGAAGAATTGGTAACTCATGCAAACCCCATCCGCCTCCGTAACTAGAGATGGTTTTAATAATTTTTCCATCTTAGAGCACTAGCATCAGTTTGTAATATAACTGAAGGTTTACTGACCAAGATTTACTGGAGCAATGCTGAATACTGTTCGTCCACCATTGTGACTTTGATAGCTTCAGCTGGTAATAGCATAGGTCTGTTAACAATGACCTACATGGCACTTGAGAGCTTGCTCCTTTGCACATTGTAAGTTCTGATATTGTAAAGGCCCAAATTGCGCAACTGAAAAACAGCCACTATATTGCCTATTACACTGGCCACTTGATGAATAGAAGGCTGCTTCATAAAAACAAGGCTTCTATTAATTCTAATCTCTTGCCCCAGGGCGGAGTCACAGAAAAATTAATAGAGTTAAAGGTAAATCCCAATAATCAATAACTCTGGTTGGTATCAACTTAAATTTAACTGGATGGATGAGAAACCCCAATTTCTCAAATATAGTTTTGCAGCTGAAACAGCTAATTTAGCAAAATACAGCATTTTAGAATATCATCCAGCTAAGCCATAACAATGTGTTTTTGAGCTCTGTGCAGCCCAAGCACCGGCTTTAGTAATTTGTTAAATAACCTGTGAGCTGAAGTTAGCCCATTTTGCAACGCTTTAACTGCTATCGTCACCCCATCCAGCTAAATTTCAAATATCTCCGGTGATCCCTGTGAATGGGAACTGAATAGTATGCATCTTTGAGATGGATGCATGCCATAAAGCATCCTATGGAAATCAGTTGTTGGACAGTAACGAAGTTTTCCATTCTAAAATGTCTATACTGCACATGTGAGTGTGAGTTAAATCAAGGATTATCCGACATCCTCCATCTTTCTTTTATGGGGGCGCATGGTGTTGTCGCTGAAATGGAGAAGCTATGCTTGTCGTGGGTGCTTTAATTAACCCGACAGCTTTTGCTTCCTCATCCAGTTCTTTTACTTGTTTGGATATCTGCTTGTATACCCAAACCTTTTTGTTTGGAATGGATAAATGTCCAACTTGGTGTATATTGATGGGTGGCAATGAGTTAAAGGAAAATTCAATTTGGAACCCTTGTATACGGTGCAGTATAAACTGATTTGATGTTATCTTTTCAGTTTATAAACGGATCTGATGTTATCCATCGTCATTCGTGCAAAAACAAGTGTAATCTATTACCAACTTGTAACTGATCCACATACCCCATGTTTTGGAAAGAACCAAACCCACCTACCTCCATGGTTACTGGTGGTCTTATGGTAAGCCCAAAGGCACCTGATACGGGTTCTATTTCCGTCCTCGATTTGGAGAGTAGGACTGCTGGGGTGTGTGGATTGCACATTTTTCCTGAAGGGCCGCTTGAGCCTTGGCCTGAAAGACCTCTGCCCAGCTTTCAAGCTGCCACCAGCTTCAGTGAACCGCTTACTGCCGACGGAGGCGTAGGGGTGTTGTCGCCGAAACGGTGAAGCTTTGCTCATCGTTGGTACCTTGATTAGTCCGACAGCTTTTGTTTCCTCATCCAGGTCTTTTACCTGTTTGGATAGGTCTTCCCCGAAGAGAAGATTCGGCGGCTGGACATTGCTGGCCTTACAGCCTGCAAATTTGGGATTTAAGGCAGGTCTGATGGCGTTCTTCTGAAAACAGTTCATTTTGAAGTGTGCATTGCTCATCAACGACAAGGCATCCAGCTGTACCTCCGATAGCCCGCCACCCACAGATTTGGCAAATGTCATGATGCCTGAGGCCAGTAATTTCTCCAATGTCTCCTAAGATAGCGCTGTTCACTGTCGGCACTTTGAGGAATGCCCAATTTACAGGTGTATGGTATTTTGCAGTCGTCACCTGTTCCTGTAATGATGTGACGTGAGGCAGCTAATGCTTACAAAGCTTGTAACGTGAGGGGAAACTCTGCCCCCCCCCCCCCCGGGTTTTCTGCCAATGGCTGGAAGCCAACACTTCCTGCAGCGGCTCCTTTGTTTGCGAGGATATCGCAACCCTTGATGCCATGACAGGCAATTCTTGAACCTCACGCATGTAACCCAGTACGTTTCATAGACATACTTCCGAGTTTGGAGTCAGTCACACACTGACCCCTGGCACTCCCCTCCACAGAGAGGGAGATTTGTAAGCAGCCCTGACACAGGCGCTGCCGCAGGCCCGCGAGGAGACCTGCGCTGATATGGCCCCGTTTCACGGACCATATCAGGATGGAGCATCACCTTTATGGGATGAACGCCCAAGGACGCTATCCATGCTCCATCTGGGTTAAACGCCCGAGGACGTACCCATGTTTGTTGGAGGGGAACCCTCCTGGCTTGACTCGTCACAGTCCAGGCCTCTCAGACTCCGTTTGGCTGCACACCCTTTTGGGCTGCCGAGTCTGAAGTCGCTGACCGCATTGTCAGCGACTCGGGTAGCGAACCCGCCGGCCGCCGGCTACCTGCACTCCCGCGGTCCGTAGCCGGTTTCCCCACGGTCCGTAGCCGGTTCCATGGCCCGTCTGGATTTCGCCCCGGATTCCATATCCAGCAGGAACTCTGTAAAAGAGATTCCTGCAACCAAAAAATACACCTGAAAATAAGTTCAAAAACATACCTGCAGGTTTTGAAACTTACCGCTGGTGGAGCGACGTGCCTCCCAGCCAGTCGTGCGCAACGCGGACGAGCGGGCTTCTTCATGTGACTCTGAAGTAAAATTTTGGTTAGGCTACCATTGGAATATTACGTGGAGTTCAGGTTGCCGCACTATAGGAAGGATGTGGAGAGAGTGCAGAAGAGATGAACCAGGATGTTACTAGATTGGTCTATATTAGCAGTAAAGAGAGGTTGGCCAAACTTGGATTATTTTCTCTGAGCATTGGATGCTGAAGGGCAAACTGATCGAAGTCTATATAATGATGAAAGGCATAGATAGGCTGGATAGTCATGTTATTATTTCCTCAGGGTGGAAATTAAACACTAGAGGCCATAGATTTGAGTGAGATGTGTATGGTTTAAAGGAGAGGTGTGAGGCAGGTGCATGGAGAACGGTGTTAAACAAGGTGGGGGGAGCAGATATGAGTTATTTAAAAAGTTGTTTGGGCAAATGTATGAAAATGCAGGGAATAGAGGAACATGGTCTGGGTGAGGGCTTGTTTCTGCATGGTACTGTTACATGTTCTATGTTCTCTGTTCTATAAGAAATCTCAAAAGTCACAATATTAAATCATATCTTTGTCAGCATTTAGCCACAATAAATAATGATGGAGTGGATCATCCTGACTGTGGCCATTAGTTCTGAAAGTAATTAGGTTTATTATTGTCCCTTGTACCAAAGTGCTTTTACTGCATGCTATCCAGTCAAAAAGAATACACATGATTACAATGAAGAAGCCCACTGTACCGATAAAGGGTCCAATATTAAGCAATATAAAGTTCAATAAAGTCTGATTAAAGATAGATCAAAGATCTTCAATGAAATTTAGAGACTTGCCGATAGACAGATGTTGCCACAATTGTCACTTGTTTTTATCTTTGAACCCTATATAGTCCAAAGGCAGAATCTCTGCAGAATTGTTTTCTGAACTCAGATGGAATCAAAATTATTCAAAAGCAAATTGGAAGAAAAAATATTTTAAAGATTATTTTATTTCAATTTGTTTAAAAATATATTTACATGTGTTGAATATGTTCCTTGAATATCCTCTTGTTATATGCTTTATTTTTAAAATAAAATAACTTAATTTATTTAATCTTTAAAAATAAATCATATTAATTTTTAGTATGAAAGAAAAACATTTAAAAATATCTTTAAATCAATGTGGACACAAGGAACTGCAGATACTGGAATCTTGTGCAGGGAGAGGGGAGAACTAAAGAATGGTCACGACCTAAGACGTCACCGATCCATTCACTTCACAGACACTGCCTAATCTCAGATCCGTTTATTTTATTGTCACGTGTACCGAGGTACAGTGAAAACCTTTTGTTTAGTGCTATTCAGTCAGCGGAAAGATAATACATGATTACAATCAAGCCATTTTGCAGTGTACAGATAAATGATAAGTGAATAACGTTTAGTGCAAGGTAAATTCAACAGTCCAATCAAGGATAGTCGGAGGAACCAACTGAGTTACTCCAGCACTTTGTGTTTTATTAAAATCAATTATAGGTTTAATCCTGGCAGAACTCAGCACCAGCTTTGCCTTGTGTCAAAGACTATCAGAGTGATCCAGGGTGGGCCACAGAGCTATGGCATCTGAGGTTTAGTCATCGTTGAGACATTGCTGTGATATATTGTGATTAACCTTCTGCATCCAACATAGGAATGGGACATGTGGAGGGTAGTCCAGAGGCTGAACCATGTTTATCCATGGCATTCCTACTCCTCTCATTTACTTTCCATACTTTGCCATAACTGCAAATATGGTTTGTGGCATAGATATATTTCACTCTGTGCACTTTTAAAGTATGTGGTTACAAGTGGAAGGCTTTACCACATGTAGCGGCAGATTTTTATATCGTTCAAGAGATTACTCCCTCTAGCCACTAAGTGGACTACATGGTTAAGGAGAATGTCGTTATACACATGCGAGCTTCCGTCAGAGACCTTCAGAGCTTCTTCACAGATAAATCTTCATAACACAGTTTTTTGATTAATAAATTCTTTATTGTTGATGAAAAACTATAAGATACATCCAAACTTCTTCCGACTCGTACGCTATAATCTTCATCGAACTCTAACTTATCACTTTAAAGGTTAGAAAACTCCTCATGTCTCCGTTACGCTTCACATGGTCAAAGGGTTTACCTTCCCCATGCTGGTCCTAAACTAAACTAAAAACTAAGCTTCTGCGCAAGAAACTTAGCTCAAACACACCCTAAAATACGCCCATAATATAACGGGCAGTGTAAAATTTAAAAACACATGCCATCATTAATGACACACAAAACAAGCCAAATGGCCACTACACCACAGATAACGTCATCTCTCTGCTGTAACGCGAATAATCAGTTGAGCATGAGAATCGTATCCTGAATGACATGCTTGTACAGTACTGATATCTAACCACACAACCACACTAACTGACCTTGTGGTCTTTATTGACCTGATATTATCTCAGTCTTGTTGATATAATCATACCAATGTTTCAAACGTTACAGATCCAGACTCCCTGTTCTGAACTACATTTATAAGGTCAGAATATTATGACATCGGCAATGGAGGTTAATAATTACACAGAATGTATTTTCAAACACTTAGACTCTATGTATGCTTAACGCTCTTGCTCCTTGGTTAGTACCCAATATATTATTGTTTATACATTATGTTGGACCAGTTGAGCCAAGGGGCTGATTTTGTGGTGTATTATTTAATTTAATTTTATTTTTTCCTACATCCTCTACAGATTGTGACCTTCAGATTAGTACAGACATAGGGTTGGGCAGCACGGAAACATGTCCTGCCAGCACACTTGTGCCAAAGGTTTTGCTCATCTAATCCCATTAGATCCGTATCCTTCTATGCCTTACCTTTTTAAGTACCTGTCTAAATGTCTCTAAATTGTCTAAATGTTCGTTTAAATATCTAAAGGGTCTTGACCAGAAATGTCACCTATCCATGTTCTCCAGAGATGCTGCATGTCCTGCTGAGTTATTTCGGCACTTGGTGTACTTTTCTGTATTACCAGCATCTGCCGTTCTTTGCTTCTAAATCTTGTCTCTTAAATGCAACTGATTCTACCATCTTCCCTGGCAGTGAACTCCAAGTATCAACCCTGTTAAAACTCTGCCCTCAAACTCTTTAGGCTTTAGAGATACAGCATAGAAACAGGCCCTTCGGCCTATGGAGTCTGTGCCACCCAGCGGTCACCCCGTACACTAGCACTCTTCTACACACTAGGAACAATTTACAATTTACATTGGCTAATTAGCCTAAAAATCCTGTATTTTTAGTTTTAGTTTTAGTTTTTAATTTTAGAGATACAATGCGGAAACACCGAGTCCATATTGACCAGCACATTAACACTACCCTACACACACTAGAGACAATTTTACATTTATAACCGATCCAATTAACCTACAAACCTGTACGTCTTCAGAGTGTGGGAGGAAACAAAAGATTTCGGGGGAAAAAAACCGCGCCGGTTATGGGGAGAACGTACAAACTCTGCACAGACAGCTCCTGTAGTCAGGATCGATCCTGACTTTCTGGCGCTGTAATGCAGCAACTCTACCGCTGTGCCACTGTGCCGCCCCAATTCACATCTTCATTAAAATTCCTGCCTCTCACCTTAAAACTATGTCCTTTAAAGAAGGATCCCAACCCAAAACACCATCTGTTGAGTCTGAAGAAGTGAACTGACCCAAAACGTTGCCCTACTGCATGATTTATTGAGTTTCTCCAGCTTTGACTTTTGCTCAAGAATCCAACATATCCAGTTTCTTGTGCCTCCACCTATATCCTAAAAATTTAAGTATCTCAATCAAGTCATTTTCCCAGCTTTCTTTGCTCCAGAGAAAACAAGCCCAGTCAATCAAATATCTTTCCATAACTAAAGTTATTCAATCCAGGCAACATCCTTGTGAATCTCTGCACTTTAATGCAATCACCTCCTTGCTATAGTGTGGTGATTAGAACATCACACTGTACTCAATATTCTAAATGAAACATTACAATGTTTACCAATTGTATTGGGGATTGTCAGAAGAAACAATGTTAAGTAATTTGTCCCATCCCGTTAAAAAAATAACATGTGAGTGTAATCACGCCATAAATCACGCAAGTAGAAAAGACAAATTGTAAATGATAAATCCCACACAGGAATTTTCATGTTGTGTGTTTAATGTTCTTGTCATATGTTCCAGAACCTATTTAAGGTTGTGTTGATATAGAATTGCCAGATGAAGGGAGTATGTTTTCTTTAATATTAGCACCAAGATTTCCTGAGCAAACATCAGGTGCAAATTTGCACCTCCAGCAAACACATCATCAGAAATATCATCATCTATCTCTGTGCCACCCCAGTGTGTTATTTCTAAATCACTTTGTGCAGCCAAATGATTTACAGTGACACACTGTCATTTCAAAAGGGTTCCAAGTATATCTGGAATAGCTGTCTGTAATTGACATTTAGCATTGGGTATATTAATGGATAGTACCTAGACGTTGGAATCCAAAATCACCCGATTATTTAGTTATTAACTCTTTGGTATTTAACTACAGTTTTACTCGTTTTCAACAAACAACTTGATTTTAGGATCTCTATGTAACAACCTAACTTAACGACTCTAACTTAAAATGATCGTGTTCTTTTAACGAAAATGCTACAAACAAAGCGACCTGTCATACGATACAGGACATTAATGCAATCCTACAACATATTACAATAGCCTTCACTTATAGTAACAAGATTAAGAATAATTCCATTTGCAGTTATGACATTAACATGTAAAGACCATCAATTCAATGTGTAGAAACAAGGAGCAGAAGATGATGGTTTACAAAAAAGGACACAATGTGCTGAGGTAACTCAACAGGTCAGGATGCATCCCTGGAGAACATACAGTAGATATGTGAAGGAAGATGGGTAGAATGGTCTGACAATCTTTTTGTGGCTGAAGGTTTAGTTATCCAACCAGCACCACTTTAAAGGGGGTCCAGCTCTCCTTTGACTGGGCTTAACAAGTAAGATAGAGCAATTCAGTGTGGATGTTAGGGCGGTATGGTGGCGCAGCAGGAGAGTACAGCAAATGCAGCACAGGAGACCCGGGTTCGATCCCGACTACGGGTACTGTATGTACGGAGTTTGTACGTTCTCCCAGTGAGTTACGTGGGTTTTCTCCGAGATCTTCGGTTTCCTCCCACACTCCAAAGACGTACAGGTTTGTATGTAAATTGGCTTGGTAAATGTAAAAATTGTCCCTAGTGGGTGTAGGATAGTGTTAATGTGTGGGGATCGCTGGTCAGCGAGGACCCGGTGGGCCGAATGGCCTGTTTCCGCGTTGTATCTCTAAACTAAACAATAGGATGGGTGGGGGAGATTGAGACATTACTGTCATAACAGATGCCACAGTGCTAAATGGTTGAGTTGCTGCCTTCTAGCACCAGAGACCCAGCTTCAATCTTGACTTTTTGGTGCTGTCTGTATGGAGTTTGTACATTCTCTCTGGTTACCTCCCACATTCCAAATACATGCAGGTTTGTAGGTTAATTGACTTCTGTAAATTGATCCTAGTTTGGGATGCGAAACTGAGATAACATAGAACTAGTGTATGGATGATTGTTGTTTGACGCAGATTCGGTGGGCCGAAGGGCCTCCTCCCAAGCTGTATCTCTAAACTAAACTGAACTGGACAGAAACATGGTTGAGTGAAGAGCAGGACTGGACGCTCAAAGTTCCAGCGTGCAGAGAGTAGTAGACACTGCCTGGTCCATTTTGAGTCCAAACTCAAAACATCACCTATCCTTGGTCCCCTGAGATGCTATGTGAGCCGCTGAGTTACTTCAGCACTTTGTGGCAACTCAACATGTTTCAGCAAGCATAATAATAATAATAATAATAATAATAATAATAATAATAATAATAATAATAATAATAAATACTTTATTAATCCCCTTATTCAGGGGAAATTCAGATGTCCTTGCAGCACACTAATAAAAATACAACATAGCATTAAAGAAGAAGTTTAACATTAAAACATAAAAACATCAAAACATCCCTGCACAATGGTTCCCACTGTGGGGGAAGGCACAAAGTCCAGTCCCCATCCTCTTGTCCACCCGTGGTCGGGCCCATTGAGGCCTCCACAGTCGCCGCTATGGCAGGCCCGATGTTCCAGGCCCTCTCGCCGGGTGATGGTGCTCCTGCGTCGGGCGAACCCTCTCAGCGGCTTGGGGTGCCCGGAACGGCCACCTCCCCACTCGAGACCACGGCCTCTGAAGCCGACAGGCCGTGCTGGATGGAGCTCCACCACTGGCGAGAGATCCCAGGCTCCCGATGCAAAGTTCAGCGCCGCCACCCGCAGCTGGCCGCTCCACAGACCGCAGCTCCGCGATGTTTCATCGGCGGTCCTACCATACCGGAGTTCCAGCGCGACGACCCAGGCAAGGCATCGCCCGCTCTGCTACGCGATAGCGCTCCAGCGCTGTGCCGCCACGGAAGCCGAGGTTGAGGCCGGTCCACCTCAGGAAACGCCGCTCCAGGCCCTGCTGGTAGGCCGCGAGGATGGGTCGAAGGTGCTGCTCTGAGGAAGGCAGCCTCTCCGACCAGATTGGGACTTGAAAAAGCAGTTTCCCCCTTCCCCCCCCCCCACCCCCCACACATAAAAATATTAGACCCCCAACTAACACACTTTTAACGTACTAAAAATAATAAAAAATAAGTGAAAAAAAAGGACAGCTGCAGGACTGGCAGCCACACAGGACAGCGCCCCCTGTCTCCAAAGCTTGATCAGATGTTCCTTGATTTGGGATAATAAAATTAGTGAAACCCATATACCATGCTTTCTCTTTATTAATAGTCTATATATATATATATATATATATATATATATATAATCTGTTTCAAACTTGCACCATATTTTAGAATCATTATACATCTTTAATTTTCTCTCTTCAACCATTCCTATGGCTCCTGAAATCATCACAGAAATGCAAATTATCAAGTGTTTTATAAAAGATCGACAAAAATGCTGGAGAAACTCAGTGGGTGAGGCAGCATCTATGGAGCGAAGGAATAGGTGAATAAATGTTCAGTCACCATATCGTAAGGTTATAAGTAAAAAGGGCAGAATTAGGCCATTCAACCCATCAAGTCTACTCCGCCATTCAATCATGGCTGATCTATCTCTCCCTCCTAACCCCATTCTCCTGCCTTCTCCCCTGACATAACCCCTGACACCCGTATATGACGATATAAAATAAATCTTGAAGATCCATTTTCTATGAAGAGTGGACACTATGCCCCAAATTTCCCAAGAGTTGAATACATATGAATATACGTGGATGGTGGTTTTCAGTACTGAGTCACAGGGATCTGTGAAATATAATGATCTCAGTACCATGTTAAGCCACAAACCACATTTGAACATGTGCCAAGGAAACAATTGTCCTAAAGTTTTTGAGCTACTAGTGAATCACTAATTTCAAAGAACAAAGAGGATTCTGAATATATCTAAAATTAAATTGTACTGGTGTTGTTTTCATATTTGTGGTGCATAAACCATTGATGCAGGAAGATTGGAAAGAAGCAAAAGTCTGTTTGATTTTCCAATGGCAGAAGTTACACTTGAGTTTCCTTCAAGATTTTGGTTGTTCCAAGGATCTGTCAACTTGTGCCAATTGATTACACTTATGCAAATATGTAAATAATGAAGAGGGCAACTTATTCTGACATGCCAAGAAGTGTAGAGAATGCCCAGCAAAGCATTAATGACCATTGCTGTGCTTTTAAAATTCTAACACTCTTTACATAATTTAGTTTGAACTTATGCCAGCCGGAATCATCAGATCATAGATTCATTACAATACTAAAGCAGGCCATTTAGCTCTTTGTTTTTCTGCCAGCTCCTTGTTGAGGTGAGGATTTCTTCAGCCTGAAATGTCAGGAGAGTTTTATTCGACATTTTTGCAACTGGACGATATTATCTCACCACAGTTACTTTACCATTCCTGCTACAGAGATATCTTTCATTCATTTGTTCTATATCTCTCTATATCACTGTCCATATCTCTCGGTTCCCTTTCCCTTGACTCTCAGTCTGAAGAAGGGTCTTGACCGGAAATGTCACCTATTTCATTTCTCCAGAAATGCTGCCTGAGTTATTCCAGCTTTTTGTGTCTATCTTTGATTTAAACCAGCATCTGTAATTCCTTCCTACACACAGACCAAGACTCGCTTTTCACTGCTTGAGAAACTTGAGCTACTTGAAGGTGGTTACATTCCCCTCCATTAGTGTATCTAATATCTGGTGTTTTCTGTGCATCTCTGAAAGTTCCCCAACTAGTATAACATCACAAATCTCTGGATCCTTCGGTATGAGACTCGACAACAGCATAAGCCTCCTGGGCTTGTGAGACATTGACTATTAGTCTGTTTCTAACATTAAAATGTGCACGATATTGCAGTTCAGAAAATCTTGTCCCAAAACAGCACAATATATAAAGTTGCAAAACTTGTGCCAAGGTTCGAATCATCTCCAAGGTAAACAGATGGGCAGAAATGACTGAGATAGTTGATCATCTTGAGAGATAGCATCAGATAAAAATATGCAGACCTCCATGCTGCACCCCAGCCAACTGTATTCCAAGACATTATTGATTTGTACAGGTGTTTCTTGATTAGTACGGGTGTCAGAGGTTAGGGGGAGAAGGCAGGAGAATGGGGTTAGGAGGGAGAGACAGATCAGCCATAATTGAATGGCGGAGTAGACGCGATGGGCCGAATGGCCTAATTCTATTCTTATTCCCTATGACGTTATGAACATGACAATTTCAAGGCCTTTCAAATTTTTGGAAATCTGCTTTAAAAATGTCAATAATATGCACAGTTCCATTCTTTCCATAACAGTGTTCAATGTAGCCCTCTGCTTCACAGATGAGTCCTGCAATGTAGTTGAGGTTAAAGTACATTAGGTTAAAACTTTTAACAGTAGCGTGGCATGCTCCGGAGGTGTATTTTGCAAAATTAGGATCTCCTTCAAATTAATGGGCCATGGTACATACATTTACATTTTGACAAAGAATGAGATTTTCGGTCAAATTGTTAGTATTTGAGAGTTAAAGGGTTAATAGGCTTGCATGCACACTTTCCTGTTCTTGCAAGGTTGCAGCAGCTGGGTACTGCATAACCATGGAATGCTTACAGTGGAAAGGAACAGCTGAAACAAGAAACATATGTTTTGCAAAACATGTGCCAAGTCTCGAATCATCTCCAAGGTAAACAGACAGACAGAAATTACTGAGATAGTTGATCATCCTGAGAGCTCACATTAATGATAAAAAAAGTGTGCAGACCTCCACACTACACCCAGCCACCTGACTTCCCCAGGCATTCTGATTCAACACAATCTGTATAGAAAGCAGCTAATTAGCTTCAGCCAACATGAAGGGAGGGAAGGGGAGATTAGTTTAGCTTAGTTTATTTTATTTTAGTATCATTTATTGTCACGTTTACCGAGGTACAGTGAAAAGTATTTTGGTGCGTGCTAACCAATCAGCGAAAAGACAATACATGATTACAATCGAGCCATCCACAGTGTACAGATACATGATAAAGGGAATAACGTTTAGTGCAAGATAAGGTCCAGTAAAGTCCGATTAAAGATAGCCCAATCAGGTAGATAAAAGCTCAGGACTGCTCTCTAGTTGTTGGTAGGATGGTTCAGTTGCTTGATAGCAGCTGGGAAGAAACTGTTCCTGAATCTGGCTGGACATGCATGTTTTTGCACTTCCACTCCTCTTGCCTGATGGGAGAGGGAAGAGGGCTAGGGTGAGACTCGCCCTTGATAATGCTGGTGGCCGTGCCGAGACAGCTTGAGGTGTAAATTGAGTCAATGGAAGGGAGTTTGTATTTTTGCAATGGATCTAATAAATCTATACTGACTGCTGTTGAATGTTTTGATCAGTCCAAAAGGTATAAGGTTTTGAAAGGACATCAAACATCAAAGGAATGGAGAAGAAATAACAGCCCATACCATCTATGCTGACTGATCTGGGAACTACATGACGGAGGCATTGTTGAGATCATGCTTTATAACTTGAGTGTAATATCTGTACGTTATCAGATAATAAATCTCTGTCAGTATTTCAATATGGTTGCGATTTGAACTCACCAAATTAAAAAATATATATATAAGAGTTGAGGCAACAGTACTTTATGTCCAGCTATGTTTTACCGGCCATAGTGGATTAAACACAGATAAAGATATTGAGAAATCAAATCAGAATTTCTCCAAAAGCAGTGAAAATCAGTTTTGATCATCTGACTCTCCTCAAGGTGTGAATGATTTATGGGCAGGTTTCCGGTTGACTTATTGACGTGTGCCATTCTCAGTCTGCACCATTCCCTCTTCTCTACTTTTCAAGTTTGGGAAAGCTTTCCCAATGACAGATGGGTGCCTAATTGAATTGTGAAAGTCATTGCCAATGTCATCACTTGCACCACATCACTTTATTCACTTTGACTAAAGGGGAGGTCTGCCCCCTGGCAAAGCTGCCAGAGAGATCTGGCAACAGGCAGTAGAATGGCCAGAAGGGGCTAAATGAAGCATTTTAATTTTTGGATATAATTGCTGTTGGCCAAGCATGCCTTCTATAGGCCACCACAGCCTTGATATTTCCTTTCCCTTTCCCTGGCCAGCATGTGTTCTATAATTTGCCTTATGCTGAGACCTGTGCCTTAGGTTTTCACAGCCTATACCTGGATGCTTCTTGTTCCAGCTCACCAGCATTGACAAATGTTCCTGCCAGCATTGGGTATGCAACAAACAACCTTATTATAAAGTATGGCCTGGACCAAGTAAAAATTACATTGTTCCATTGACAATAAAACACTCTTGACTCTCTGCTTGACTCATATTCCATTCCAGTTGCATTGTTCACTTCTGTTCCCCATATACTCCTGATGCCTGTTGTGATGACTGGGATCAATAACTCAATTATTTACTTCCACATCTACACTGAGTCAAAGCGTGTAAAAGAGGATATGACATTGGCCAATGCAGAAAATGTGCCCAGATATACACCTAGCACCTGAAGGCAATCAAGTAGACTCTGGGAGATTGCACAGGCAAATGACAAAAGGGATTTAAATGAAAATGTGTGCTTTACACCCCACCTGTAACATCCTTCATCTTGATGATCTCAATTTTTCCAGATTCAATGGTACTTCATTGCCACATGTACCAAGGTACAGTGAAATGCCTTGTTTGCATATAGTTCAGTAATAATATTACTATACGTAAGCACCATCTTAGTTAAGTACAAGTGTATAGGAATAGTACACTGAGACCGCACACAAGAGTCACGGTGTTTTGGTGCCATTTTTCAAGATTCAAAGCTCAAAGTTGTTATAAATGCAGGGTTCTTGACTTGGCCTGGAATGCATTGCCATGGGCGATGGCAGAGGTAGACACGATAGTGGCATTAAAGACGCTTTTGGATAGACACATGGAAGTACATAGAATGGAGGGATATGGATCATGTACATGCAGATGAGATCAATTTAACTGGGCATCATGTTCAGCACAAACATTTTGGACCAAAGGGCCTGTTCCTATGTTGTACTCTGTAGTATGTTCTATGTTTGTAACATAATGTCGCAAGTTCTATAGTCAATAATTTGTAGTATCAATGAGATACAGGTGTGAGCATGCAAATCTGTGAATTTATACAGTGTGAATGGATCGATTGTAATCCCGTATTGTCTTTCTGCCGACTGGTTAGCATGCAACAAAAGCTTTTCAAAGCTTTTCACTGTAACTCGGTACACGTGACAATAAACTAAACTGAAATTGAACTGAAATGACATGCATAAGTCTAAATCAGATTCAAAATTGTGTGTATATATATATGAAGATTATGAGTTTGGTAGGTGAGTTACATTGAACCATGCCCGATTCTGGCAGTGCAATTGGTAGAAATGTATTTGTTGACTTTGCCCATGCTGATGAGTGATGCTATTCACTCACAATATATCATGCAGCCTCTCAACAATGCAGCTGCCTTACATCAGATCAAACAGCATGGATTTATGACTGTGACCATTTTCAGGCAATACCTATTTTGCGCTTTCAATAACACAAGAATGCTATGTTTTTGTTGATAGCTTTTGCAAGCTAGCTTGCTTCCTTCCAGAATATACATTAGCATAACTCCATATGTCTCTGTTCTGCACACATTTAAAATGGTACAATTTAATTAACGTTGCCTTTCTTCAGTCACCCTCTGCTCCACAGTTTGTCTCTCTCGCACATATTTTGTCTCTGTTCAAAACACTTCTCCAAGTTCCTCTAACTCTGGCTTCCTGTGCCCACTCCTATTTCCTTCACCCCTTCAATGATTTACCTGCAATGATTTACAGTAGAACCCAAGTAATACAGCTTGACATATAGACGATAGCTGGTTCCCTGGGGATAGATCTGTGAGTTATGGAATGGAATAGTTTACATCAACTGAAAGCATAAACCAGGCTTTGGACTGGTGATTTATCTAAAAGACTTCACTTTTGTCACTACAATACAATACAACAATATTTTATTAGCCAAGTATGTTATTCAACATACGAGGAATTTCATTTGCCAAGTCAGTCATACAAATAAAAAGCATCAGAACACACAAAATACATTTTAACATAAACATCCACCACAATGACTCCCCCACATTCCTCACTGTGATGGAAGGTGAAAAAAAGTTAAATCTCTTCCCTTCTTAGTTCTCCCACGGTCAGAGGCCTCGACCCTTTCGTTGACGGGATGATCCTGACTCCCGTAGCCGACGGCGTTTGGGCCCCCCGCGCCTGGGCAATCAGCTTCCGCATCGGGGGGATGTCAGCTCCCCTGCGCCGGGCGATCAGACCCTGGGTCGGGGCTTGTTGAACCTCTGTGTCATTGGAGCTCCTGACTCTGCCTCTCCCGAGACTGCGAGTTCTCGATGTAAAGTCCGCAGCGATGCCAGGCAAGGGATCGGCTCCAATGTTAAATCCACGCCCCGCAGTGTGGCTCAAAGTCTGTCCGAGGAGACCTCCAGCTCCACGATGTTAGGCTGCAGAGCGACCGGAGATACGATCCGAAAAACAATCGCATCTCTGGCAAGGTTAAGGCTCTGTCTTACCTGTTTGCGGTCATCGGCGGTGAAGCGCGGCGTTGCCGGTAGCGAGGACCGCGCGGCAATGGCGAGAGCGTCGAG
>CM075977.1:363798842-364022614 GCA_038087875.1 Malacoraja senta
TTTCTTTTTGCACAAGGCAAGGGAAAGGCTGGAACGAGATCTGCCAAAAGACTAGACTGTAGAAATGTTCAAGGCTGTTGTGTAGATGCACCAAGGAATAAAGGTGATGAATGAGTTGTGTATATTTGCTGTCATTCATTTGAAATGAGGAGCAAATTGAAGGGGCTGAATGGCTATTTGTGTACATGTATATTTATATTTAATGTATATATATGTATATTTATGCACATGTATATACATGCACACAACTACCATCACATCTCCTCATTAAATCTTTGCCCATTGTTGCTAAGCAAGTCACATTGTCCAAGAAAGCCAATTGTAATTAGTTATCTACTAATATGAAGAAGGATATCTGACCATAGAACCAAAGTATTTTAAACAATGTTAATGCATCATTTTCTTTTTTTCAGTGTCTATGTGTTTCACTAAATTGGATTAAAGCAGATTGGAAAAACAAGTAAAAATGGGAACTCTTATTAATATTCTTCGGCCAACTGGTAGTTTGGTAACTTTTCCAAAACAGTATACTGTATATTACTTACCACTCACTTCCACTTTCCTCCTGGCTGGAGGAGAAATTTGGTGCAAGTATACAATAAAATATATTTCTGTAAATTCCAGTTTTGTTTTTCTTATTTTCTAATATATTGTGGAGAATCAGTTTAAAACTAAAGGGACGAAATGTCTTATTCCCACGAAAACAATTGTATAACAAAATCATGTACTTCAGAGCAATGTTCTCTTACAATCTAATTTGCCATTGTTAATGATGAAGAAAAACAGATATCTTGCATGTTTTAATTAAAAGACTTTCTATCAATGTTAATAACGCAGGTAGGTGCAGTGTCAATTATGTCAAGGTATTCCCATTTGCATTTCAGAAGTGGTTTGAATGCAGATTAATTGATAGCACCGCAGAAACTGATGGAATTAACTTATCATGCATAACTACCTGTGTGGTGCAAGATACAGAAAACTGGCACGTTAATATGAATGATAAATATTACAAGCTGTAATTTAAATAGTCACTGTCTTTAGTTTCTCAATACAATGTATTATAATTTGTTTATTTAAGGATAATGTACATAAAGGAAAGCTCTTCTTGTTTGCAAATGGTTCACAGGTTGGGAAAGGATACGAAGGAAGGCACACATTTAACATTTTGGGAAATAAAGTAAGGATTTTATTTTAAACTCAGAGAGTAGATATTATCTACAATTCATATTTTGTAGTGGTGGTGGAAGCAAAATCAATGAGGGCATTCATGATGGATTGGATAGGCACGAGTAGGAATAATTTGTAAAGATATGGAGAAAGAACAGGAGAATGGGAGGGAACATGATTGTTCTACATGGAGCTAGCATACTGAATGGACTGAATGACCTCCATCTGTAATGTAACAGTTCTATCATTTTATATTTATGCAAACAATATTTCAACTCCTATATGAAATCAACTATTTTGGTCTATGATATATAAAAGTGGTAAATTGGGCAGCCATGCCAAATTGAGTGATAATCAAATTTTTGGAAAGACTCAAAGGCCATCCTGGAAAAACATGGGTGGCTGAATCAAAACTGACCCCACAAAAAGTTTTGCATCATTTGTTTTCCTTTCCAAACTGTGGCCAAGAGGAAGCTTGGGAATTAATCATCAATTTTAAGAAAATCATGAAGACCTGAAACATATGTCGTAACTTACATTTATGAAAAACGTTTAATCTCCCAAAGTAGTTTGTGGAAGTAAACATAAAAATAAGGAGATCATATTTGGGGAATAGATGGATCCTGGGACAAAGGTCTAAAGGAGGTTGGAAATATGGGAAGATGCAAAGAGCAAACAAGCAAGGATCAGAGTTTCCTCTGCTTGATAGATCATGTTTTCAAGCAGATTTACTTCTTCAAACCACATCCACCGCTGTTTGAGGATGAGTGTTCCAAAGACTCGTGAATTCCTCCAGGAAAAAAACATTATCTCATCTCCATCATGAAAAGATGATGTTTTATCCCTCAGGATCAGGATCTCGTATGGTTCAATCAGGTATCTTTTCACTCTACCTAGCTCCAGTGGATCTAAGATCTAGACTGTCCAAACTTTTCTCACAAAACTACCCTTTTTGTATTACTCTTGTCAACCTTCTCTAAATTGTTTCCAATGCATTAACATCCTTCCCCAATTAAAGACACCAAAACTGTATACAGAACTACAAAGGATCCCTGGGTGGTGGAAATGTCAAAGACTAGAGGGCATAGCTTTAAGCTGAGAGGGGCAAAGTTTAAAGGAGATTTACAGGTAGGCTTTTTACACAGAATGTGGTGGGTGCCTAGAATGCGCTGCCAGGGATTCTGGTGGAGGCAGATGTAATAATGGTATTTGATAAGCTTTTAGATCAGAAAATGGATATGCAGGTAAAGGAGGGAGATGGATCATGTAATGTCAGATTAAATTAGTTTATCTTCTCATCACCTTTCTGTGTGGTAATGAGCAGGCTTCCACTCTCAGCAAGTACGTCAAGACGAGATTATTCATTTTAGTGATGTTTCTTGAAGTCCTGAATACAGGGATCAGCCCCCTGCTCAGGTAGATTGGCAGAGAGCTTGAAAGCTTTTTTGGCATTTTGTTTGGCACAGACTTTGTGGATCGGAGGGTCTATTCCTATGCAGTCCTGTTTTATGGTCTGTTCTATAACTAACACACTAACACTTCTTATTTAAGTATTCAATTCCACTTGCAATAAATGAAAATATCCTGTTTGCTTTACTAATTTATTTTGGTGGCAACATAAAAGTTATTTTGCATGTCATGGACCAGAATAGCCAGAACACCTTTGCATCTCATATCACTCACAATTGAGTTACCTTTATGTTCTTGCCAAAATGGCAATGTTTACATTTTCCTCCTCCATGTTCTATTTGCCAGTTGATGCCTCTCTCTGTATTTTCTATTGTAGTATTCTTATGTTCTCTTCACAACTTGGTTACTTTCCTTTCTATCTTCATGTTATCAGCAATCTCAGAAACAATATCTTGGCACCTTCATTCAAGTAATTTAAATAAATTGTGAAGAACTCAGTTCCTAGCACCATTCCTGTGCCACACCACACACCATACCACCAGAAAAATGTCCAGTAATGCCTGAACTCTGAGATGCAGAGGGATTTGCATGGCCAAACAATGTGATTCACGGAAGGCTAGTATATAGGCACAGGAAATAGTAAGGAAAGCTAGTGAAATATAATCAGTTATTGCAAGAAAGATGGAATACATACTGTATAAAGGGAGAGGAGGATATGCTTGTGCTGGATGGAGAGCAAAAGAAATTCACCTGACCAGCTTACAGTTTACAGTGTAGTTACAGTTTAATTTATTGTCACGTGTACCAAGGTACAGTGAAAAGCTTTTGTTGCATGCGATCCAATCAGCAGAAAGACAATACATAATTACAGTCGATCCATTTAGAGTGTATAAAAATATGATAAGGGAATAATGTTTAGTGCAAGGTAAAGCCAGCAAAGTCCGATCAAGGATAGTCCGAGGGTCATCAAAGAGGTAGATAGTAATTCAGCATGGCTCTCTGCTTGTGGTGGGATGATTCAGTTGCCTGATAACTCTGGAGAACATGGATAGTGACATTTCAGGTCGGGACCATTCTTCAGAAAGATAAGTATAATTACAATTATAATTCTTTATTATACAGAGATTGGATAGGCTGGGTTTGTTCTCCCTGGGGTGAAAAAAGATGAGAGGTGACATGATAGAGGTATGTAAAATTATAGAAGGTTGTAGTACACGTAAATATATGAAGTCATTATTTTTGTGTTCATGTTCTATGTCTGTATAAAACTTGTGAGTCTTCAAGGTACAACAGAAGTCTTTATTACATTAACTAAATGCTGGCAGCAAGACAACTAAAAATGGCTGCAACCACACAATCTGACTGCACACTCACACTGTCTACAGACAAGGATAACTATATACAAAACATCTCCCTTTGTCCTGTGCAGTGCCACCTGCTGCACAGGGGGAGCAACGGGTCATCCCACCCCACACGGTCCACCAAACATCACAACTACATGATGTTAAGTTGTGTGCATGTGCACAGACTAAAAATCCTTGAACAAATTAGACACACCTTTTAGATCTCTCCTTGGTTCGTCGGTATTCCTTGCACATTCTCCACAAGGTACCCACAAAAGAAAGTAGATTCAAGAGAGTTTATTGTCATGTGTCGCAGATAGGACAATTAAATTCTTGCTTTGCTTCAGCACAGCAGAATATAGTAGGCATAAATACAGGTATGTGTGTCCATATACACACATAAATAAATAAACAGATAAAGTGCAAAGGGCTATTAATGTTCAGAGTTTTGTACGAGTTGAGTTTAATAGCCTGATGGCTGTGGGGAACAAGCTATTCCTGAACCTGGATGTTGCAGATTTCAGGCTCCTGTACCTTCTATCTGAGGGCAGCGGGGAGATGAGTGAGTGACCAGGATGGTGTGGGTCCTTGATGATGCTGGCAGCCTTTTTGAGGCAGCGACTGCGGTAGATCCCCTCGATGGTAGGGAGGTCAGAGCCGATGACAGGAGAGATCGTCAGAGATCTGCATGCCCAGGAATGTGACGCTCTTCACCCTCTCCACCATCGACCCGTTGATATAAACGGGACTATGGGTCCCCATCCTACCCCTTCCAAAGTCCACAATCAGTTCCTTGGTTTTGCTGGTGTTGAGAGCCAGCTTATTGTGATGGCACCATTTGGTCAAATGGTCGATCTCACTTCTATACTCTGACTCATCTCCATCAGTGATATGTCCCACAATAGTGGTATCATCAGCGAACTTGATGATGGAGTTCGCACTATGACTGGCTATGCATTCATGAGTATAGAGTGAGTACAGCAGGGGGCTGAGCACGCAGCCTTGAGGTGCTCCCGTGCTGATTGGTTATCGAGACTGACACATTTCCACCAATACAGACAGACTGTGGTCTGTGTACTGCATAGGGTAGATGGTGGGAGAAATAGGTGCACAATAAGGTGGGGAGGGGGCATGGAAAAGAGAGAAGAAAAAGGAGGCTATTATTTGAAACTGGAGAATTCAATATTTCTACTTTGGGTTGTAAACTTCCCAAATGGAATATGATGCTCTGTTCTTACAGTTTTGTGTGGTCTCATTTTTGCAATGGTAGAGGCCAAGGACAGAAAGGTCATTATGGAAATGGGAACAGGGGTTAAAATGTCAAGACAACAACTTCTTGCTCAACCTCAGCAAAACAAATGAACTGGTCATTGAGTCTGGAAGTGGGCTGGAGTTCAGTTCCCTGTCAGTATCAATGGTATTGTAGTGGAGATTGTCAAGAGCTTCAAGTTCTGAGGTGTAAATGTAGCCAACAATTTGTCCTGGTCTAACAACAATTATGTCATGGCCAAGAAAGCATATTTAGTTTAGTTTAGAGATACAGTAGGAAAACAGGCCCTTCGGCCAACCGAGTCCATACTGTCCAGCAATCCTCGTACACTAACACTATCCTACACAATAGGGACAATTTACATAGTTACTGAAGCCAACCAACCTACAAACCTGTACGTCTTTGAAATGTGGGAGGAAACCGGAGCACCTGGAGAAAACCCACACAGTCACGGGGAGAACATACAAACTCCGTACAGACAGCACCTGGAATCAGAATCAAACCTGGGTCTCTGTCACTGCCAGGGAGCAACACTACCGCTGCGCCACAGTTACCACCCCATTATTTCTTCTGAAGGCTAAGGAAATACAGGCATGTCTCCAATGACTCTTGACAATGTCTACAGATGCACAATAGACACATCACAGTTTGATATAGCAACTACTCTGCCCAAGACAGCAACAAATTGCAGAGGGTTGCAAACTGCTTTTCCCGCATCAACTCCATCCATACTTCATGGTGCCTTGGGAAAACAGCCAACCATAATCCAG
Source organism: Malacoraja senta (assembly GCA_038087875.1). NCBI lineage: Eukaryota > Metazoa > Chordata > Chondrichthyes > Rajiformes > Rajidae > Malacoraja > Malacoraja senta. The sequence goes on from CM075977.1 coordinate 363,804,803, forward strand.
GACCACTCACAACCCAGTCATTCTCTCTTCTCCCCTCCCCCATCAGGAAGAAGATACAAAACTTGCAAGCATGTTCCACCAGATTTAAGAACAGCTTCTTTCCTGGTGATATTGAAATGGACCTGCTGACTCTTGAATGGACCTCTCATATGCACAGGATGAATTTCTGATTTCCCTATCTACTTCACTGCAGTTCCTGAACTTTTTTTTCGCTGTAGCTGCAACACTATATTTTGCATCCTGCTTCCTATTCTCTCTTGCCCTACCTTGATGAACTTATGTATGGTATGATTTGTCTGGATCAAAATAAAGCTTTTCACTATATTTCAGTACACGTAAAAATAATAAACCAAAACAAATAATAGATAATCTTATTAAATGCCTGAGTACGCTGGAGGCTGATTGACATACTCCTATTGCTAACTTGTGTATCAATATCACTGAGACACAAAACATTCAACATTTATAGCAAATAAATAACAGTTTGCATAATATAGACATTCAAACAATACCAATATATAATCTTTCTCTAAAGCTAAGCAACTAAACCTCATTGTAACTTTTATTTCTAAGTTTTGAGAACACTGGTGTTTTTGCATTGATGTGCATGTTTTTGTAATTATTTTTACTCTTATACCTCATGCTCTCTATGATAAAAGTGCAGAATGCTATTAGTGTTTTCATAAATTTATCCATGCCAAGTTGTACTTTCTAGAAATGAAGTGAGGGAAAACTTGTTTTTCGCGTGCTCCAAGTATTGTCTGCCAGTTGTACTCGCATTCCAACATAATTTATTTGAAACCATTATTCTCACATTTGTTTAATATTGGTGACAAGATATGAATTGATCTCCCTGTTCATGCACCCTGTGACCTAAAATGAACTTATGCACCTGCATTGACCTTATCTGCCCTTCAGTTCACTTTATTGTTGTTTGTCATGTACATCAATGATCTGGATGATGGTGTGGAAAATTGGATTAGTAAGTATGCAGATGATACTAAGATGATACTAAGATAGGTGGTGTTGTGGATAATGGATTTTCAAAGTCTACAGAGAGATTTAGGCCATTTGGAAGAGTGGGCTGAAAGATGGCAGATGGAGTTTAATGCTGACAAATGTGAGGTGCTACATCTCGGCAGGACAAATCAAAATAGGACGTACACGGTAAATGGTAGCGAATTGAGGAATGCAGTTGAACAGAGGGATCTAGGAATAACTGTGCATAGTTCCCTGAAGGTGGAATCTCATGTAGATAGGGTGGTAAAGAAAGCTTTTGGTGTGCTGGCCTTTATAAATCAGAGCATTGAATATAGAAGTTGGGATGTAATGTTAAAATTGTACAAGGCATTGGTGAGGCCAATTCTGGAGTATGGAGTACAATTTTGGTCGCCTAATTATAGGAAGGATGTCAACAAAATAGAGAGAGTACAGAGGAGATTTACTAGAATGTTGCCTGGGTTTCAGCAACTAAGTTACAGAGAAAGGTTGAACAAGTTAGGTCTTTATTCTTTGGAGCGCAGAAGGTTAAGAGGGGACTTGAAAATTATGAGCAGGTTAGACAGAGTGGACGTGGATAAGCTTTTCCCATTGAGAGTAGGGAAGATTCAAACAAGGGGACATGACTTGAGAATTAAGGGACAGAAGTTTAGGGGGAACATTAGGGGGAACTTCTTTACTCAGAGAGTGGTAGCTGTGTGGAATGAGCTTCCAGTGGAAGTGGTGGAGGCAGGTTCGATGTTATCCTTTAAAAATAGATTGGATGGGTATATGGACGGGAAAGGAATGGAGGGTTATGGTCTGAGTGCAGGTAGATGGGACTAGGGGGAAGTATTTATTTTTAATTTAAAAAAAAAATTTTAAAAATGTTCGGCACGGACTTGAAGGGCCGAGATGGCCTGTTTCCGTGCTGTTATGGTTATATGGTTATATGGTTATTGTCACGTGTGCCGAGGTACAGTGAAAAGCTTTTGTTGTGTGCTAACCAGTTAGCGGAAAGACAATACATGATTGCAGTCCAGTGTATAGATGCACGATAAGGGAATAACGTTTAGAGCCTTCGCAGGATCAATTAACTTTTCTCTGATCTGGTTAATTTGTTTATTAAGCAACATTTGGCCAGCATATCTCTATCCAAACATAATGAAACAAAACCCTGTGGGGATTTTTGATTGGCAAAATTGGTTGGCAGACAGGAAACAAAGAGTGGGGATTAACGGGTCACTTTCAGAATGGCAGGCAGTGACTAGTGGGGTAACCCAAGGCTCGGTGCTGGGATGGCAGCTATTTACAATATATATTCATGATTTAGATGAAGGGAATATAAGTAACATTAGCAAATTTGCAGATGACACAATGCTGGATGGCAGTGTAAACTATGAGGAGGATGCTATGAGAATGTAGGGTGACTTGGACAGGTTGGATGAATGGGCAGAAGCATGGCAGATGCAGTTTAATGTGGATAATGTGAGGATATCCACTTTGGTGGCAAAAACAGGAAGGAAGATTATTATCTAAATGGTGTCAACTTGGGAAAATGGGAAGTACAACGGGATCTGGGGGTCCTTGTTCTTCAGTCAATGAAAGTAAGCATGCAAGTACAGCAGGCAGTGAACAAAGCAAATGGCATGTTGGCCTTCATAACAAGAGGAGTTGAGTATAGGAGCAAAGAGGTCCTTCTGCAGTTGTACAGGGCCCCAGTGAGACCACGCCTGGAATATTGTGTGCAATTTTGGTCTCCAAATTTAAGGAAGGACATTCTTGCTATTGAGGGAGTGCAGCGTAGGTTCACAAGGTTAATTCCCGGGATGGCGGGACTGTCATATACTGAGAGAATGGTGCGGCTGGGCTTGTATACTCTGGAATTTAGACGGATGAGAGGGAACATTATTGAAACATATAAGATTATTAATGGTTTGGACACGCGAGAGGCAGGAAACATGTTCCCAATGTTGAGGAGTCCAGAACCAGGGGCCACAGTTTAAGAATAAGGGGTAAGGCATATAGAACGGAGATGAGGAAACACTTTTTCACACAGAAAGTTGTGAGTCTGTGGAATTCTCTGCCTCAGAGGGTGGTTGAGGCCGGTTCTCTGGATACTTTCAAGAGAGAGATAGATAGGGCTCGAAGATTGCGGAGTCAGGGGATATGGGGAGAAGGCAGGAACGGGGTACTGATTGTGGATGATCAGCCATGATTACATTGAATGGCTGTGCTGGCTTGAAAGGCCTACTGCACCTATTGCCTATTGTCTATTTAAAGGAAAGAAAAATTAATATGCTGTAGTTCCTGTATAGCTGGGCATTTCCAGAATTTCCTGTTTTCTTGTTTATTTATTGTAGGAATTCATACACTCCTTAACACGGTATATTTATTTATTGGCCGGAACTTCTTATGCAAGGATATTCTTTAAGCTTTGACCAATACTATACCAATAATGCATTACGTTTATTGAGAGATGGCAGCATAGAACCAACGGTTCTATGCAGAGAAAGATACAAAGTGTTGGAGTAACTCAATGGGTCAGGCAGCACGTCTGGATCGAATGGACAGAGACATTTTGGGTTGGGATCCTTCTTCAGACTGATTGTTGTAGGGAGAGAACGTTGTAAGAGGGATGGGGGTGGAACGAAGCACGGCGAGTAATAGGTAGATGGAGGTGCGGAGTTTTGATTGGTAGGTAGACATGAGGATAAGCCCTCAGAGTGTGTCTGCACCTGATGGTGTATACCTGGCCACATTCTGACAATCTGCATGAACTAAATGGAGTTGGCATGGCATTGGTTTAAACGGACATCAATAATAGTGATGCCCCAGAAGAACAAAATGTAATGCCTCAATGACTCTGTGGTGATGAAAGGCTTTTGGAAGTTGATTATGGTGCATGTTAGCTCTTACCTCAGCAGGAACCTGGACCCAGTACAATGTTCCCACGTCTACAACAGATCAACGGAAGATGCGTTCTCATTGGTTTTCTACTCTGCAATGGACCATCGCAACTCAGCGTTCAACATTATCATCCCCACCAAACTTGTTATCAGGGTACTGGGTCTCTGCTCAGGCCTCAGTGACTGAGATTACCATGCCATTTAGTGCTCTGGGGATGCCAGAAGGCAAATCAGTGTTGTTCCTTTTGAGACATGCGTGGAACACATTGAGCTGATCTGGGAGTGATGCCTCGCTGTTGTTTAAGCTGCTGCTCAACTTGTTCACCTTGTAAGAAGTGATGCAGTGCAAGCCCTGCCACAGCTGCTGAATGGCTGTCTCACTTTCCAATTTAGAGGTAAAGTGTCTCTTTGTCTTTTTTGATGGCCTCATTGAGGTTGTGCTAGTTGAGAAACTTGACCACAGATGTTAGAGCTAATGTTATTCTGCACATACAATAATACCTTGCTCAGTTATAGCGAACAATAGGCAGTAACTGATATCATCCCCCCCAATGGTCAATTATAAAGAGGATTTACTGTTCTATGTTATCCCACTTTCTCATTCACTCCCTAAACACCAGGGGCGATTTACAGAGGCCGATTAACCTACAAAACGTTGCGATTACGGAGGAAATCGGAGCACCAAGAGGCAATCCACGGGGTCACAGGGAGAACGTGCAAACTCCACACAGATAGCATTCTTTGCCTTTTTGATGGCCTCGCCAAGGTTGTACCAGCAGAGAAGGTTGACCGCGGTTGTTTGGGCTAATGTTGCACTGCAGTGATGGAGAATCGTGCTCTTGTGGGATATTAGATTAGTTTGGTTTAGAGATACAGTATGGAAACAGTCCTTTTGGCCCATTGAGTCCATGCCGACTATTGATCACCCGTTCACATTACAATAAACCTTAATTTTAACAGACCTCTTTATAACAGATTTTGGTTATAGTGGACAGACCTACCGACAGCTGCTGATCCTGGCCCCGGATCACACAGCCTCCCAGCCGGCTTATAGCCCCAGCTGCCCACGATTATACTTCCAGAAGTACATCATTATCTATAAAGTGCTTTATGGTGTCTTATGGCCATGGGAGTCACTACAGAAATATATATTTTTTCATTTATATCTGAAATTATGTGAGGTACCTTTTGGCAAGAATATAGAAAGCAGTGTGGTGGGGTTGGAGGGGAGGGGGGGGGCATGGGGAATGGCGCAGGGGTTGGGCAATAGAGCCTAAATATGTTCTAGATACGGTTGCTTCAATGATCAGGTGTCCAGAGGTATTCAGCAAAGATATAGTCATAGAGTTGTACAGCATGGAACCAGGCTGTCTAGTCCAATTCGTCCATGCAAACCAAAATTCCTCATTTAAGCAAGTCCAATTTGCTCACGTTTGGTCCATATCCCTCTGAACTTTTCCTATCCATGTAGCTGTTCAAATGTCTTTTAAATGCTGTTCTTGTATATAATATGCTGTTCTATTATATCACTTCAGCTTTCTGCTCTCCAAGAAATAAAGTACGAGCCTGCACACCCTTGTTTAAGTGCTGTTACTGTGCTGAAACAGTCTAAACCCTGAATTTGAGAATTTTCTCCCAAAATTAATCTACCTCTTTGCTTCATCTCCGATAAGACATTTTAAAAAACGTATTACTTCAAAAAACTATACCCATCTTATCTCTTTCAAGATAATAAATGTCAAATTTTGATGGATAGCTTATCTGCACAGCTCTTTGAAACATTTTACTACTGGATTTGTCCAGCAGCCACGGATTAAAGAGTAATGGTACTCTCCTTTAAAGAAGAGAGTTTAATGTTAGCCTCATAATCCAAGTAGAAGGTGAGGCAATTAGCTCAACTATGCCAACACATATAAATAAGTTCCAGAAATATTGCTAACTGCAAGGACATAACTCATCTATTCAGTAGTCTGCTTCCTTAACCTGTTTGCTTGTCTGCTTTCTAAGGTGTTTAATAGTGAAATTAAACGAGAACTTACCAAGTATGATGTTTGATCTTTATTTTATGAGGAGTTACGTTGGTGATTACGTGAAGAAGACCCGTCAGGGCGCATGCGCGTCAATCTTCAAAGCAGCGGTATGAAATCACAGACAACACAATATTTGAAGTAACATTTTAAGATGAGCAACATGAGAACTACCATATGACCTTTTTTATGAGAGAGGGTTGGGCGTGGCGGGCACGTAATCACCAATGTAACTCCTCATAAATTAAAGATCAAACTTCAAACTGGTAAGTTCTCGTTTAATCTTACTATTTGACTACGGAGTCACGTTTGTGACTACGTGAAGGGTTCAAAGCTCTGATTTTATGCCGCAGATCCAAATCCCGGCTTCTCACTGCATTGATTGATTTCGATGAGAAACAATCAATAATGCGTTAAACATGAAATGTGAATATCATGCAGTAACAATTGATTTGAATAATCAAAACAACCAGTAACCCCTCTATCCCAGGAGAAACTAAACAGGACTTAATCCTGATAGGAACTCTGACAACGGCCGTCTTCGCTTTCCCAGTGGCACTCCATACTCTGACGGGACAACGAATCGTGCTGCCAGAGAATGGACCTCTGACAACAGCCGTTCTTCGCTAGTTCCAGAACGTAGCTGACCCTCTGCACTCACCTCATGCATGAGGGTGCTTTAAGCAGCCCTCTACCAGGTGCTGCCGGCGTGGCCTTTCTGCATCCTACCGCCCACACAACTCCTCCCCGGAGTGTGCGTTTCTGGAGCAATCTCTGGATGAGGTGCTCCATTTGGGAGAACCGTTTTAAAAAACGTCTCCAGCCCCATACAGGCTCGTTGTGGCCCAACTCTGTTGAGTCCGAGAGCCTCCCAGACTTCCCCGTGCCTTACGCCCGACAGGCGTTGGTTTGGTGCTTTTTAGCACTCAGTCTGAAGTCGCCCCACTCCCGGTCGGCGACTGTGCAGGGCTACGAGGCAGCCGCTCACAGGCCGCATTCCCGCAGCTCTCCTATGCTTTACCTGCGGCTGCCCTCCACCTGGTCGTCTTCATCATGGTGCTGCCTGTAATAAAAAACACAGAGCACCATAAAATAAACTTTCCCTCCAGCTAAGATTAGCTGGAGCTATAAAAGTACTTTAAAAGTACTTACTACAGGAGGAGCTCTGTCCTCCCCTGCTCGTCTTCACCATGGTGCTGCCTGTGACAAAACACAAAGCACAGCACCATGGTAAAGGAAACTGTTTTGCTCCAACTAAGTTTCCCACTTAGCTGGAGCCTTAAAACGCTTTAAAATACTCTAAAAGTACTTACCACGGGAGGAGCTCTGTCCTCCCGCTGTCCGTGCGCCAATGCGACCGACGTAATGACGTGCATGTGCCCTGACGGGTCTTCTTCAGGTAGTCACCAACGTGACCCCGAATTAAATAGTAAGATTAAATGAGAACTTACCAGTTTGAAGTTTGATCTTTATTTTATGAGGAGTTACATTGGTGATTACGTGAAGAAGACCCGTCAGGGCGCATGCGCGTCAATCTTCAAAGCAGCAGGATGAAATCACAGACAACACAATATTTGAAGTAACATATTAAGATGAGCAACATGAGAACTACCATATGACCTTTTTTATGAGAGAGGGTTGGGCGTGGCGGGCACGTAATCACCAACGTAACTCCTCATAAAATAAAGATCAAACTTCAAACTGGTAAGTTCTCGTTTAATCTTACTTCGGAGTCACGTGAGTGGCTACGTGAAGGGTTCAAAGCTCTGTGATTTTATTCCGCATATCCAAATACCGGCCTCACTGCATTGATTGACTTTCGATGAGAAACAATCAAAAAAGCGTTAAACATGAAATGTTAATATCATGCAGTAACAATTGATTTGAATAATCAAAACAAAACAGTAACCCGTCTATCCCAGGGGAACTAAACAGGACTTAATACTGAATTTCCAAACAGCCTCTCTCCGATCGGCAATCGGCCGATGGTAATTTAAAAAAAAAAAAAATCATTTGACCTATAAAAATATGGCGCTGTGAACATCCATCGCCTTAGCCGACGACGTTGCTGCTGCACTAGTGGAAAAAGGATATATACACTTCAGTGTTAATACCTGCCTTAATCAACATTTAGTTTAAACCCCCTTGAGATTGTCTGCACTGACACTCTCCTGTGGCTTCATGTAACTGATAAACAATGCTGTTTCCACATTTCTTAAGGTCTTAATAGCTTCAATATAATGAAATAAATGTGCCATTACACATAAACATGAATCAGTAGGTTATGCTGAAACACAATTTTAACAAATTTTAACAAACCTGTGACACCTGGCCTGCTCGGATTAAGCAGGACGCAATTATATAACATAACATTCTCTTCAGCAACTTCCATCCTGTCTAGCAGAAGTTTTTGCAAAATCTGCACATGCTATGCTGAACCAATGCCAAGAGCATAACCACTTTCATGATTAGTTTGGAAAATTCAGAGACATGACAGGAACCTACTGTCGAGGCATCTTGAGGACCTCACTTACATCCCAAATCACCATATACCTGGGTTTAGGAGGTTTAGAGTTGAAATTCCTTACATCAATCCAGCTATGATATGATGAAACTCAATAGGATCTTTCCTGACCCCATCAAAACCATACCATGACAAAGCACTTAAAGCTGTATTAATGGTGCTATAACTGAGCCCCTCATCATTGTAGAGTCACTTTTGAGTACTCTTTCTCGAGGCTACAGTGAGCATGTCCACCGTTCACCCAGACATTCCTTGCTCCAGGTATGGCCTTCTTAAACCTGCAAATTAACAAGTCAATACAATCACATAACAGATGACTTTCCCGTGTTAGCGGATGCTCCAGTCAATTCCTATGCTTGGGAACCACCAAAAAGAGGTTGGATCCTTAACTGTAACATCAAAGGGAACCATGCTTGATTCGGCCAATTAGGTATTACAAGCACCCCCAAAGTGGCCTCGTGCATGATTTCTTGCAGACTCCGACCTATTAGGCAAAATGGTAGGAAAATATATAAAACCTACCACCCCAATGTAACGTCAAAGTATCAATTGCAACTGCCACCTGGTCTGGTTCCCACGAAACCTATTTAGGCTGCTGATGGTTGAACCTTGATGCAAAACAAATCGATATCTGGCATTCATATATAAGTACTATATTATTGAACACCTCCTGGTTCAACATCCAATCTATGTTGTCATGGAACTTTCGTGACTTGGCATCTGCTACTATGTAGAATCTACCTGGTAGATAAATAGCTGAAATATCTTTATCAATGCACCAGGCCCAAATGTGATTAGCCAATCTGTCACAAAGTACCAACTTGAGTCCACCGATGTGATTAATATATATGCCACTTGCGTAGTATTGTCAATCTGAAAACTGAACATGCAGATTACATTTGTTAGAGCAATAAGCCTCTTAATAGTTAATTGCCCATGTCTGCAGAAGCGATGCCTCTTGTTCAGTCCATCTGCCTCCACAGCAGAAACTCGTATCCGTGACACCCCACCCGAGTGCACTGACATTCATCTGCAAAATCATGGAAGGCTGGTCAAGCATTACCTTGCTATAACTTCTGGACACATGGTGAATCCACCATTGCAAATTAGAAATAGCCTTTACTGATAACTGCATAGGTCTATTATAATGACCCGAATGTATCCGTAATGCCTCCATTAGCTTGATACACCTGTCAATTAGCTCTACCCTTTTTCCCTGGGCAGAGTCACTTAATTGAATCAATTTTGACCCAAATAGTCAGGTGATAATTTGGAGTCCTCTGGATGTATAATGCCCAATCTTTGAAAATTGGATTTAATAGTAAGATTAAACAAGAACTTACCTAAGTTTGAAGTTTGATCTTTATTTTATGAGGAGTTACATTGGTGATTACATGAAGAACCCCACCAGTGCGCCTGCGCGTCAATCTTCGAAGCAGCGGTGTGAAATCACAAAAAACAACAAGCAAAGTAATATAGTATCATAATAAAATGAGTAATACAAGAACTTCCATCTGACCTTTATGATAGAGGGTTGGGTCGTGGTGGGCACGTAATCACCAACGTAACTCCTCATAAAATAAAGATCAAACTTCAAACTTAGGTAAGTTCTCATTTAATCTTACTATTTTACTTCGGACTCACGTGAGTGATTACGTGAAGATTTTAAAGCTTTGTGATTTCATGCCGCAGACAAATCCCGGCTTCTCACTGCATTGATTGACTCGGAACGAGAATATTCAATAATGCATTAATAATCACATTTGTACCACAAATGCAGTAATTCATTTATTTGAATAAAATAATTAATAGTATCCCCTTTAACCCAGGGAAAATTAAGCAGAACTTAATATAGTATCTGCAAACAGCCCTGTATTGGCAATAGCCCGATGGTAAAAGTGTTGAAACACCAACTTATTAGATCACCCGGCGGCTGTGAGAAAATGATCGACGGGACTTCCTTCGCCCTGGTCGTCAATGTTGCTGCTGAACTGAATGGAATGTAAAACCATCAATGTTCACACGTGCAGCAAATAAAACTTGTTTTTAACCATCTTAAAATAGTCTAAACTGACACTATCTTGTATCGTTTTTCATGAATGATAAACAATCTTGTTTTCATATTTCATAAGATCTTAGTAGCCTCAATTTTTTGCAATAAATATGTCTTAACATATAGACATGGATCCATAGAATATGTTAATAAAACAATCTTGAATCCGGTCATACCTGATCCTACTTCATTTCAGTAGTTCATAAAATGTAAAACATAACATAATCCTGAGGTACTTCTGTGTATCTGTAACTTTGTAATGTTACAAGTGCCATAAACATGACTACCTTCATGCTGAACTTGGCCAAATCAGAATCGTACCAAGACTCCTTTGATGAAGTAGGTTAAACCAATTCTATATTCCAGATACCCTCCTAGGTTTAGAAGGTCTGGAATTAAAATTCCTTTCATTAATCTGGAAATAAAAGAACGAGACTCAACAGGATGTCTTTCTTGGTTCTTGGTTTCTTGGTCCTCCAACATATTCCAAATGGAATTTAAACTGGAGGTGGTGGAGGGAGGACTTAAGCCAGAAAGGGTTTTTGGGAAGAAAGAGCTACCTTAAATTTAGTTGCATCTGGTTGGGTAACTATGGTAGGGTGAAGATTATTCCATGCTTTAATTGTGCGGGGGAAGAATGAATTGCTGTACACATCTGTCATGGTAGCTGGAATCTCAAATTGGATCGAATGTCCTCGTCTGCTCCTAATTGGTTTGGGTTTGGTGTAGGTCTTGTAATCTATGTTGAGCTGACCATGTAACATGTTGTAAAAACAGGTCAAACGGTGAGCTTCACGTCTGTCTTGGAGAGGGTCCCACCCCAGAGAATTCAGAAGTTTGGTAACACTCGCTTCTCTCTCATAGGTGTTAGTAACAAATCGAGCTGCCTGTCTTTGGACACGTTCGATGGAAGAAATGTTTTTATTTGTGTATGGGTCCCATGCTGCAACTGCTTAGTCCAAATGAGGTCTAACGAGGGTGAAGTATAGCTTCTCCTTGACAGAAGTTGAACAATGATGAAAGTTGCGCCTCAGAAAATTTAGGACACCTCTTGCTTTCACCGTTGCATGATGAGTCTGACCATTCTAACGCAGATCATTCTGCAATTTGATGCCAAGATACTTGGTTTGTTTGGATTCTTCAAGGGTAGTACCAAGTATATTGTACGATGTTTCCAACCTCATCAAATAAAAACGAGGAATAATATACTGTGTGAATAAATCGCACTATACCTCAACCCATTAAATAGAGGTCAATCCAAGATATTTGAGACATGTGCCGTACAACATTCCATATTCTTTTATACACAGAATTTTTTTCCCCTCATTCTTTACATAATGGGAAATCAGTATTTACAGAGTCACAACTCAGATTCACAAATGTACTGCTTTTGAGTACTCTTCCGCCAGACTGCTGTAAGCATGTCCACAGCATGCCCAGACAATCCTCTTTTTTAAAACCTGCATCCATACAGGCATATGACGGATGTTACTCTCCAATTATCGAATACACCAGTAACTTCCTTCTTTTGGGAACATTTATCAGAAACTGTCATAAATTCCAATATCAAAGGGAACCATGGCTGCGTAGACCTGTCTGGTACCACGAATACCCCAGAAGCAGCATACTGTTTCGTTTTAAGCAGACACCGATTTATGAGACAGGATGAAGTAAAATGCATATAACAATATACCATCCTAATATAGCGAGAAACATCCATTGCTACTGTCTCCCGATGTAGTGCCATAACACATATCTCTGTAACTGGTGATTGAGTCTGGATGGAAACAAGTCATATCTGGCTTCCCAAATCTGACTATTATATCATTAAAAAATCTTAAAGTTATACATCCATTCTTTGTTATCATGGAAATTCCACCCATACAATTAATACATGCCATTGCTGTAGTGTTGTTAATTTGAAACTGAACATGCAGATTAGTTGTATTTAACAACAAGCTTGTAGCTCATAAGCCTTCCAATAGACTTTAAAACGTTGATTCTCCATGTCTGTAAAATAATACTTCTTCCATATTCCATCTGTCCACAGATGGATACCTTTTTCAGTGGCACCAATCCTAGTACACTGATATCAGTCTGTTAACACCATGGAAGGCTGTTCAATCCGTATCTTGCTTGAACTACTGAAGACATGTTAAATCCACTACTGCAATCAGAAGCAGCATTTGTTGTTTAATTGCATGGCCTATCAAAAAATGGCCATCATGCATCTTAGTGTTTTTTCTTTTTGCAGTCTGCAGCTGCTGGTAGTCCAATGGCCCATATTGTATTGCTGGAAATAACACTAATTCTCCTAACAAGCTGGCCACCTGTCTTAATTGAAGATTGTTGCTTTTCCAACTGCTTAATACAACCATCAATTAGCTTTACCCTGGGTAAATTACTACCTTTTCAATTGAATCAAATAATCAATTGTTGTAAGTATCGTTAACTTAATTTCTCTCTGGATGAATTAAACCCAAATTTCAAAAGTGGTTTGAATAATTTGAGAGAGATAACTCACGAATTCTCTTGTTCGTCCTAATTAGGACATCATCCAGTTAAGCCATCCACATCTGTCCTTGGACTCTAATTAGCCGCAAAATTGGTTTTACCAATTTAGTGAATTTCTAGGGACTGAAGTCAACCCGTTAGACAGAACTTTGAATTGCCATAATTGTTCCTTTAGATAATTTTATCTTATAAATGCACAAACATTAAGTAATATACATCTTTCAGATCTATAAGTGCCATAAAACATCTTTTTTGAAATAAATTGTTTGGCAGTCTCAAAGTCTCTATTTTGAAGTGTCTATACTTCACAAAATTTTAAAGACTTGTCAGATCTAAAATACTCCTCACCTTTTTAGTTTGAGAAATTTTAAACACAATTTGGTGGTTTTGATAAACCGGCCTTTCAATTACTTGTTTATAAACAAGTTTTCAATTCAGCTTGAACCTCCATCAATTATTTTTATGTGAAATTGGAGTGTTCTGCTTGGAACATGCTGGATGGCAAATCAGTATTTGAATCAAATCAATTAGAAACCTTTCTATAATACTCAGAATAATAACTGAAGTAATTTGCTTCCAATATTTGGCTTTTTTTGCCTTAATATGTTCCCACAAGAACCAGGTCCACCTACCTCCTTTGTCATCTGAGTGACCTGTGGTCCCTGGCTCCTGGCAGGCAAACCCATGCTATTTCATTTTCCTGCTGCAGGACATCAACTGAGTACCTGCTTCAATGGTCGATTTGCTCCTGATGTCGGTCCAGGATTTTGTATGATGTCTGAAAGGATACGTCCTCTTTGCAGACTTGACGACCATTGATGTTGTGATCAACTTTGCTGTTTTTGCCTCATTATCCAACTCTTTCCCACGATTCATGAGGTTTTTTCTCTGAAGAATAAGTTGAATGACTGCACATTGCTGGGCTTTACAGAGTTGCTGCAACTTTGGGTTGATGTTGGACTGAATGGCATACTTCCTGAAACAATTCATCTTGAAGTGGGCACTACATAGCAACCTTAGTGCCACTTGATGCATCTCCATCCATGGCCTCCATCCATTGTTTTGCAAATTGCAGTTGTTCATCAACCGAGCAGCTTCAATATTCTCTGCAGTTTACTTTCCTTAGGCTTACATGCCTTCGCCCATCAGACCCCTTATCTTGGTTCACTGCCAGTACTTTCAGCAATACGCAGTTCCTTGGGATCTCGTGCTTTTTTGGCATTTTCATCCATCGTAAACTACTAGAGCTGATGGTAGACACAATAGTTGATCACAGAGACCACGTCCTTTCCAGTGGCTCTCTTGACTCTGACGGGGCAGCGAATCGTACTACCAGGAAAAAAACATCTGGCAGCTGCCGTCTTCACTTGTATCGGCCTCACCGTCAGACTCAGGGTCAGAACTCTCACAGAGCAGCAAATCGTACTGCCAGGAATAGCCCATCTGGCAGCTGCCGTCTTCGCTTATTTTGGAAACTCTGCTGACCCTGTGCACGTGCCTCATCAATGAGGGTGCTATCAAGCAGCCCTATACTAGGTGCTGCTGACCTGGCTTCTGGAGCCTGGTTCTGACATCACTCCTCCTGGAGTATGTTTCGTTGGAGCAACCTGTGTACAGGTTCTCCATTTGGAATATCCACTTCAGAAAGTGGTATCCAACCTTGGAGGTGAATCCTAAACTGACTCTTGCTCCATAACCCTGACTTGTATGTTGCCTAGCACCCAACTGACGCTGGCTCCGTTCTTTAATGCACAAGTCCACAGTTCGCCCCGCTCCCAGCCGGCGACTGTTGTAGGGTATGAGGCAGTCCTTTACCGACCGCATTCCCGCAGCTTTTTATCGGCTTTGCCTTGCCCCACTGGTGCTGACCAAATTCCCTTCAGCCCCAATATCCACAGTCGCTATGCTGTCTGCTGGCGACTGTACCGTGGTCAGAGGCGGCTGGTCGCCGACCGCAATATTGCGACTTTATGCTGGCTGTGCCGCTCACCTCCTCCCCTTGCCCGTTTTTTCCATGATGCCTGTGGTAAAAATCCCCACAGACCCACAGCAAACGGACACAGAAATACTTCCAAAAGTTTATACTTACCTTGTAGTTGAAAACTACAATTCCACTAGAGGAGCGCTGCTCCTCGCGTCCGTTTGCACCAATGCGTCTGACGTAATGACGCGCAGGCGCACTGGCGGGGTTCTTCACGTAGTCACTCACGTGACTCCGAAGTAAAACAGCTATCACCTGTTACTTCAGCTGTTCTCTTGGATACCCCTGTAATCAAGATATCATTGAGATAAGCCATGAGCACCTGACCCTGGCCTCTCAGCATGCCTATTATAGATTTTAACAATTTTGTTGCCATAGTTGATCCATCCAGGTGAATTTCAAATATCCTTATCCTGCAAATAAACAGACATTGAGTAATGCGCATCTTTAAGATCTATAGTCGCCATATAGCATCCTCTTGACCCAGTTGCTTAGCAGTGACAATTCCATCTTACAATGTCTGTACTATATCCCCCATCCTTTTTTGGCCTGGGAAAATATTAGACACAAATTGATGGGGTTGGTGAAACACTACACCTTTATCACATAAGCTTGCAAGCGTAGTCTTAACATCCATCTGTTCTGCTAATGAAACTGAATAGTTCTCCCAAACTGAATGTGCAAATCACAATGTGGATTGAAATCCATTCGAAACCTTTGAATAACACTCTGTATAAACAGAGCTAAGGTAATTTGCTTCCATTCATCCCAGAAACAGATGTGATGTACCCCAGATTTAAGTTGTGTCACATTTCATATGTGCACCTGAGAACCAGGCCCACCTACCTCCTTGGTACCTGGTGGATGTTTGACCATGTTCCCGCTTCGTTTGTAGGGGTACTTTCTGTTTTGGAAACTTGCCGACTGCCGGTGGCTTGATCAAGCCCACCGTCTTTGCCTCGTCACCCATGTCCTTGACACTCTTGGCGAGGTCCTCACCGAAGAGTAGGTTGGCCGGCTGTATGTTGCTAGGCTGGAAAAATATTGCAACCTTGGAATTAATGGTGGACCGAATGGCACTTTCCCTGAGACAATTTATCTAAAAAATGGGTGCTACAAAGCAACCCTAGTACCTCTTGATGCGTCTCCGACACATGCCCTCCATCCACCATTCTCGCGAACGCCGTGATTCCTGAGCCAAGTAATTTCAGGATTCTCTGCAGCTTCATCTCCTGGGCACTGCACGCCCACACCCGTCTGGCTCCATATCACCCGGTTCACTGCTGGCATCTTCAGCAACTCACAGTTACCCCGTCTCTTGGTGATTCCAGACTCTGACTGGACAGCGAATCGTACTGCCAGAGATGGGAACTCTGACAACGGCCGTGTTCGCTTTCCCAGTGGCACTCCATACTCTGACGGGACAGCGAATCATGCTGCCAGAAAATGGACCTCTGACAACGGCCGTTCTTCGCTATCAACAAAGTCTCCGTCAGAGTCGGGTCAGAACTGAGCTGACCCTCTGCAAGCGCCTTTTAAATGAGGGTGCTATCCAGCAGCCTCTATATCGTAGAGGCCAGCTCTTCCCCCAGTGGCACTCTTTACTCTGATGGGACAGCGAATCGTGCTGTCAGAGAATGGACCTCTGACAACGGCCATTCTTCGCTAGTTCCAAGTCTCCGTCAGAGTCAGAACTTAGCTGACCCTCTGCACTCACCTCATGCATGAGGGTGCTTTAAGCAGCCCTCTACCAGGTGCTGCCAGCGTGGCCTTTCTGCATCCTACCGCCCACACAACTCCTCCCCGGAGTGTGCGTTTCTGGAGCAACCTCTGGATGAGGTGCTCCATTTGGGAGAACCGTTTTAAAAAACGTCTCCAGCCCCATACAGGCTCGTTGTGGCCCAACTCCATTGAGTCCGAGAGCCTCCCAGACTTCCCTGTGCCTTACGCCCGACAGGCGTTGGTTTGGTGCTTTTTAGCACTGAGTCTGAAGTCGCCCCACTCCCGGTCGGCGACTGTGCAGGGCTACGAGGCAGCCGCTCACAGGCCGCATTCCCGCGGCTCTCCTATGCTTTACCTGCGGCTGCCCTCCCCCTGGTCGTCTTCATCATGGTGCTGCCTGTAATAAATAACACAGAGCACCATAAAATAAACTTTCCCTCCAGCTAAGATTAGCTGGAGCTATAAAAGTACTTTAAAAGTACTTACTACAGGAGGAGCTCTGTCCTCCCCTGCTCGTCTGCACCATGGTGCTGCCTGTGACAAAACACAAAGCACAGCACCATGTTAAAGGAAACTGTTTTACTCCAACTAAGTTTCCCACTTAGCTGGAGCTTTAAAACGCTTTAAAATACTCTAAAAGTACTTACCACGGGAGGAGCTCTGTCCTCCCGCTGTCCGTGCGCCAATGCGACCGACGTAATGACGTGCATGTGCCCTGACGGGTCTTCTTCAGGTAGTCACCAACGTGACTCCGAAGTAAAATGGTAAGATTAAATGAGAACTTACCAGTTTGAAGTTTGATCTTTATTTTATGAGGAGTTACGTTGGTGATTACGTGAAGAAGACCCGTCAGGGCGCATGCGCGTCAATCTTCAAAGCAGCAGGATGAAATCACAGACAACACAATCTTTGAAGTAACATATTAAGATGAGCAACATGAGAACTACCATATGACCTTTTTTATAAGAGAGGGTTGAGCGTGGCGGGCACGTAATCACCAACGTAACTCCTCATAAAATAAAGATCAAACTTCAAACTGGTAAGTTCTCGTTTAATCTTACTATTTTACTTCAGAGTCACGTGAGTGACTACGTGAAGGGTTCAAAGCTCTGTGATTTTATTCCGCAGATCCAAATACCGGCCTCACTGCATTGATTGACTTTCGATGAGAAACAATCAATAATGCGTTAAACATGAAATGTTAATATCATGCAGTAACAATTGATTTGAATAATCAAAACAAAACAGTAACCCGTCTATCCCAGGGGAACTAAACAGGACTTAATACTGAATTTGCAAACCGCCTCTCTCCGATCAGCAATCAGCCGATGGTAATTTTTTTTTAAAATAATTCATTTGACCTATAAAAATATGGCCGCTGTGAACATCCATCGCCTTAGCCGACGACGTTGCTGCTGCACTAGTGGAAAAAGGATATATACACTTCAGTGTTAATACCTGCCTTAATCAACATTTGGTTTAAACCCCCTTGAGATAGTCTGCACTGACACTCTCCTGTGTGGCTTCATGTAACTGATAAACAATGCTGTTTCCACATTTCTTAAGGTCTTTATAGCTTCAATATAATGAAATAAATGTGCCATTACACATAAACATGGATCAGTAGGTTATGCTGAAACACAATTTTAACAAACCTGTGACACCTGGCCTGCTCGGATTAAGCAGGACGCAATTATATAACATAACATTCTCTTCAGCAACTTCCATCCTGTCTAGCAGAAGTTTTTGCAAAATCTGCACATGCTATGCTGAACCAATGCCAAGAGCATAACCACTTTCATGATTAGTTTGGCAAATTCAGAGACATGACAGGAACCTACTGTCAAGGCATCTTGAGGACCTCACTTACATCCCAAATCACCATATACCTGGGTTTAGGAGGTTTAGAGTTGAAATTCCTTTCATCAATCCAGCTATGATATGATGAAACTCAATAGAATCTTTCCTGACCCCATCAAAACCATACGATGACAAAGAAACTTAAAGCTGTATTAATGGTGCTATAACTGAGCTACTCATCATCATAGAGAGTGAACAGGAACTCTAAAATATCCACAATACCTGCAGTATTATAGTCAATATTATTTTGTACACAATATTGCTCCCATTTTTTACATAAGTAATATACCCCTTTTGAGTACTCTTTCTCCGGGCTACAGTGAGCATGTCCACCGTTCACCCAGGCAGTCCTTGCTCCAGGTATGGCCTTCGTAAAACCTGCAAATTAACAAGTCAATACAATCACATAACAGATGACTTTCACGTGTTAGCGGATGCTCCAGTCACTTCCTACGCTTGGGAACCACCAAAAAGAGGTTGATCCCTAACTGTAACATCAAAGGGAACCATGCTTGATTCAGCCAATTAGATATTACAAGCACCCCCAAAGCGGCATCCTGCTTGATTTCTTGCAGACTCCGACCTATTAGACAAAATGGTAGGAAAATATATAAAACATACCACCTCAATGTCAAAGTATCAATTGCAACTGCCACCTGGTCTGGTTCCCATGAAACCTATTTAGGCTGCTGATGGTTAAATCTTGATGCAAAACAAATCGATATCTGGCATTCATATACAAGTACTATATTATTGAACACCTCCTGGTTCAACATTCAATCTATGTTGTCATGGAACTTTCGTGACTTGGCGTCTGCTACTATGTAGAATCTACCTGGTAGATAAATAGCTGAAATATCTTTTCCAATGCACCAGGCCCAAATTTGATTAGCCAATCTGTCACAAAATACCGACTTGATTCCACCGATGTGATTAATATATATGCCACTTGCGTAGTATTGTCAATCTGAAACTGAACATGCAGATTACATTTGTTAGAGCAATAAGCCTTGTCCATAAATACCTCTTAATAGTTAATTGCCCATGTCTGCAGAAGCGATGCCTCTTGCTCAGTCCATCTGCCTCCACAGCTGAAACTCGTATCCATGACACCCCCACCCGAGTGCACTGACATTCATCTGCAAAATCATGGAAGGCTGGTCAAGCATTACCTTGGTATAACTCCTGAATCCACCATTGCAAATCAGAATAGCCTTTACTGATAGCTACATAGGTCTATTATAATGACCCGAATGTATCCTTAATGCCTCAATTAGCTTGATACAGCTGTCAATTAGCTATACCCTTTTTTCTCTGGGCAGAGTCACTTAATTGAATCAATTGTGACCCAAATAGTCAGGTGTTAATTTGGATTTCTCTGGATGGATCAGCAATCAGCGACTGAGCAGCAATTTTAGAGGCAAACGCCCACTGCTTACCCTCATGCATTCAGCATGGGATCCCGGCACATAGCCTTGTTTGGATTCCTGTTTGGGGTTAATCCATACTAACCTTAGACACTCTTTTAGAGTGGGACCTATCGAAGCTGAAGCAGGTATCACCATCCATCTCCTCCATTTGCTTGTACATGCCTCTGTACCAAGCATGTTGTTCGACTCCATTCCCCACAATCTTATCACATATGTGTGTGGCTCCATCTTCATCCACTATACATCCATGTGGGAGGACTAATGCAACCTGCAACAGGAGTTTCCCCAGGCCTGTGTGCATGTAATTTAGCACCATCTCGACCACTACGAAGAACCGAGTGGGAGTAATGGCAACCATCCAAACAGGTGTTGCTTCAGGCCCATGTGCATACTCCTGTAGCACTCTCTCGACCACTCCGCCATTTGAGTGGGAGAAATTTTGGCAACCCTTTACTAGGCGTCACCTCAGGCATGTGTGCATGTATTTTAGCACTATCTTGACCACTGTGGTGCACCAAGTGGCAACCCTGCAAACAGGTGTTACTTCAGGCACATGTGCATCCTCCTGTAGCACTCTCTCGACCACTCTGACCCTTGAGTGGGAGGAATTTTGCAACCCTTTACTATGTGCTGCTGCCTGACATGCCTTACGATGTTGTCTGACATTGATACCCCTGGCTTGGCACTCACTCTGAGTTGGGGTTATCAGGTCGCGGCCCATAGCAGCCGCCAGGACTAGCCATGCAAATCGATACTCTGTTGGTATCCTCCAAACAGGCTGCACAGGCTGCACGTGCTAGCGACTCCAAATCGTGCTCCTTCCCGATGCCAACGCCGTCTATAGGGAAGAATTGGAGCGCCTCTGGCCCCCGTACATCAGACATAGTGGGAAATGCTGGAACAAACTTAACAGTTATTTGTCATAGGCAAAGACATTTATGTGAATAAAGACGCCCATCCCAGTTAAACCTGGGATTTAATATGAGTAATCCAGTGTCTTGGGGAAGATACCGTGCACAGTCCCTTTTAATGAGCAGAATTGCTATGACGCCACCTAGTGTAACTCCCACAGGTGACTGATAATGCAGCTCAACAAGGCTTCCCATTTCCTAAATTGAGTAAATGATAATCATCTGTCTTGGTATGATAGTCACAATGTGACCAAGTGGTAACTATAATGTCTACCCTTTTGAACGCTTCCCAAAATTGCGTTCGGCCTTAATTTGGAGGGCATGCGTGAATTGTAAATTCTCCTTGAAGGCCAGCTTGGCCTTGACCTGAAACCTCCACAGAATTAGCAGAAAATGCTACTGCTATAGACACATAAGGGTGATAAACCACAAATCTCTCTTTCTGGGTTGGGGTCAGCCACACACTGACCCCTTGTACTCCTCTCCACTGAGGGAATTTGTAAGCAGCCCTGAAAACACAGGTGCTGCCGCAATCCCCTGATGTCCTGCCCTGATATGGAGCACCATATCAGGATAATGCTCGTGTGAGGACATACATATAATAGAGGGGACCCTCCTGGCCAGGCTCCACATAGTTTAGACTCATATGGGCTGCCAAATTCGAGGTCCCTGCCTCAATGAGCCGTGTAGTAACCCCTCAGGAGTCGCTGACCTTACTGTCAGCGACTCTAACAAGAAGTTCGACTCCTCACTTACCGCGGACTGTAGCCGGTATCCCCGCGGTCTAGAGAACCCTGCGGCCCCTATTTTAAACACAAAAAGATGCCTGCAACGGACAACCTGAAAAGTAATAGCCCTGTTCCACTGTGCGAGTTGACCCATGAGTGACCCCGAGTGAAAGACTCGTGGTTGCGTACGAGACTACAAGTTTATGATCCAGAGTTTAACCGAGTTCCCACGGGTATGTCTAAGTTTGCCGTTTACTTCTCATTTCTGCAATGTTCCAAGTTCGTCTCCCGAGTGTACCAAGTTCCGCTCCCGTTAATCTTGAGGCAACAATGTATATCGAAGTGTTGAAAAATCATCACATGTTAAAAAAATATGTCATGCTTTTTTTTTACATACTATAAAAAGCCTGCCTTGTTTAAATTGGCTCATTTGGAGAACATGTCTGCAAGAAGGCTATTGGAGTCCAGGATGGTGATGTTTTTTGTTCAAGTGCTGTATGCTGCAGCCCTGAATGTGATGCAAGGACGCTTGTGTAATGAAGGCAGAAGAGAGAGAGTAAAGAGGAAAATTAAGAAGAGGTCTCAGTGGGTGAAGCCCCTGTTTCAAAGGAGATCTCTCTTTGGACAGTATGAAAAGCTGCTTAATGTGCTGTGCGAAGAGGATAAATCTGCATTTAAAAATTTCATCAGAATTTCACCTGAGCTCTTTAATGAGCTGAAGAATAACAAGGTGGATGTGAAATCTCACCTACCTGTTTCAGTGACAGGCACCCGCAGCCAGTGAATGAAGACACCCCCATCTGTCTCCCCGTCCTCTCTCCACCTTCTCTCCTCCACCCCCCCCTCACCCCCCCCCCAATTTGGAAATGTCATCCCATCACCCATTCCTTCTCTCCAGAGATGCTGCCTGCCCACTGAGTTAAAGAGTTCCCACTTGCAGCAGCATAACAGGCCAGTAAACACAATACTCATAGATAATATACTAAACAAAGAAAATATATATTAAAAAATCCGGTATTATTGCAAAAATCCCAAAGTCCTTAGTGCAACCAAGGCAGTTTGTAGTTCATAGTTTAATTAGCATTTGTAGCGTTCAAGAGCCCGATGGTTGTTGGGAAGAAGTTGTTCTTGAACCTGGAGGTCATGGTTTTCAGATTCTTATACCTTCTGCTCAGCAGGAATGAAATGAGAGCATGGCCAGGGTAGTGTGGGTCCATGACAATGCTGGCTGCCTTTTTGAGGCAGCACCTCCTATAGAACCCTTTGATTCAGTAAATTTCAGTAAAGAGATCGGGAATCTGGCATCATGGCTTGAGAATAAAACCCAGCCTTTAACATCTGCATAATGAAAGAGTTCGTGTTGTCCTACAGAACAGGGGTGCAGGAGAGGTGAACACAACCCTGTCTTCTTCAACAGCACTGGTAGAGATGGCTTCTGGACGTGACTGGCAAACCTCAGATTAGGCTGCCATGAAGTGTCATAAAATGTTCTCACGCTGTTCCTCAATACTTGTTTGTCTTAAGGTTGTGAGCTCAGTCCCAAACACACAAAATCTATATATAAACTTCAAGCAATTTTTTCTTTTCAACCCACTCTGTCACCTTATCAATAACTTTTACTTTGTTAAGCAGAATTTGTCTTTAAAAAGTCTAAGTAACTGATATTTCTGTCCCTGATTATTGTTTCTAAAAAGAGTTCCCACGGTAGAATCACGAGTCACAAAGGTAAACGCACGGGCCACTACGTTCTTACAACGAGTTTAAATGTTTCAAATTTTAACCTCAAGAGTACATTTTACTCGTGGAAAAGTTCAAACATGTTTGAACTTTTTCAAGAGTTAACAAGTTTCACGGGTACCTGCCGTTAGCGCCACGAGTCGCTAAGTTGCGTCCACGAGTTCCGACGTTCCCGCTACGTTAATTGTATGTGATTACCACGAGTTAAATTTGTTTTAAACTCGGGGTACCTCATGGGTCAGCTCGCACAGTGTAACAGGGGTTTAAGTTTAAACTTACCCGCAGGATTTTTAAAACTTACCGCTGGAGAACTTTGTTCCTCCCAGCCTGTCTGCGTCAATGCGACCGACGTAATGACGCGCATGTGCCCTGACGGGTCTTCTTCATGAAGTCACCAACGTGACTCCGAAGTAAAATCATATATTAGCTCACTATATGAATATGCCTGTTTTATTTTCTATTATTGATATCAGATATCTATTTCAAGTCTAAATTTACAATCAACAAGCCAATTAGTGCTGTGTTATAACTGAAAGGCCTTTGTTAATGATCTTTGAAATTTAACCCTATGTACTAAATGTTGGAATTGTCGGGGGATTATTTCAGTTTAAAACAAGCATTAAAAGTTTGTTGTGTTAATAAGATAGACACACCTGTTTTAACACTGGTTTTAACACAATGTTCTTTCTAATTACCAATGAACACTATTGGAATTTGCCTGGAGGTACTAAAAATATATATTTACCAGCTTTGCTTTTAGCTGTTAATTAGTCAATATTTTCATGGAATGCTATATGGGAACTTCACTCACCAAATTTCATCAAAGGTGTGTGGCATGTGTTGTCTGAGGCAAACTGTATGTTTCAGTGTGCTATTCTCCCTATACTAGTCTTAATAAATATACTTATCTGGTAATCAATCCCAATGATTTAACTTAACTTTGATATAGCCAACTAACAACTGCAGGAAACTGCATGCTTGAAGCTTACTAACCAATGACAGAAGTGACTATGACTTTCTAAACTCAATTATTGTTGATGACATTTCTGTGCGGTTTAGCTTGAAATGTCCCACTAGTTGGTAACATATAAAATTCTTAAAGGATTAGACAGGCTAGGCACAGGAAAAATGTTGCCCATGTTGGGGGATCCAGAACCAGGGGTCACAGTTTAAAACTAAGGGGTAGGCCATTTAGGACTGAGATGAGGAAAAACTTCTTCACCCAGAGAGTTGTGAATCTGTGGAATTCTCTGCCACAGAAGGCAGTAGAGGCCAATTCACTGGATGTTTTCAAGAGAAAGTTAGATTTAGCTCTTGGGGCTAAAGGAATCAAGGGAAATGGCCATGATCATGTTTGAATGGTGGTGCTGGCTTGAAGGACCATATAGCCCACTCCTGCACCTATTTTCTATGTTTCTATGTTTCTATGTAACATTATTTGTGGGCTCATAGCCTATTGCAATGTCCTTTTCTTAGAGGATTTCTGGATTATGATGAAGTTGATCTTTGGAAATTATTTTCACTGGAAGGGAACTTTGCACCATTCAGTTAAAATAAACTAGGCATAATAGACATAGATAGAGTCATATAGTGGGGAAACAGGCCCTTCGGCACAACGCTCACACCGGCCAACATGACCCAGCTATACTTGTCCCACCTGACTGCGTTTTACCCATATCCCTCGAAACCTGTCCTATCCAGATACCTGTCTAACTGTTTCTTAAATGTTGCAATAGTCCCTGCCTCAACTACCTCCTCTGGCAGCTTGTTCTATAAACCCACAACCCTGTGTGCAAAAAAAAGTACCCCTCAGATTCCTAATAAATCCTTTTCCACTTCACCTTAAACCTATACCCTCTGGTCCTTGATTCCCCTACTCTGTGCGGGAGACTCTGTGCATCTACCCGATCTATTCCTCTCATGATTTTATACACTTCTATAAGATCACCACTCAGCCTCCTGCGCTCCAAGGAATAGAGTCCCAACCTACTCAACCTCTCACTATAGCTCAGACCCATGAGTCCTCAGACCCACGAGTCCACATACCCCCATGTGGGAGGAAACCGGAGCACCCAGAGAAAACCCATGTGGTCACAGGGGGGACATACAAATGCTGTACAGACAGCAGCCTTTGTTAGGATCAAACCTGGGCCTCTGGCACTGTACGGCAGCAGTTCTACTGCTGCACCACTGCTAGCTAATTCTGAATTTAATTTGAGTGTGTTTTCAAGGCAAATATAACAGATGGAGTATGCCCTATGTACGTCAGAGCTACCTGGATGTAAATGTGTTGTGTGGTGGGAACTGAATGATATCCAACATCAATGCTGAGAAAAAAACATTGTTTTTTTGTTTTCATTCTCGCTTCATAATACCTAATCCAGCTTTGGGTTAATGAATGACAAGACTAGAAACCCACTAGCTACACCTCCAGGGTGTGGAATTGATGGTCACCCACTTTTGGCTTTTACATCCTTGATTAACCTGATGGTCACTCCCGGTACAAGCAAACAAAGTATACAGTGAAATTATCTTGTATCCAGGGAACGTTTTGCTGCAAAGTTGTGATGACATTTCTTTAAAGATTGTGGTCATTGTGGTTCTTTTATTAACTTAGAATATATTGTGTAATATATGGTTTTAGTACTATTGGTGTTAAAAGTTACAAAGTTAGGAGTTATATTGTTAATAACTTTTATACGGATATCTGAGGAATTATTCACAGATTTGTGAATGATTCAAATTTGTGTGACTCTAGGGACCTCAGATGAGGAGAATAAATTCTGGACTGCCAACATATTTTAATGTATTTCCCCATCATTTTAATCATAGTCATAGAGTCTAACAGCACAGAAACAGGCCCTTCGGTCCAGCTCATCCATGTTGACCAAGATACCCCATCTAGGCAAATTGGACCAGTTGGCATCTTGGTTGGCATAAACATGTTGGGCTGAAGGGCCTATTTCTGCGCCGTATGACTCTATGACAGATGTAAATGATCTAGGTATCCACTTAAATGTGTCAACTGTCTTTAAGTATCTCTAATTACATTTTTAACTAAGCTAGGGAAATACCAAGTATATGTCCGGGTAGGGAGTAGTTAAACAGCACGGGGCTTTGCTTTCCAGAGGCCCAGGGACCGTTGAACCCAAAACTGCAACGTTCCATTCAAGTTTCATATAAGTGAGGAAGCCGCTGATTGGTGGAAGAGGATGAAGAGGTAGCAGCTGATTGGTGTCAGATCCCTGCTGATTTTCTCCACCAGTTTGTATTGTATCCAGGGTAAGGGGTGAGTATGAGGGCCAGGGCAGTTTACTGTTCTGGATGTCAGATGTGGGAGGTCATGGAGTCTGATAGCCCTCCAGACGTCCACATCTGCACCAGGTGCGTCGAGATGGGGTTCCGAAGGGACCGTGTTAGGAACCTGGAGCAGCAGCTTGATGACCTCTGTCTGATCAGGGAGAGTGAGGAGGTCATAGAAAGGAGTTATAGGGAGGCGGCCACTCCAAGACCACGGGAGGCAGACAAGTGGGTCACTGTTAGGAAGGGCAAGGGGCAGAGGCAGGGACTAGTGAGTACCCCGGTGGATGTACACCTTGAGAATAAGTACTCCTGTTTGAGTACTGTTGGGGGGGACAGCCTTCCTGGGGGTAGCGACAGCGGCCGGGCCTCCAGCACAGAGACCGGCCCTGTTGCTCAGAAGGGTAGGGAAAAGAAGAGGAGGGCAATAGTAATAGGGGACTCTATGGTTAGGGGGTCGGATAGGCGATTCTGTGGATGCAGTCAGGAGACCCGGATGGTAGTTTGCCTCCCTGGTGCCAGGGTCAGGGATGTGTCTGAACGTGTCCAATATATCCTGAAATCGGAGGGAGAGGAGCCTGAGGTTGTGGTACATATAGGTACCAATGACATAGGCAGAAAAAGAGAAGAGGACCTGAAAGCAGAACTTAGGGAGTTGGGAGGAGAGTTAAGGAGAAGGTCCGCAAAGGTAACAATCTCAGGATTACTACATGTGCCACGCGACAGTGAGAGTAGGAATGGAATGAGGTGGAGGATAAATGCGTGGCTGAGGAACTGGTGCAGCGGGCAGGGATTCAAATTTCTGGATCATTGGGACCTCTTTTGGGGAAGGTGTGACCTGTACAGAAAGGATGGGTTGCACTTGAACCAGAGGGGGACCAATATCCTGGCGGGGAGATTTGCAAAGGCTACTGGGGAGACTTTAAACTAGAACGGTTGGGGGGAGGGACTCAAATAGAGAAAGCTAGTAGAAAATGTGGGAGGCAGAGAAGGGAAGCACTCGGACACAAAATGTAGGGGAGAAAGAAGAAAAAGATAATAAACAGAGAATAAGTGGTGGTGGGATTCTTAAATGTGTATATTTTAATGCTAGGAGCATTGTAAGAAAGGTGGATGAGCTTAGAGCCTGGATTGACACCTGGAAGTATGATGTTGTGGCGATCAGTGAAACATGGTTGCAGGAGGGCTGTGATTGGCAAATAAATATTCCAGGATTTTGTTGCTTCAGGGGTGATAGAATTGGAGGGGCAAGAGGTGGGGGTGTTGCATTGCTTGTCAAGGAAGATATTACAGCAGTGCTTTGGCAGGATAGATTAGAGGGCTTGTCTAGGGAGGCTATTTGGGTGGAACTGAGAAATGGGAAAGGTGTAGCAACACATAGGGGTGTATTATAGACCGCCAAATGGGGAGCGAGAATTGGAAGAGCAAATATGTAAGGAGATAGCAGATATTAGTAGTAAGCACAAGGTAGTGATTGTGGGAGATTTCAATTTTCCACACATAGACTGGGAAACACATTTTCTAAAAGGGCTGGATGGTTTGGAGTTTGTAAAATGTGTGCAGGATAGTTTTTTGCAGCAATACATAGAGGTACCTACTAAGGAAGGGGCAGTGCTGGACCTCCTGTTAGGAAATGAGACAGCGCAGGTAGCGGAGGTATGCGTTGGGGAGCACTTTGGGTCCAGTGATCACAATACCATTAGTTTCAATATAATTATGGAGAGGGTCAGAACTGGACCTAGGGTTGAGATTTTTGATTGGAGAAAGGCTAACTTTGAGGAGATGCGAAAGGATTTAAAAGGAGTGAATTGGGACATGTTGTTTTATGGGAAGGATGTAGAAGAGAAATGGAGGACATTTAAAGGTGACATTTTAAGAGTACAGAATCTTTATGTCCCTGTTCGGTTAAAAGGAAATAGTAAAAATTGGAAAGAGTCATGGTTTTCACGGGAAATAGGACACTTGGTTCGGAAAAAGGGAGAGATCTACAATAATTATAGGCAGCATGGAGTAAATGAGGTGCTTGAGGAGTATAAAGAATGTAAAAAGAATATTAAGAAAGAAATTAGAAAAGCTAAAAGAAGATATGCGGTTGCTTTTGCAAGTAAGGTGAAAGTAAATCCAAAGGGTTTCTACAGCTATATTAATAGCAAAAGGATAACAAGGAATAAAATTGGTCCATTAGAGAGTCAGAGTGGACAGCTATCTGCAGAGCCAAAAGAGATGGGGGAGAAATTGAACATTTGTTTTTCTTCGGTATTCACCAAGGAGAAGGATATGGAATTATGTGAGGTAAGGGAAACAAGCAGAGTAGCAATGGAAACTATGAGATTCAAAGAAGAGGAGGTGCGGACACTTTTGAAAAATATGAAAACGGATAAGTCTCCAGGTCCTGACAGGATATTCCCAAGGACATTGAGGGAAGTTAGTGTAGAAATAGCAGGGGCTATGACAGAAATATTTCAAATGTCATTAGAAACGGGAATAGTGCCGGAGGATTGGCGTACTGCGCATTTTGTTCCATTGCTTAAAAAGGGTTCTAAGAGTAAACCTAGCAATTATAGACCTGTTAGTTTGACGTCAGTGGTGGGCAAATTAATGGAAAGGATACTTAGAGATAATATATATAAGCATCTGGATAAGCAGGGTCTGATTCGGAACAGTCAACATGGATTTGTACCTGGAAGGTCATGTTTGACTAATCTTCTTGAATTTTTCGAAGAGGTTACTAGGGAAATTGATGAGGGTAAAGCAGTGGATGTTGTCTATATGGACTTCAGTAAGGCCTTTGACAAGGTTCCTCATGGAAGGTTGGTTAAGAAGATTCAATTGTTGGGTATTAATGGTGGAGTAGCGAGATGGATTCAACAGTGGCTGAATGGGAGATGCCAGAGAGTAATGGTGGATGGCTGTTTGTCAGGTTGGAGGCCGGTGACTAGTGGGGTGCCTCAGGGGTCTGTGTTGGGTCCACTGTTGTTTGTCATGTACATCAATGATCTGGATGATGGTGTGGAAAATTGGATTAGTAAGTATGCAGATGATACTAAGATAGGTGGTGTTGTGGATAATGAAGTAGATTTTCAAAGTCTACAGAGAGATTTAGGCCATTTGGAAGAGTGGGCTGAAAGATGGCAGATGGAGTTTAATGCTGATAAATGTGAGGTGCTACATCTCGGCAGGACAAATCAAAATAAGACGTACATGGTAAATGGTAGCGAATTGAGGAATGCAGTTGAACAGAGGGATCTAGGAATAACTGTGCATAGTTCCCTGAAGGAGGAATCTCATGTAGATAGGGTGGTAAAGAAAGCTTTTGGTGTGCTGGCCTTTATAAATCAGAGCATTGAATATAGAAGTTGGGATGTAATGTTAAAATTGTACAAGGCATTGGTGAGGCCAATTCTGGAGTATGGAGTACAATTTTGGTCGCCTAATTATAGGAAGGATGTCAACAAACTAGAGAGAGTACAGAGGAGATTTACTAGAATGTTGCCTGGGTTTCAGCAACTAAGTTACAGAGAAAGGTTGAACAAGTTAGGTCTTTATTCTTTGGAGCGCAGAAGGTTAAGAGGGGACTTGATAGAGGTCTTTAAAATTATGAGCGGGTTAGACAGAGTTCACGTGGATAAGCTTTTCCCATTGAGAGTAGGGAAGATTCAAACAAGGGGACATGACTTGAGAATTAAGGGACAGAAGTTTAGGGGTAACATTAGGGGGAACTTCTTTACTCAGAGAGTGGTAGCTGTGTGGAATGAGCTTCCATTGGAAGTGCTGGAGGCAGGTTCAATTTTACCCTTTAAAAATAGATTTGATGGGTATATGGACGGGAAAGGAATGGAGGGTTATGGTCTGAGTGCAGGTAGATGGGACTAGGGGGAAGTAAGTAGAAAGAAGGGGGGGGGGGAAGTGTTCGGCACGGACTTGAAGGGCCGAGATGGCCTGTTTCCGTGCTGTAATGGTTATATGGTTATATGGTTATATGTTTAATGCATTGGACTGACTGCCCAGAGCTCTTATGAGAAGGAGTTTAAGCATGAGACAGTGGATATCCAATTTTGCTTCAGTCACGTGAGTGTCCCGCCAGTCCGCATGCGCGTCATTATGTCTGACGCATGGCGCACCGACGGGCTGGCAGGCGCGTAGCTCCACCAGCGGTAAGTTGTAAAATTAGCTGTGGTCGTTTTCTGCGGTCGGTAAATCTTGTTGCAGGAACAAGTCGGTTATGGAGAAAATGGTTAAGCGAAGGTCGAGGCCGTCTGCTGGGAGAGCAGCTACAGAAGACCGCGGGAGTGCGGGTGGCGGGCGGCCGTCCATCTCGCCTTCAGAGTCACTGGCGGCACGGCCAGTGGCTTCCGACTTGGTGCCGGTGGAAAGCACCATGGCTACTCCGGTGGGCCGGAAAGCCACCAAAAAGTCGATAAGGCCCGTTGACTCTGATGAGTCAGGTCAGGAGGATTCTCCTCCCACGATGGATGCCGTTTTGGGGCGGCTGTCCAGGATGGAGCTCCTGATGGAGAGGATGCTCCATCTCGATGTGCTCGAGGAAGACGAGCTTTATATCCGTGGGTCTCCTCGGGGGCCCGTGGCAGCAGCACCTGTAGAAGGGCTGCATAATGTCTCCCTCTTGGAGGAGGAGAGTACACGGAGTCAGTTTTGTTCTGACTCAGTGGTCGGGTGTATAGCTGGTGAGCATACCTCCAGGCAAGAAAGCCACGAATCAGGGGTGCCAAGCATGGTATCTAAATTTGCTATACTGGCCGGAACTGGGGGAACGCTAGACGAGGATCTGGCCATGACCATAAACTACATGGTCTTACACCAGCTACAAGACCTCACGATGGATGAAACCTCCAAAAAATACCAGACACCCGCCTATTGTGCCTCACTCAAAGTCCCAACTGTGAACCACCCAATCTGGGGTCACATGGGTGCGGGTATCAGAGCCCAAGAACTGAGGCTCAAAAAGATACTAAAGTTGCTTGCTTCAGGTATTTAATCTTTCGGTAGGTCGGATGGTGGTGGCGCTCTGTCTGAGGTACAGCAATGCACATTTTGAGATAAACTGTCTGAGGAAGAGTGCAATCCGCCCTATGCTGAATCCGAAGTTTGCGGCACTATGCAAGGCAAGCAACGTGCAGCCGCCGAATTTACTGTTCGGTGACGACCTATCGAAACAGGTCCGAGAATTGGACGAGGAGGCGAAAACGGTTGGCCTCATCAAAGCCCAACCGACCAGCAAAGTTCCATTTTGGCAGCACCCCTACAAACGGTTCGCTGAAGCTGGTTCAGGAGGACCAAGCCAGGTCTTGCCAACCAAGCGCAATTGGCGCATTCCAACATTCTTCACCTCCAGAACTCGGGGGCAGAAGTTTCCACCGACAACCGTGGAGGTAGGTGGATCTGGTTCTTTTCAGAACATGTCATGTATGGGTCAGTTACAAGTTGGTGGCAGATTACACTTGTTTTTCAATGTATGGTGTAGCATAACATGAGATTCGTTTATACTGCACAGTGTACAAGGGTTCCAAATAGAATTCCTTTTCAAATTGCGTCCCCCTACACAGCATACACCTAGCTGGACATTGTTTTTTTCACAACATGAGTCTTTAGATGTACAAGCTGAAATTGAAACGTTATCTAAAAAAGGGGTAATTGAGAAGTCGTTTCATCAATCTCACCAATTTGTGTCTAATATATTCCCTAGACAAAAGAAGGATGGTGGGTGTCGAATCATTCTTTATCTAACTCGACTTAACTCCTATGTGCAGTATAAACATTTCAAAATGGAAACCTTTGTTACTGCTAAACAACTGGTTTCCAAAGGATGTTATATGGCATGCATAGATCTGAAAGATGCATACTTTTCAGACCCCATTCATTACAATCACCGTAGATATTTGAAGTTTAGGTGGATGAGGCAACCATGGCAGTTTAAAGCATTGCCTAATGGGTTAACCTCGGCTCCTAGATTGGTTACAAACTTGTTAAAACCGGTGTTGGGCCTCCGGGCTCAGAATCATATTGTAATGGCCTATTTGGATGATGTCCTAATCATAGGCAAGACTTAGGAATCAGCTGAATTATCTGTTTCAGCTACCAAACTCATGTTTGAGAGGTTGAGGTTTCTCATCCATCCAGTTAAATCCAAATTGATACCATCTAGAGTCATTTATTATTTGGGATTCACCATTAATTCAAATCACATGTCTGTGACTCTGCCGGGGCAAGAGATTAGAGTTAATAGAAGCTTGTAACAAGCTCATTGATGAGCAACAATCTTCTATTTGACAGGTGGCTAGTATAATTGGCAAATTAGTGGCTGCTTTTCCAGCTGCATAATTCGGGCCTTTACATTATCAAAATTTACAATGTGCAAAGGAGCAGGCACTCAAAAGACAGGCAGGTTATTTCAATAGATCCATGCGGTTACCAGCTGAAGCCATTGCTGAGTTACAGTGGTGGATAGCGAATATTTCGCATTGCTCCAGTAAAATTCTGATTGATAAACCTTCAGTTATTTTACAAACTGATGTTAGTGCTCTAGGATGGGGAGCTACTGATACCATCTCAAGCTGCGGTGGCAGATGGAATATTCATGAGGCATTAATTCTTCAATCACATGGTATTAACTAATTAGAGTTGTTGGGAGCACTATATGGCTTAAAGGCATATTGTACTAGTATGCATGACTTGCATGTTCAGCTTCAGATTGAAAACACTACAGCAGCAGCATACGTTAATCACATGGGTGGAATCAAGTCGGTTTCATGTGATAAATTGGCTAACCTTATTTGGCATTGGTGTATTACAAGAAACATCTGGGTTTCAGCTATCTACTTACCAGGTAGATTTAACATGGTGGTGGATACCAGGTCATGAAAATTCAATGACAACACAGAATGGATGTTGAATCATGAAATATTTAATGATATTGTCGCTCGGTATGGCTTACCAGATATTGATTTGTTTGCATCCAGATTACCTCACCAGCTACCAAAATATGTTTCATGGGAACCAGACCCAGGGGCAGTAGCGGTGGATGCATTCTCGGTACACTGTGGTGGAATGTTTTTATATGCATTTCCCCCATTTTGCCTCATCCCTCGGTGCTTGCTTAAGATCGAGCAGGACTCCGCCTCAGGCGTTTTGGTAGTTCCCAACTGGCCTACACAGCCATGGTTCCCACTCGTTCTGAGACTAATAACACAGCCTTTTATGTCTGTCCCCAAATGCACTGGGGAGAGGCATCCACTACATGACCGTATTAATCTATTGATTTGCAGATTCTGAGGAGACCGTTCCTGGGGCTCGCACTATCAGGTCGTACAGTGGGTGTTATTACTGTGGCCTGGAGGGATAGTACTAAAAAACAATACATCTCTCATATCAAGAAATGGGAGGTGTTCTGCTTGCAGTCGAACATATCATACCACACGGCAAGCATACCTGATGTGTTGGAATTTCTTTCCAAACTATATTTTGATGAGCGACTGTGCTATAGTGCCATCAACAGTGCCAGGAGTGCCTTATCATCCTACCTGTGGCAGGGATCGGGACAACACTCTGTTGGGTCTCACCCTTTAATATCCTGGTTCATGAAGGGTATTTTTAACTGTAATCCCCCCAGGCCCAGGTACACGGAGATCTGGGATGCGAGTGTGGTTCTCACGCTGCTTCGCCAATGGGCTCCAGCAACATCCCTGTCTTTGCCCAGACTCACTCTAAAAGTGGTCATGCTCATGGTGCTGGTTTCAGCGCAACGCGTCCAGATGTTGCAGAAGCTGCGACTGGACAGGATGGTTTCATCTGTAAATAACTTAACATTTTATGTTTATGATTTACTTAAGCAGAGCAGGCCAGGGACATCAGGGCTTAAACTTATTTTTATGGCATACCCCATAGACCTTCGCATATGTGTAGTTACGCACTTGCAGCAGTATATCAAGGTCACCAAGAGCCTCAGAGGCTCAGAATTAACGATATTTATCAGTCACAAAAAGTCTCATAAGAAGGTGTCGGTACAAACCATTTCAAGGTGGCTGAAACAGGTTCTGGCTTGTGCCGGAATGGACACTGACGTTTTTAAATCTCACTCCACCAGGGCAGCATCAACGTCAGCAGCGAGGGCACTGGACGTCCCTCTCGACCAAATCCTCGTGGCCGCAGGATGGTCCAATGAACTAACATTTCAGAGGTTCTACAATAAACCTCTTGCCATACCGGGGATATTTGGCCATTCCATTTTAAATTCTGTTTTGTAGCTTGAATGCATTACTTGTTATTACTCATCCTGTGTCAACCGAGGCAGTGTGTCGCATGGACTCGTATCCATGGCATGAAATCACAGAGCTTTGAAATCTTCACGGAATCACTCAAGTGACTCCGGTAAAATAGTAAGATTAAACGAGAACTTACCAGTTTGAAGTTTGATCTTTGTTTTATGAGGTGTTACGATGAGCGATTACGTGCCCACCGCTCCCAGCCCTCATATCACAAAGGTCATCTGATAGTTCCAGGTTTCTAATCTTACTATGTTACTTCAATTACTGTTACCTGTGATTTCACACCACGGCTTTGGCGGGACTTCTTTGCGTAATCGCTCATCGTAACTCCTCATAAAACAAAGATCAAACTTCAAACTGGTAAGTTCTCATTAAATCTTACTATTACCAGTCATGAAGTTTTAACAAGAGCAGAAACAAAATGTTAGGTTGTATTGTCAGGAAAATGAAAGACAAATAATGCAATGCAGTACGTAGACAC
The DNA here is from genome assembly GCA_038087875.1 of Malacoraja senta. Lineage (NCBI taxonomy): Eukaryota > Metazoa > Chordata > Chondrichthyes > Rajiformes > Rajidae > Malacoraja > Malacoraja senta. The sequence continues at coordinate 363,840,240 of CM075977.1, forward strand.
AAGGAACTGCAGATGCTAGTTTACAAAAAAAGAAACAAAATGCTGGATTAACTCAATGGGTAAGGTAGTATCTTTGGAGAACATAGATAGACTCTCCAGAGATTCTGTCTGCAAAGCAATATTGCAAAGCAATATTGCAAAGCAATATTGTTTCTTTGAGAAGCTAAAACTTCAGGCCTTGTCTAAAGTACCAGGGGAGAAATATATTCATGGTCAGATGGAAATTTGGAGTGTAATAAAAGATGCTGAAGTCAATAGAATCAAACCTTGTAAGTAGAGTGTAATATGAGCAGCCAAATAGGAGAGGCACAAAATTGGTATTCTGTTTAAAGATTTTTTGGTCCCATCATAGACTTTGAACTATGTAGAAACTTTATGCAAGCAGAACATTGTCCTTAAACAAACTTTAAAGAATTTCATCTGGTCCATATGGTACCAAGAACGACTTGATTATATGAACATCATGTGCCAATAAATAGAGTTGGGCTACAGGTGAGGAAATGTTTATTTTCATCAGGTAATGTTAATTTTTGGAATGAATTGTTACCCTGTGCAGTGAGAACGAGTTCCCTCTAAATAGTTGAACGGCTCTGAGTTTGACCAACATAGTTATATAGAAATTCAGTGTATTTATCTCCTTGTCTCCCACATCCCTTAAAACCTATTTTATTATCTTTAAGGTTTAGAAAGCTATAAACCACGTGATAAATAATATGCCATGGCAGGTGAAGTGAAGTCACCTCATTCATGTCATTTATTGGTGGATTTGGTGTATTCTCATTCAAAACAATACAGACATTTTTATTGTCTGGAACTAATATCCCGAGAATTGTTGCAAGATCCTTGTTAGGCAATAAGCACTTTTCTAGTGTAGGAAGGAACTGTAGATGCTGATTTAAACCACTGAATTAAAATCTGAATTAACTCAGCGAGTCAGGCAGCAACTCTGGAGTAGTGTGAATGGTGGTGTGTCTTGGGGTCCCTGCTAGGCCCTTTACTGTTTGTCATCTACATCAATCATTTGGATGCAAACATACAGGGTAAGATTAGCAAGTTTGCTGATGATACAAAAGTGGCTGGTTTTGCAGATATTGAAGATGGTTGTGAAAGATTGCAGCAGGATCTTGATCAATTAGCCAGGTGGGCTGAGGAATGGTTGATGGAATTTAATACAGAGAAATGTGAGGTGTTGCATTTTTGGATGTCTAACAAGGGCAGGATCTACACAGTGAATGGTAGGCCTCTGGGGAGTGTTGTAGAGCAGAGGGATCTAGGAGTGCAGGTGCATGGTTTCTTGAAGGTCAAGTCGCAGGTAGATAAGGTGGTCAAAAAGGCTTTTTGCACATTGGCCTTCATCAGTCAGAGTATTGAGTATAGAAGTTGTGAGGTCATGTCATAATCATAATCATACTTTATTAGCCAAGTATGTTTTGCAACATACGAGGAATTTGATTTGCCATACAGTCATACCAATAAAAAGCAACAAAACACACAAAATACATTTTAACAAACATCCACCACAGTGACTCCTCCACATTCCTCTGCGATGGAAGATGAAAAATGTTGCAGTTGTATGAGATGTTGGTGAGACCGTATTTAGAATATTATGTTCAGTTCTGGGCACCATGTTATAGGAAAGATATTGTCAAGCTTGAAAGGGTTCAGAGAATGTTGCCAGGACTAAGTCTGAGCTATAAGGAGAGGTGGAGTAGGCTGGGTCTCTATTCCTTGGAGCGCAGGAGGATGAGGGGTGAGCATGTTGGGCCAAAACGCCAGTTTCAACACTGTATCTATCACTATGACTATCGCTCTATATACAGTATATATATATATATAATTTTTTTAAATATATCTATATATATATATATATATATATATATATATATATATATATATAAATAGGATGGAACTGCAAATGCTGTTTTAAACCAAAGCGAGACACAAGATGCCGGAGTAACTCAGCGGATCAGACAGGATCTCTGGAGAACATTCCTCCTTGTGGAGGTACAGCAGCCACAGGTTTCCTTGAATTAATGTTTTAGTTGGAGGTTGAGGTGTTTATCAGAAGGGATGCTATGTGCTGGGTGGCATTGAACTTCTTCAGTGTAAGTTGGGATAATACTCATCCAGGCATGAAGCATAGAGATGGGATCCTGCAAGGGAGACGGTTAGCTAACCTGTTTGAAAACCTGAAATGGTGATTTCTATTTCAGAATCTCAGACTGGAGTGGTAGTTCATTTATTTCAGACAACATTGGGCATGGCAATATCCATTGCTTGAGAATGAACCTAAATCAGACAAATCTTATTGGAAGGTTGCCAACCCACCTTGATGCTTGCTACTTCTCTTCCGGTTTCAATGTATAACATAGGATGGTTCCCAATAATCGAACAAGTCAAGCTCTCATAAATACACACGAGAAGCAGTTTAAAAATATTTTTAATCAAGACAGGATCTAGAGGCCTGGGAGAACCTCATATTATGAAAACATCATGATGAATCTGTGGAATTATTTGCCTCAGAAGGCTGAGGAGGCAAAGTCAGTGGATATATTTAAGGCAGAGATAAATAGATTCTTGATTAGTACGGGTGTCAGAGGTTATGTGGAGAAGGCAGGAGAATGGGGTTAGGAGAGATAGATCAGCCATGATTGAATGGCAGAGTAGACTTGATGGGCCAAATGGCCTAATTCTACCATCACTTATGATCTTATGAACTAAGGATCATTAACATTGTCCTTCAGTGGATAAATGTACAAAGTACAAATGGAATATGCAAAGTACTATATATTGTTTGTAGCTTTATGTCAATGTTTGAATAGATTGAATGTTGTCACAATGAACAGAAGCATCAATAACTTAATCGTTAATTATTGAAAATTATGATTGAGAAATCTAAATTAAAGAAGAAACAGCCAAAAAAAACAGCAAGTCAGCTGGCATCTGTGACAGAGAAATATTTTGTCAAGTAGCCTAAATCATAACTAGAAAAATGAACAAACAAGAATGCTTTACGTTTAAGAGGAGGAAAGGAGCAGAGTCAACTATGGGAATATCTGTGACAGGGCGGAGATCAGAATTATCCAGGTAACGCAATGTTTTTTCCATGCCATCTAGTGAATAGATGATTCAAGACAAACAGAGAATAGAGAAAGAGAGAATACAAAGGAACAAAATAGCACGAGCCAATTGTGGGGTATAGAAGACATCAGTTGTTGGAAATCTGAAACAAAAGGAAAGTGTTTGGAAACCTCAGCAGGTCAAGAAGCATTAATAAAGAAAGAAAAAAACAGGCCAAATCACAGTTCTTTCAGAAACAGGAAAGGCAGGATATCTGAAATTAATATATTTAACAATGAGTCCCTGTAGCTGCAATGTACCGGACAAAAGATGTAATGTTGTTCTCAATCTTACATTGGCATGTTGGAGCAATAAGACAGACAAAATCAGAAAGATTAGATGGGAATGGAATGGAGCATGAAAGAGAAAAGGTCATAAGGTCATGAATGATAGGAGTAGAATTAGGCCATTCGGTCCATCAGGTCTACTCCGCCATTCAATTATGGCTGGTCTATCTCCTTCTCCTAACCCCATTCTCCTGCCTTCGCCCCATAACCTCTGAAACCTGTACTAATCACACGGACAGAAAGATCAAGGTCAGCCTTGTTGAAAACCTTCACACAATTTTTCTTATGCATCGCCAGTACAGAAGAAAGCACAGTGGTAGTATTAAATGCAATACACCAGAATGGAAGTACAGTTTCAGTTGTAAGGACATTTTGGGTCCCTGGATGGTGTGTAGTAATGAGGCAAATTGATAAGTGCTGCATCCCTTATCGCTCACAATGCCAGTGTGCTCTTTTGTTCCCATATGTAAAAATACATGGTGTATATATAAAATAATATAAAATTATGAGAAGCACAGATAGGGTAGACAGTGAGAACCGTTTTTCCAGAGTGAAAATGTGAAAGGCTAAAGGGCACATTTAAGGTAAAACTGCCAAAGTTTAAAGGTGTACATTACAAGTTTTTTTACACTGTGTGGTGGGTACCTGGAACGTTTTGTCAGGGGTGGTGGTGGGAGGCAGATATGATTGCAGCATTTAAACATTGTTCAGTTAGGCACATGAATAGGCAGGGAATAGAGGGACATAGATCACATACAGGCAGAGGAGGTTAGTGTAACAACACTTGGCAACATATTCAGCACGGACATTGTAAGCCAGTGCCTGTTCCTGTGCTGCTCTGTTCTATGTTCTGTTCTATGTTCAATGTTCCCTCTTCCCCCCTCCCATTCCCCCTCCCCTACCTCCTTCCTCTCCCCATCCCCTTCCCCTTCCATCCCCCTCCTCTCTCATCTCCCTCCCCTTTCACCCTTCCCCTTCCCTTCCCTCATCCTTCCTTTCCCCTCTCCCTTGCCTTCTCCCTTTCTCCCCCTCTCTATCTCTCCCTTTCTCTCTCCCTCTCTCTCCCCTCTTAACAAGCCACCATAAGTCTCTATCCTCCAAGATATCAATTTTTATTTACTGTATCCCTCTCCCTCTCTCTCTCTCCCTCTCCCCCTCCCTCCTTCTCCCTCCCTCTCTCCCTCTCCCTCTCTCATTCTCTCTCTTTCCTCATCTTCCTCTTAATGAGCCAGTGTAGATCTCTATCCTATCATTGATATCCATTTTATTTGCTGTATCCCTCTCCCTCTCAGCTACTTAAATACACTTGCCTCTCACGTTCCATTTTTATGAAGGGTCATTGACTAGAAATATTAACTCTGTCCTGTCTCTATGAATACTACCTCTGTGAGTATTTCCTGCATTCACTGATTTAATGGTGATTAATTATGATCAGTCTTTTTCTACTTTGCCAATGGTTTTGATGTGCATCTGTACTCAAGACAGATTATGTCAATAATGATGATTTCAGGATTTTTTTTTTTTTTTTACAAAATCATTAAGTTGGGCAGAAAGGAGTCTCAATAGTTCTCATTGATAAACATTTTCAATAGGCGGTGAGCAGTAGCTTGAGGAGGGCAGAACAATGGGCGGTTAATACATAAGAAAAATCTTAAATTATTTCACAACTCAGGTCTACGATCTCTTCTTGATACAAAGTTAGTGAATTATGTGGAGAAATCTGAAAGTAGTCTAATTAAAATTAAAGGTGTGACTTAAGGCTCTGTCTTACCTGTTTGCAGTCATCGGCGGTGAAGCGCGGTGTCGCCGGTCGAGGGGACCGCACGGCAATGGCGAGAGCGCCGAGCCTTTCCACGGGAGCGCCGCACGGATGCTGCGCGGGGGCCGAGTAATTCAAATACGGCTGGTCCCACGTGCTTGCGGTAAGTAAAAAAATGGGTGGGCCAACTGCGATGACGTCGGCCCGCTGCACGTGACTCACTTGCGGCGGCTGTGGTGGCGGCCGTCCTGATCGCGGCGCTGTAGTGGTGGCTGTGCCTGCGGCCGTGCTGCACACGTGCCTCACTGGCGGAGGCTGTGGCAGTGGAAGTTTGACGCACGGCGCTCGAGCCACACTGGCGGCGGCCCGTGCGGGCGGCCGTGCCGCACTCGTGCATCACTGGTGGAGGTTGTGCGGTAAGAATATAGTTTTCAACAGTGTAGGTTTTATTTTAGCACCGTGCGGTGTTGGGAACACCGCCGCACGGCCCCGGAATTGTGCGTTCTCACGAGTGCGCGGTCTATGGCGGCAGATTCTTCCCGTTTCGCCGCCAATGACCGCAGACTCGTGAGACAGGCCTTTTACATTGTTCATGATTTTATTTTTGTTACATTGAGGCAGAAATCTTGTGAGGGCTACTTACATTGATAGAAACTAAAAGTTATGACTGCTTCCTTCATTTTTGTTGTGGATGTTGCTCCACTGAATGATTCACAGCAGGCATGGCCAGCATTATAAGGATATTGCGATTTTTTTTGCAATAAAATTTGTCCAAAAATCAATATCAAGACTGTAGAGTTTCATTTGATAAACAAGAATGGATCAGTGTTACATAACTCCAAGGCAACCTGATCCCTGAGTAACCAGCAGCAATAATCAAGTTGGCACCACTCAACCCAGAATTGTGAGAGAACTGAGAGAAATATCATAAAAATCAGAACATCTTCACCATAAGGAAGAGTTTACAATGGTTGGTTATCTGTCCAAAATGGTGAAAGTTCAATTTCTACAGATGAGCAAAATATTGAAGGCCAGATTATAATCAACTACTCATTGGCAGATAGACAGTATTTTGGGAAAGGGTGACATTTTATTTTTAATGAGGAGTTATGCAATGCACGGGTTGACCAAAAGTTGTGAAAATCTAAGGGGCCTTTAGAACTGATTTCACATTTCCAAGCAGCAGATAGGATTGTACGGTGAATATTTGTAACTTTTCGATGCCAGAACTGTGGCGACATTTGTGTACTGCCTAGGTGAGGTCTACTACATGTTATTACAGAATTGTATGCAAAACAAAGCATTTCACTGTATCTAGGTACATGTGATAATGAAGTAGCATGGAATCATTGCATCATTTGTTTCACTTTCCACCAATACTGCCTGACCTGCTGATTTCTTTCCCCATCATTTTCAGTTTTTATCTCTTTTTTATTTGTCTTTGAGATGTGGCAAAATTAGTATGAGACCATTTGATATCCTTGTGGTATCCACGTTTGGTGCCTCCATTAGCTCTTGGAAGATGATGGTGGACTCGTTTGAATCAGCCATGCAGTATGCAATGCCACTTCAGGAGACAGAAAAGTTAACTGGAGACAGGAGTTACTTCTTTCTTATAAACTAGCAACTTCCAAAGTCATGTTTCAGCTCCCTAGTTTGTTATTTTAAGGATACAGCGCGGAAACAGGACCTCCATCCTACCGAGTCCGCACCGACTAACAATCCTCGCACACTAGCACTATCATGCATACACTAGGAACAATTTACAATTGTACCAAGCCAAATAACCTACAAACCTTGGTGTGTGGGAGGAACCCGGTGATCCCGGAGAAAACCCATGTATATTGCAGGGAGAACGTACAAACTCCGTGCCGACAGCACCCGTAATTAGGATCGAAACTGGGTCCCTGGCGCTGTAAGGCAGCAACTCTACTGCTGCGCTACCTTGCCAGATATATAATTGTTAAAGCAAATAACAGTAACATTTCTTCATTGGGGACTTATCTTTTTTTTCTATCAGGCAGAGTTTCCTACGTGGAAACTACACTATTTTCACACTACAAAGTCCAGAAATGTTGTTCCTGCTATAACAAAATAAGATGCCACAAATGATTATTTGCACCTGTTACTAATAAAGTTAGCATTTCTGCTGCCAAGATAGTAAAATTGCCAAAATTGTTATTACATTATAGAATTTTACTCTCCTGCGAAGGTGAGATAATTATATTTCATGGACGGAGTGTTGTATTTTTCCAACCAGATTTTAGTTTAGAAAGTTTGAAAAAATATAAAGTAAAGTATTTGATTCTTACCAACAATTCCAATCACATTTAGTACCTCAGTATCTGTTTCCTACCATGGGGAAAAAAACTAACCCAAGTTCATTTCAGTTAAGTTTTAATATAGTTTAGATTAGAGAAACATCTGTTGGAGCCATTAAGCTTAAGTAAGTAAGTTTATTATAGTCATGTCTAGTTACCTTTAGTTATTATCTGCCTGTGTTAACGTGGTTTCGTGTTCATTTTCTAGGTCTGCTCAAAACTTGAGAGTCTTCAATTTACAACAGAAGTCTTTAATGCTTTACTCAATGCTGGCAGCAAGTCAAGTCAAAATGGCTGCACACACACTGTCTCCAGACAGGATAAACTATATACAAAACATCTCCCTTTGTCCTTTGCAGCGCCACCTGCTGCACAGGAGGAGCAATGGGTCCTCCAACCCCACACAGTCCACCAAACATCACATTCCCCCTTTCCAGTTTGAACATCTCCATTTAGCTGGACCTCGCTTCACTCTTTTTTTCCAGCCTTTTTTGCGTTTCACAACTCTTGCTAAAGGCTCAGAATCAACAGAGTTTTCCTCAGCGTTTGCTTTTGAAGAGATATCAGTATTTGCTTTATCTGTGTGATGTTTGGTGGACTGTGTGGAGTGGGAGGTCCCGTTGCTCCTCCTGTTGCACAGTCCTGTAGAAATCAAGGCGAGCTGCGAGGAAATTTCGACTTTCTTCGAAATGCAGCTGCAAAGCCGTTGCGATTTCACCATATGAGGCTTCAGACTTCTTCTGTAAGTAAATTTTGAAGCAGTGCAAAAGTTGCTGGAGACATTGATGAACACAAGAGAGCCTTCTTCCTTTGGTCAGTCGTAATTGCCATCCTTGCAAAATATAACTCAGCGCGCATAAAATACGACGACCACCTTTCTCACTCGGGATTGAAACGATCTAATTGCCGAGACATGTTAGTTTGAGTTCTGTTTTTTTTTAATCAAAAAAAAACAATTTGGCTCTTATCTGGGTCTTTGGATGCAATCCAAAGTATCTCACTTCTGACACCACTTTCATGTTCGTTTTCTAGGTCTGCACAAAATTTGAGAGTCTTCAATTTACAACAGAACTCTTTAATGCTTTACTCAATGCTAGCAGCAAGACAACTTAAAATGTCTGCAAACACAGAAAGAATCTGACTGCTCACTCACACTGTCTACAGACAGGATCAACTACATACAAACATCTCCCTTTGTCCTGTGCAGAGCCACCTGCTGTACGGGAGGAGCAACGGGTCCTCCCACCCCACACAGTCCACCAAACTACGTGCGTGGGTGGGATTTTATACGTAGTCTGGGGTGTGTTTGTGGCTAGAGGAGTCTGGCGCAGGTTCTCAGAGGATTAGTTTCACTTTGATGTCGGGGCCATGGGATGAAACATTTTTCTAACATGACCATGAGCATGATTGGGACATATATATGTTATCAGACGATGTACTTTTACAAGAAGTTTTTATGATTTATATGACATGAATGCAATGACGATTAAGAACAGAAAGTTATGAGTTATTTCATTGTTTTGTATTACTACAATAAGGAAGCTATTGTAAGGGGTCACAACATCGGAAGCCTGGATCACCTCAGCGCAGAGGGAGAACAAGGAGGGAAGAGACAGAGACTTTAAGACTTTTGCCTCCATCACAGTGAGGAGGTGCCTGGTGAACTCACTGTGGTGGATGTTAATTTGTGTTTATTTTGTGTTTTGTTATTTATTATTATATGTATGACTGCAGGCAACGAAATTTCGTTCAGACCGAAAGGTCTGAATGACAAATAAAGGAATCTCTCTAATCTCTAATCTCTAAGAAACTTTTTCTGGTAGATTCATCTTTGCTGTTTTGAATGTGTCGTGGAGTGTGTGAGACGACTTTTCTAATCATCTCCGACAAATTAGTGGCTATCAAACGTTGAACTTTGAGAAGTTATAAAAACCGCCACTACAACACCCCTCTCCTATCCTAGTTCTCTGACTAGTTTGACTGTTCTGATTAAATTTTACTTTGTATGCCTCGTTGCCAGCTTCCCCTGGCTAACAATGATCTATTCTACATTTTCCTGGATTAACGTCCCTTTTGATCTCTCATTTTCACAACTTACCCTTCCATATCTCTTGTTCCCCTCTCCCCTACCTCTCAATCTGAAGTAGGGTCTCAACACAACCCTCTACTACTGATCTCCCCGGATCTTCTCATGCACGCACTTCTTTCCACACCTCGGCCTTTCAACCCCCCCCAACCATCGTGAACCAACCCCTGTCCCCTCTTTCACTTCCTGCCTCCTGCATATCATCCACACTTTCCAGGTCACTTCCTCACCCCCCTCACCACCACCCCCCCCCCTACCCCTCCTTTATCCTTTCCAGCATTCCCATATATCCACCATCTGGTTCGACATTTTGTTCCTCACCCTCATTTCGTCCTTTCTTATTCATCTGTAGCCTTTTGCTTTCACTACTCATCACCCCCAGCCTTTGTGACTATCTCCACCTTTCCCTCCCCATCTGTCTCATCTGCCTCTCCCCCTAATTAGCAGTATCCACATCTGCCAGCTTTTGCATTCCCCCTTTCCGCTACCTCTTTCTATCAGCTATCTCCCCTCTACTCCAGTCTTGAAGAAGGGTTCTGACAGGAAACATTGGCTGTCCATTACACCTTGCAGCGCTGAGTTCCTGCAGCAAGATGTTTATTGCTCAAGGATCCACAATCTGCGGTCTCTTGTGTCTCAATGAGTGTGTCATTGTTCAGCATGGTGGAAAAGATTTGTTGATTACTCTTTCAGTAACAACCAGCAATAGCTTTTGTTCTGCTAGATTAAAGTGATCTGCTAGATTTATTGTTATCATCCTTGCCCAAGGACACAAATTTAATAATATTGCAACAGTTAAAAATGTATTTCTTGTAACAAGTTTCACTGGATGGAAAATAACACTGCTGAGTGCCTGCGTTTACAGGGGTAAGTGTCTGGAGAAGGGGAGGAGTAGTTGGAGTGAGAACGAACAAACCAGGGTGTTCATTCAGAGAGGGATTACACAGTGGCACAGCAGTAGAGTTGCTGCCTTACAACGTCAGAGACCTGGGTTCAATCCTGACTATGGGTGATGTCTGTATGGAGTTTGTACATTCCCTCTGTGATAATGTGGGTTTTCTCCGGGTACCCCGGATTCCTCCCACACTCCAAAGACGTACAGGTTTGTAGGTAATTTGGCTTCTGTAAATTGTAAATTGTCCCTAGTGTGTAGGATAGTGTTAGTGTACGGGGCAGTCGCTGGTTGGCGTGGACTCTTTAGACATTAGACTTTGGGAATACAGGGTGCAAATAGGCCTTTCGGCCCACCGAGTCCATGCCGACTAGTGATTACCTCGTACACGAGCACCATCCTACACACTAGGGAAGATTTACAGACGCCAATTAGCATACAAAACCTGTAGGCTCGATGTTAGTGGTCCGAAAGGACTGTTCCCATGCTGTATCTCTAAAGGATAAATGAACATGGGGTAATGAACCCCTGTAACTACATATTACACTTGGGTAGCCTACAACCCATTGATAGAAACATTATTAAATTCAAATAGCCCTTGCTTTCCCTCTCTCTCCATCCCCTCCCCCTTCCAGTTCTCCCACCTGTCTTACTGCCTCCGACTATATTCTATCTTTGTCCCACCCACTCCCCTGACATCAGTCTGAAGAAGGGTCTCGACATGAAACGTCACCCATTCCTTCTCTCCAGAGGTGCTGCCTGTCCAACTGAGTTACTCCAGCAATTTGTGTCTACCTTCGATACAAACATTGAATTCTCCAAACACAGGTAACAAAACCCCATAGTTCTGATCTACCCAGGTCTTCTCATGCACTCCTTCTTTCCACCTCCACCTCTCACTCCCAACCCCGTGACCCAGATTATTTCCCCTCTTCCACCTCCTTCTGCCCACCACCCACCCGACCATCCCTCTCTCACCGAACCTCATTCCCATGTAGCCTCCATCCCTCTCTCTGGTTCTACCTTTCATTCCTCAACTTCCTTTATTATCATATTCCATCACCTGCAGCTAGGGTTGCCAACATTCTCACTCCCAAATATGGGACCAAAGGTCAAAATAAGGGAGAAATTGCAAACGGCAATTAGTTGACAGACTAATGTCATGACGGTGAATGATAAGTTGGCCCGGGTGCTGGACTATACATAAAGCCCAGCCAGCGGGCCAGCTGAGGTGTTTTGGCATGACGTTGTGCGCAAAGTACAGCACCCCATCCAACTCATGAACCGATGATCGGCCATGAGAAGGAGGGGTGGTGGTGTCGGCAGTAAGCGAAGGTCCGAAGGTCGGACAGCTGGCTGGGCTGCCGACCGATGGAGCCACGGGCAAGGCGCTGCTGCTGCACTCCATGGGCTGCACTATGATAGTCCCCTCAACCCGACTAGTAGCAGACATATACGGGACAAGGGTGTTCCCGTATGGGGCAAACCAATTTAGCCCAATAAACGGGATGTCCCGGCTATTACAGGACAGTTGGCAACCCTACCTGCAGTCCTTTTTTTTCTCCACTTATCACCTCCAGCCTTAGTGACTAGGCCTGGATTGAGTGGGCAAAATTAGGGGACATGGTATTGGGAGTATAGCATGGATAGAAAATTGGTTGGCAGACAGGAAACAAAGAGTAGGGATTAACGGTCCCTTTCAGAATGGCAGGCAGTGACCAATGGGGTACTGCAAGGCTCGGTGCTGGGACCGCAGCTATTTACAATATACATCAATGATTTGGATGAAGGGATTCAAAGTAACATTAGCAAATTTGCAGATGACACAAATCTGGGTAGCAGTGTGAACTGTGAGCAGGATGCTATGAGAATGCAGGGTGACTTGGACAACAGGTAGGGGGAGTGGGCAGATGCATGGCAGATGAAGTTTAATGTGGATAAATGTGAGGTTATCCACTTTGGTATCAAAAACAGGAAGGCAGATTACTATCTAAATGGCATCAAGTTAGGAAATGGGAAAGTACAACAGGATCTGGGGGTCCTTGTTCATCAGTCTATGAAAGTAAGCATGCAGGTACAGCAGGCAGTGAAGAAAGCAAATGGCATGTTGGCCTTTATAACAACAGGAGTCGAGTATAGGAGCAAAGAGGTCCTTCTGCAGTTGTACAGAGCCCTAGTGAGACCACACCTGGAGTATTGTGTGCAGTTTTGGTCCCCTAATTTGAGGAAGGTCTTTCTTGCTATTGAGGGAGTGCAGCAGTAGGTTTACAAGGTTAATTCCCGGGATGGCTGGACTGTCATTTGCTGAGAGAATGGAGCGGCTGGGCTTGTATACTCTGGAGTTTAGAAGGTTGAGAGGGCGTCTTATTGAAACATACAAGATTGTTAAGGGCTTGGACATGTTAGAGGCAGGAAACATGTTCCCGATGTTGGGGAAGTCCAGAACCAGGGGCCACAGTTTAAGAATAAGGTGTAAGCCATTTAGAATGGAGACGAGGAAACACTTTTTCTCACAGAGAGTTGTGAGTCTGTGGAATTCTCTGCCTCAGAGGGCGGTGGTGGCCGGTTCTCTGGATGCTTTCAAGAGAGGGCTAGATAGGGCTCTTAGATAAGGATATAATGTTATAAAATATGCTTCTAAAATGATAAAGGAGACTTTCAACATTGAGCGCAATGAAAATCTTCCATTTTTGGATAACGCACACAGGATTCGGAAGAAATCTGGTAATAAACCGAGACACTTGATTGTTCGGTTTCACTTTTTGCAAATTAAGGAGAATATTCTCCAGGCAGCAAAAAAGTTGGGCGTGGTTGAATATGAAGGATGCAAGTTTTGGTTTGTTCATGATTATAGTTACGAGCTTTTGGAAATAAGAAAGTCTTTTCATAATGTAATGTCTGGTCTGTTTAAGAAAAAGTTGCGCCCAGCCTTACTTTATCCAGCTAGACTGCGTATATGACTTTTCAATGGTAACATTCGATTTTTTAACAATCCTCAATACTCTTCCAGCTCTTTGGAGATTTACGAGGGTGAAGGGGAGTAATTGATAGCTGATTAAGTTATAATTGGAGATTAACTGTTCCTATTTTGACAATATATATCGTTTGTTAATGATTAAGAATTTAACTGGACGAGTTGTTTTTCTTTTATATATATTAATTTTAAAGATTTCTTTGTTAGTTTTTTACTTTTAAAAGTGAAGGAATTTGTGTTCCCCTGTCTTTAGACAAATTAAGTGAACGCAGTTCTTGTTTTTCATGTTTTGACCTTGGATAATAATATGTAGCTCTTGCTCTTCAGCTTCAATGCCAGCATGTATTTTTTGTCTCTCTCAAACGACAACAATGACCATGTTATGTCTATTGAGTAGCAAATATGCTCTTTTCTATGTTGGGTGCTGTTGCTAGGAGAAATGGGGGCAGGGAAGGGATTAGGTAGCTTACTGACTGTCTATTGGTCAGTTTCCGGCTTTACATGGGTGGGGGGGGGAGGGGTTTCTTGTTTCTTATTTAGTGTTTTTCATTTGTGCAAAATTTGAACTACAAAAATGTCTGAAATGTCGTCACTTCTGGCTCCGCCCTAGATTTTTCTTCTTCCAGTATCATAAACTATTAGGCTTTAAGAAATTAACCCTTTACATCCCACATGATTTTTACAAGCAATATGGATAAAGTTATTAACTTCCTTTCATGGAATGTGAATAGCTTGAACCATCCCATTAAGAGGAAAACATTTTTTTAAAGTTCTTCGCAGACTAAATGCTCAGATTATTTTTGTTCAGGAAACTCATGTAAGGCAAGATGACAATCAATGATTTTTCAAGTTTTTGAGAGGACAGCAGTTTCATTCAAATTCACAGGCTAAGGTGAAAGGAGTCTCTATTTTTATTGACTCCTCAATTCCGTTTGTTCATTATGAAACAATTTCTGATCCATATGGTAGATTGTTGGTGATTACTGGTGTTCTTTATAAGCAAAAAGTTGCTATAGTGAATGTTTACACACCAAATATTGATCACACTGAGTTTTTTAAACAGTTAATTGCATCCTTTCCTAATTTAAATAAACACTTTTTAATAATGGGTGGAGATTTCAACTGCTGTCTGAACCCCTTGATTGACAGATCTACATCTGGTCATGTGCTTCCAAATAAATCAGCTAGTTTAATCAATTCTTTTTTACTTGACTGGAATGTTAGAAGTTTGGAGATTCTTACACACAAATGACAAAGAATTTTCTTTTTTTTCTCATGTATATCATAGTTATTCTAGGATTGACTACTTTCTAATAGATTCTTGGCTAGCTTCTTCGGTCACTGCATGTGAGTATGATGCAATTGCTATTTCTGATCACGCAACATTGAAACTATCAATCAAACTACCTGATTCCAAGTTTAGTGCGAAACAATGGCGATTTAATGGTACTTTGCTTCAAGACAAATTTTGTTAATTTTATTAAACATCAAATTGCTTTTTTCTTCTTGACAAACTCTACTGAAGAAATATCCAATGGTGTAGTCTGGGATGCTTTTAAGGCATAATTCGTGGACAAATTATTTCATACTCCGCGGGATTAAAAAAACAAACTCAAAAAGAAATACGTATATTGACTGACGAGATTAAAGAAATTGATTAAAAATATTCAAAAGCTCCTAGTTTAGAGCTCTATAAGAATATAGTTGAACTTCAATTGAGATATGATTTGTTATTAGTATCACCGATTGAGAACCATCTACTTAAAACCAAAAGTCAATTTTATATACATGGTGAAATATTGGGTAAATTACTCGCTAATCAGTTGAAAGTGGTGTCGGCCAAACGTCAGATTACTAAAGTTAGTAAACGGGATGGTACACTAACTGTAGACCATGACGAAATTAATAAATCCTTTCAGGAATTTTATACCTCCCTATACCAATCAGAATTTCCTACTGATTCCAATATAATGCATGAGTTTTTAGCGAAACTGAACTTGCCAAATTTACCACATAATGAGTCTCTGTTATTAGATGAACCCATCACGGAAGAAGAAATACAGAAAGTAATCATTTCAATGAATTCTGGTAAAACTCCCGGCTTAGATGGGTTTACAGTAGAATTTTTAAAGTATTTTTCAAATTTATTGTCTCCCTGGCTATGCAAGGTTTTTAAAGAAGCCTTTTTAAGGAATAGATTACCACAATCTTTTTATGAAGCAACTATTTCTTTAATTCTTAAAAAAAGATAAAGACCCTACTGAAGTGACATCATATAGACCTATATCACTGTTAAATGTAAATTTCAAAATTCTTTCCAAAATATTAGCTATGAGATTGGAAAATATTGTATCGCAAATTATCTCTGAAGATCAGATAGGTTTTATTAAAAATCATTACTCATACTTTAACATTAGGAGATTAATGAATATTGTATATACAGCATCAATAAAACCCCAGAATGTGTCATTTCACTTGATGCCGAGAAGGCGTTTGATAGAGTAGAATGGGAATACTTATTCAATACACTTGAAAAATTTAAGAGTGGTCCAAAATATATTTTGGATCAAGCTGATATATCATATACCTCAGGCTTCTGTACTTACTAATAATCAGAGATCCCCTTTTTTCAGGCTCTTTCGAGGTACTAGACAGGGCTGTCCTTTAAGTCCTTTGCTGTCTGATATTGCTTTGTAACCTTTGGCCACTGCTATTAGGGAATCCCCTAATATTTTTGGTATTGTCTGCGGGAATAAGACACATAAGCTATCTCTTTATGCAGATGATCTGTTATTATTCATTTCTAACCCTGAGAAATCTATTCCCGGAATAGTAGCATTACTTAATCAATTTAGTAGTTTCTCTGGTTATAAACTAAATTTTAGTAAGAGTGAGCATTTTCCATTAAATAATCTAGTTTCGAATTATGGACAGTTTCCACTTAGATTGACTACCGAAAGTTTTACTTATTTAGGTATTAAGATCACCAAGAAACACAAGGATTTATTTAAAGCTAATTTTATGACTTTAATTGACCATATCAAACAACAGTTTACTAAATGATCACCAATGTCCTTATCTTTAATCGGCCGAATCAATGCTATTAAAATGTTCATTTTACCTAAATTTTTGTATTTATTTCAGACGATACCAATTTTTATTGCCAAATCTTTCTTTGATATTATTGATTCCAAAATTTCTACATATATATGGCAGAATATAAATTCCAGACTAAGTAAAAAATACTTACAGAAATCTAAAAAAGATGGTGGTTTGGCATTGCCGAGCCTTAGATTCTACTATTGGGCAGTCAATGTTCGTTATCTAACATTTTGGACAAAAGATTTAGAAGATACCCAATGCCCAGGATGGATAAATCTTGAACGTGATTCCTTACAAGGGCTATCATTGGCTTCTATTCTAGGGGCTCGTTACCTTTTACAATTACGAGATTGAATAAATATACGACTAACCCAATAATACGTTTCGAATATGGTTTCAATTTCGTAAGTTTTTTTGGACTAAATGATTTTATCTTATCGAGTAATATCTTATCCAATTTTCTCTTCCAACCTTCTAGTACTGATCAAGCCTTTCTGTTATGGAAGAGGAAGGGATTAGTGCCTTTTGTTTTGTTTTTTGTTTTGATTTGTTTTTGGATGGTTGTTTTATGTCTTTCGAACAACTTTCTAATAAATATAATTTACCTAATTCACACTTTTTTAGATATTTACAAATTAGACATTTTTTTAAGGCTACTCTACCCTTATTTCCGCTACCACATCAAAACGGAATTTTGGAAACAAATTTACATTTGAACCCTTATCAGAAAGGATTAATAACGACTATTTATGAGTTGATTTTGAAATTACAAATAGATATATTTGATAAAATTAAGAATGACTGGGAAAGAGAACTCCAAATTTCTCTATCTATAGAGAAATGGGAGAGGATTCTTCAATTAGTTAATACTTCCTCAATGTGTGCAAGACACGCTCTGATACAATTCAAGGTGGTTCACAGAGTTCATATGTCAAAAGATAAGTTAGCTCGTTTTTATGGTCATATAAATCCTACCTGTGACAGATGTAACTCTGAAGTGGCCTCACTGACCCATATGTTTTGGTCCTGCCCACTTTTGGAAAAATATTGGAAATAAATTTTTGATACTATTTCTGTAGTCTTAGGTATTGATTTACAACTTCATCCTATTACTGCAATTTTTGGGCTACCAATGTTAGATTCTATTCATTTGTCCCGCTCCGCCCATCGGTTGATTGCTTTTACCACATTAATCGACAGAAGATCTATTTGATTTAAATGGAAAGACTCCAACCCTCCGACCACACTCCATAGGTACTCTGAAACGATATCATGTTTAAATTTAGAAAAAATCAGGAGTGACATTGTTGAACCCTTGGTTAAATTTGATAAGACGGGAAAAATTTATTCAACACTTTCAGACAATATAAATTGCTGCCTCTCTAACCGCTATAAAAATTATTTTACCTCTATATGGTGGAACGGACTTGACGACAAACAGACTTAAATTGTTGAAATTCTCAGCTCAGATTCTGTTTTTCTTTTTTTTTTCTCTCTTTAGTGTAGGGGGGTTTTATTTCTTCCTTTTTTCTTTTTTTTTTCTTTTTATCTTTGTGTTCTTTTCTATATATATAAGTTTTCTTTTAAACATTTAACTATATTTCCATAGTCCGGGAGCTCTATATTCAATGTGTATTTTGACACTGGACTCATATTTAGGTTATACCTTTTATTAATGTAATACTGATCCTTATGTATCAATATCATTGTTATGTTTATCATTATTCTTTTTGCTTTGTTTTTTTTGTTTTGTTTTTGTTTTTGGAAAAAAACTAATAAAAAGATTTTAAAAGAAAGAAGAAAGGGCTCTTAAAGATAGCAAAGTCAGGGGATATGGGGAGAAGCCAGGAACGGGGTACTGATTGGGGATAATCAGCCATGATCGCATTGAATGGCGGTGCTGGCTCGAAGGGCCGAATGGCCTACTCCTGCACCTATTGACTATTATCTATTGAATGGATGTGGAGAGCATGTTTCTACTAGTGGGAGAGTCTAGGACCAGGGGCCATAGCCTCAGAATAAAAGGACATACTCTAGAAAGATAAGAAGGAATTTCTTGTTGAAGGTGGTGAATCTGTGGAATTCATTTCCGAAGACGGCTGAGGCCAGGTCAATGGATATTCAAAAAGGTAGAGATTGATAGGTTCTTGATTAGTATGGGTGTCAGGGGTTATGGTGAGAAGGCAGGAGAATGGCTTATGAACTACCAGACTCATCTGCTATCAACCCTACTTACATCAATCCACCTTTTACTTGCAGGCTCTTGCTCCAGCCTCCTCTCCTTGCCTCTTTCTACCAGCTATTACCGCTCTACTCCAGTCTTGAAGAAGGAACCTGATAAAAAAAGTTATCTGTCCATTTCACTCGGCAGGTGCTCCCTGACCCACCAAATCCCTGCAGCGGCTTGCTTATTGCTCAAGGATCCGTTATCTACAAGGACATTCAGGTTTATAGTTTAATTGGCTTGGTATAAATTTAAATTGTCCTTAGTGTGTATAGCACAATGTCAGTGTGCCAGGATCACTGGTCGATGCGGACTCGGTGGGCTGAATGGCCTGTTTCCGTGCAGTATCTCTAAAGAGAGGTGGGAGATTGCAACCTTCACGTGGTCCACCCTGTTTCGACGAATGTAATCAACCTGGCGTGCACAAACAGAAGATCAAACAGAGCAAGTTGTCTTACAACTTTTGGCTGTGCACGCCATACTCAAGAAGAAGATCTCTAAAGAGAGATTTTTCAAGAGAGAGTTAGATTTAGCTCTTAGGGTTAATGGAATCAAGGAATATGGGGGAAAAGCAGGAAATGGGCACTGATTTTGGATGATCAGCCATGATCATATTGAATGATGGTGCTGGCTCGAAGGGCAGAATGGCCTACTCCTGCACCTATTTTTTTCTATGTTTCTATGTTTCTAAACTAAACTAAATCTGCCATCTCTTGCCTCTGTATGACTGTGTCACAGTTCAAGATGGTGGAAAGGTTTTGTTGATTACTTTTCAGTAATAACTATGATAAAGAAATACTCTGAAGAAGGGTTTCGGCCCGAAATGTTGCCTATTTCCTTCGCTCCATAGATGCTGCTGCACCCGCTGAGTTTCTCCAGCAATTTTGTCTACCTTTGATTTTCCAGCATCTGCAGTTCCTTCTTGAACAATAACTATGATAACTTTTGTTCTGCTGGGTTAGTGAGGATTCCTTCAAAGTTATCATTCTTGCCCAAGGACACAAATTTAATAATAATGTCATAGTTAAGAATTATTTCTTATAACAGGTTTCTCTGGATGGAGAATAACACTGCTGGGTGCCAGGAGAGAGGGCTTTGTGTCTAATATTATATGAGAGGCATTTAATATATTTTTAAAAGGCAATCACAGATACTGCAGGTTAATGTTGAATCTATTGTAATGCATTTTCCACTGAGGTAGCATAAAAGGAGGTTTTAATGCATTTTGAAATGGAATTTGCAACTCACTGATGCTTATAATTTAAGATGCATATAAGCAACTCCCAGCATTATTTTGGCATTTTAGCATGACACAATAATGTTAAGAGACTGGCAAATGTGGCAGAAATAATAATGTGTAAGTGTATAACATTGCAAATGTAATAACATTTTGACAGAGCCACAGTACATTATCTCAAGAAGTAGACATTTTCTATGGAATGTTAAAGTCCCACAAAGTCCCATGAAGTCACTGAAGTCTCAAAACAGATGCAGGATGTTTCCATGCATTTTGCTTACCTTGGAGATGCTTACAAGTTCCTTGTTTGCTTAGAAAATGACATTTTGAAAAATATGCTGCTTTATTAAAATGCACAATGCAACAAAGTTTAATTTGCCATCCATTCAAGTCTTGCACTTCATGCCTCCATTGCCAATTGGCACTGAAAAATGTGCCAAAATACACTACCTCCATGCATAGTGTCAGGGATGCTTGAAAATATTTTAAAATGCTTCAAACAACTTTAAAATTTCTAATGCACCACATAGCATTACATTGTGTATCATGGTATAAATGATATATAACATAGTTTAAGGAAAATAAATCACTCATAAATTAGCCAAGCTTCCACTGCAGATAAATTAGGGAGGACAGAACATTAAAAAGGTGCTTCTTTTTTATGCTTGATCTCTGAAAAAAGTTAATGTTGCCCTTCAATCTATTTTTTTTGTCTCACTACAGAGATATTACAGAGATATTATTACGATCACCCTCCTGTAACTTATATCACAGACACATTAATGTAGCTACGATCAAACACATTTTATACATCATCATTTTAACTTATGGATCAGAATTGGGAATAACGGAGTAACAGGGTAATTTTCCATTCTATTTCACCCCTTATCCTTCCAGCATTATACTTCCATTTTAGATTGTGCCAGATTATGATGGAATACGAAGTAATGATGCAAGCATTAAATAATTTGTGTAATAATTTTGCAAATGCAAGCATTGCATAAATTGTTCAAACTATAATAAATCATCACCCAACTGAATAATGAACAACACCTATGATATATAATGCCACCAATGCAGTACTGGACACACATAAATTGGAACTACTTACAAACAAAACCTTTAGCATACGTCTGTAGACAGACTCCATTTATTTTTCCAGCTTTCTCTAGTGTTGATGAAAAATTTGAATGGAGATACAAGAGACCTTCCCTGAAAATTCAGGTTGCCAGTTTGTCTTAGGATAATACATTGGAACAAGAGAGAACACAAAATGCTGGAGTAACTCAATGGGTCAGGCAGCATCCCTGGAGAGATAATGTTTTGGGTCGGGACTCTTCTTCAGACTACCTAGAGCAGGAGAGCAGCAGAATCACAGCTGCAGTGAGAGAGGGTCTCACAATGGAGAACTTCTTCAAAGTGGACATACCTTGAGAAGATTTCACAGTGGAGCAGTTAAAATGTAGAAACAAGAAACTGCAGATGCTAGTTTACAAAAGAGGACACAATGTGCTGGAGTAACTCAGTGGGTCAGGCAGCATCCCTGGAGAACATGGATGGGTGAGGTTTGGATCAGGGCCCTTCTTCAGACTAGAACAATGTCATTGACAGTGGAACAAAAGAATTGGGACAGCCTAATGCAAAGACAATGATGGGCCAAACATTTTATTTTCTTCCTCTGGATTCTTTTGTGTAGTTTAATTTCCCTTTTCCCCTCAGTTTAACAAAGATGCAATACACAACATGTTTTACATTATGCTTCCAATTATCTCATGGAAAGCTCTTTTCCCAGATGAACACTCCAATGTTCATTTTCATGGTGATGATGAAGGAAAGTAATTTTCCAACAAGAGATCAGTATAGTGGGCATCTTGGGACTAAGAAATTGTTTTAGAATCATTAATTTCTTCCTGATAAATAAAGTTCCCTGCAGTAATTCTGTTTGGCCTTTAATGATATTCTAACTAAAATGTTACTTCAGCTTATGTCTCGTAGGGTACAGCATCTCCATCAGAAGAAGAAAGACCCACTTCATTGATGTCACTGCCTTATACCACAGGGTGAGATTATTGCTCAGACTTTTTAATTCTATTACGGTATTGTATGAGTTCTTATTCTAACTGCATATAGTGTCAGGAACATAATGAATCAGAGAAATTGAAACGTGCACCTTGTTTATTTCATGCTATTCACTACCGCACGGTGGCGAAGCAGTAGAGTTGCTACCTTACAGCGTTTATAGCATCAGAGACCCGGGTTCGATCCCGACTACGGGTGGTGTCTGTACGGATTTTCACGTTCACCCCATGACCGTGTGGGTTTTCTACAAGATCTTCAGTTTCCAAACAACTACAGGTTTGTAGGTTAATTGGCTGGGTATAAATGTAAAGAATTGTTCCTAATGTGGGTAGGATTGTGTTAATGTGCGGGGATCGTTGGTCAGTATGGACTCTGTGGGCCGAAAGGCCTGTTTTCGCGCAGTATCTCTAAACTAAACAACTAAACTACACTGTAATGGTGGATAAGTGGGAGAAATATTCTGTAACTTACCAAAGTTTGCTAACTGATGTTTTGTTGTTAAACTTCAGCATCCTTGGAATATTTGTTTCTTCGCTGGTTTACATATTTTCCTGACCTGCACTATTTTCTTTGTAAGTAAGTAAGACTGATTTGCTTATTCACATTATTTAGAGTCATGGAGTCATTAAATTAATATGTAATAAAGGCTGCGGACAGTAATTGTTACTTCAAAGCTGCCATCCCTTTGAGGAATGGATTGTGGGATTTGTTGATGTCTGCGGTGCACAAAAATTGCCTCCAGGCCTCTTGGGCTCCACAATTTGAGAAGATCCGGTTTAATAAACTGCAAACATTTTGTTTAAACTCTTCTTAGAGTCATGGAGTAATACAACATGGAACCAGGCTCTTCATCTCCGGTTTAACTTGCCAATGCTGATCAAGATGGCCCATCTACACTAGTCTTACCTGCCCCCATATGGCCTATATCCCTCTAAACCTTTCCTATCCATGTACTTTCCAGATTACTTTTATATGTTGTTATAGTACCTGCCTTAACGATCTCCTCTGGCAGCTTGTTTCATATATCCACCACCTTCTGAGTGAAGACGTTTTTCTCAGGTTCCTATTAAATCTTTCCCTTCTCACCTTCAACCTATGTGTCCTGGTTCTTGATTCCCCTACTCTGGGTAAAATACACTGTGCATTCACCCTATCCATATCATCTCTATAAGATCACCCCTCATCCTCTTGTGTTCCAAGGACAAATTCCTAGAGTGCCCAACATCTCCCTGTAGCTCAGGTCCTCAAGTTCTGGCAACATCCTCATATACTCTATCTTCTCTGCACTCTTTCCAGCTTAATTTATAGGTTTTATCTCTGGAGGTCTCCTAAGCCTTTTGATTTTCTTTTTCTTTGTGCTTTATATCCACTTCTGTGGAGGGTGTCTGCTCTCAACAGAATCTCGTGTCACTTCTAGAATACACTTAAAATCACATTGGTCGTCTATCTCTTGCAGGAATTAAGCAATAAACATTTCTAATTCTATTGAATATTCACAAAATATCTCGTTCCTCAGCTTTACTATCATTCAAACATCTGGTTCATGAATTTCAAATTTGTTAGGTGCTATTAACAAATACATTTTACAATTGCTTTTGGTCTCAATTGCTTCTCTTTTTATTTTCTCTGAAGAATTGTCTGTTGACACTTCAAACTGCTCCTTTGGTCACAATTGCAGCAGGCTCAGGGAAATCTTTTTGCTTGACACAACATTGATATTCCTTTTCTTTACACGTGAGGTTCATTCTTCACATCTCCATTGCAAATTTGAGTGAAACGGAAATTTTAATGAATCATTAAGAAACAGACAATTGCTAAAACATGTGTATTTTGTTTATTCCTTTCCTTTCCCTTCCCATACATGTGTGTATATATATTGAGTATACAATGAGGCCTTTCATTATGTTTAGTTTCTCAGGAGTATGCTTTCTGTGATACTGCCTTGATTGTAGGTGTTTACAGAACAATAGGAATGGACATGTTTAATCTCCTTTGCTCATTTTACTCCAATTTTCTTATTCAATTTTTACTGCAATTAGAATTTAATTGAACCACCTTTATAAAGTCTTGCCATTGATCTGAAAGCAATTTGACCTGAACTTTGAGGCTGTGTAGATGAGAGATGGATTGGAAGTTCAATTGGCAAAGCTAGAAAAGTTCATCCATTTTATCCTACTGCACTGCAGCATGGCAGCATCACGGTAATACGCACAATGGATTGTGTTGTGAGGTTTTGAAAGGAATGATAAATTAACTTGACCAGCAGCTCATGGCAACAGACCATGGCATTATACCAATCTACATGTTTTCCATCATAATATTCCTTTAGTTGACGACAAACAAGGCTTATAATGTTTGACAAGCAGACTTGCAATTGATAAAACTGGCAGTGACTAAATGGAGGAAATAGAGTCCTTAAAGTTATGGATTAAAAACCTTTTGCCTTTCCTTCCATTAAATCTATGGACGGAAATGGAGAGATAACATTTCAAATCAAGTCCCTTCTTCAGACTCTGTCTCCCTATTAATCTGTCTGTATCATCCCAATGCAATAACGTTTGCTTTTGGCTTCACATGTGAAGTTTTATCTAATGGGCCTGTCCCACTTAAGCAATTTTTCAGGTGACTTCCGATGATTGTCAAGTCGTAGCAGGTCGCTGAAAAAACGGCGACTGGAACAGTGACTATCAGAGAGGAACACGGACACACATACACACATCGCTTCCTTCACCTGCCAGTTATGCAGGCGGGGGACAGGGCAAGCGGGGGGGGGCATTCACATGGTGCAAAGCAAATGTGACATAGACACACACCACGATGAACAGGAAGGTTGGGGCTGTAATTAATATGGTGAAAACACAGTGAATGGAAAGCGTCACTTAAGTCCTTTAAAAGATGGGGGAGGGGGGGGGAGAAGGGGGGAGAAGGAGCGGTGACAACTTTTAAGAAGCCAGAGATACACGGCTGTGAAGCTCAGCGGACATTAACATTACTGGTCGGTTATCCTTGGTTCTGAAAACTACTGTTCATGTTTTTTTTCCACAATTAGCCAATGAAATTCATGGTCAGCACCGGCGTCAACCTACGACAACCTATGACCTCCTGGCGACCCACGACCACTGTACCTACGTCACGAGAATTCTCGCTACTCTCCATGGCGTCAAAATTCTGGTCACCGCCAATTTTTCAACATGTTGAAAAATTAGCGGCGGCCAGAATGAAGCGGCGATCAGTTACGAGAATTCGGGAACTACTCACCACCATGCAGACGACACCCCGGCAACCTCCAGCGAACATGTGGCGTCCTCATAGTTTCCTGTAGGCGCCTAAAAAGTGGGACAGGCCATTACTCAGACCATAAGAAGGCATTTTACCTTCCAGCATGGGAGTGAGATGGTTAAACACACCATGAAATATCACCATGATATTTTTGAACATAGCTTACGAATGTCCAACCTATGTACAGCCCATACATAGGAACAGATGTTTGGGAGACTGGCAGGGTGGATTTGTGGTCTGTAGCGGGGATACAGGCATTTTTAGCCATGTGAGAACTCGGTTCACAGCAAACAGCTACATTATGGTTACGAACAGATCTCAGGAATGGAACCCAGTCATAACCTGGAGAGGACCTGGAGCCTGTTGATGAGTTAATTGACCTTATTTTGAACAAATATTTCCATGCATTATTCTGGCTGAATAACTACACAGCGTGTAACCATTTAATATCTTTCAGGATACATTCCCACAAAAGGACAGAATCTCCACACAACTTTTTTGTAACTCAACCACTATTTCCACTTAGCTTGAAACTAACAACGGACAAACCTTCTCACCAATAACTGTCAGCAAAACTGAATAGTTTGTGTCAGAGTGCCTGATGTTTCTCAAGCATTCCCTTATATTGGCTTCACATTGTAATCTGGAGATAATGGCAGCTGTAGGCATGGAAACAATAGACAATACACTATAGATAATGCACAATAGGTGCAGGAGTAGGCCATATGGCCCTTCGAGCCAGCACCGCCATTCACTGTCATCATCCAGAATCCGTACCTCCGTTCCTGCCTTCTCCCCAAATCCCTTGACTCCGCTATCTTTAAGAGCTCTATCTAACTCTCTCTTGAAAGCATCCTGAGAATTGGTCTCCACTGCCTTCTGAGGCAGAGAATTCCACGGTGAAAAGCATTTTCCTCATCTCCGTTCTAAATAGCCTACCGCTTATTCTTCAACCATGGCCCCAGGTTCTGGACTCCCCCAACATTGGGAACATGTTTCCTGCCTCTAACATGTCCAATCTCTTAATAATCATATGTTTCTATAAGATTCCCTCTCAACCTTCTAAATTCCAGTGTATACGAGGCCAGTCGCTCCATTCTATCAACATATGACAGTCCCGCCATCTCGGGAATTAACCTTGTGGACCTATGCTGCACTCCCTCAATAGCAAGAACTTCCTTCCTCAAATTTGGAGACCAAAACTGCACACAATACTCCAGGTGTGGACTCACCAGGGCCCTGTACAACTGCAGAAGGACCTCTTTGCTCCTATACTCAACTCCTTTTGCTATGAAGGCCAACATGCTATTCGCTTTCATCTCTGCCAGCTGTACCTGCATGCTTACTTTCAGTAACTGATATGCAGGGATACCCAGTTATATTCCTAGTTATATCTAAAAAATTCAAGAAGATTAGTCTGATTTCTCTCTCCCTCCTTTCTTAAAAAGTGGGATATAAGCTACCCTCCAATCCACAGGAACTGATCCTGAATCTATAGAACATTCGAAAATGATCACCAATGCATCCACAATTTATAGAGCCACCTCCTTAAGTACCCTGGTATGCAGCCATCAGGCCCTGGGGATTTATCAGCCTTCAGTCCCATCAGTCTACCCAACATAATGTCCTCCCTAATGTGAATTTCCTTCAGTTACTCCATCACCCTAGGTTCTCTGGCCACTAGTACATCTGGGAGATTGTTTGTGTCTTCCTTAGTGAAGACTGATCCAAATTACCTGTTCAACTCATCTGCCATTTCCTTGTTCCCCATAATAAATTCACCTGTTTCTGTCATCAAGGGACCCACATTTGTCTTTTCTAATGTTTTCCTTTTCACATACCTGAAGAAGGTTTTACTATCCTCCTTTATATTGTTGGCTAGCTTACCTTCGTACCTCATCTTTTCTCACCGTATTTCCTTTTTAGTTATCTTCTGTTGCTCTTTAAAAGTTTCCCAATCCTCTGGCTTCCCGTTCATCTTTGCTATTTTATACTTCTTCTCTTTTATTTTTAGACTGTCCCGTGTCAGCCACGGTCGCCTCTTAATCCCCTTAAAATCTTTCTTCCTCTTTGGAATGAACTGATCCTGCACCTTCTGTATTATTCCCAGAAATACCTGCCATTGTTGTTCCACTATCATCCCTGTCTCTTTCCAGTTGACTTTGGCCAGCCCCTCTCTCATGCCTCCATAGTCCCCTTTGTTCAACTGCAACACTGACACTTCTGATTTTCCCTTCTCACTCTCAAATTGTAGATTAAAATCTATCTTATTATGGTCACTACCTCCTAATTACTCCTTTACCTCGAGTTCCTTTATCAAATCTGGTCCATTACACAACACTAAATCCAGAATTGCCATCTGCCTGGTAGGCTCCAGTAGAAGCTGTTCTGAAAATCCATCTCGGAGGCACTCCACAAAACTGCCTTTTTTGGGGTCCAGTACCAACCTGATTTTCCCATTCTACCTGCATGTTGAAAAAGTACATAGCATTATCTCTGCTACATAGAAACATAGAAACATAGAAAATAGGTGCAGGAGTAGGCCATTCGGCCCTTCGAGCCTGCAATATGATCATGGCTGATCATCCAACTCAGTAGCCCGTACCAGCCTTCTCTCCATACCCCCTGATCCCCTTAGCCACAAGGGCCACATCTAACTCCCTCTTAAATATAGCCAATGAACTGGCCTCAACCACCTTCTGTGGCAGAGAAATCCAGAGATTCACCACTCTCTGTGTGAAAAATGTTTTTCTCATCTCGGTCCTAAAAGACTTCCCCCTTATCCTTAAACTGTGACCCCTTGTTCTGGACTTCCCCAACATCAGGAACAATCTTCCTGCATCTAGCCTGTCCAACTCCTTAAGAATTTTGTAAGTTCCTATAAGATCCCCCCACAATCTTCTAAATTCTAGCGAGTACAAGCCGAGTCTATCCAGTCTTTCCTCATATGAAAGTCCTGACATCCCAGGAATCAGTCTGGTGAACCTTCTCTGTACTCCCTCTATGGCAAAAATGTCTTTCATCAGATTAGGAGACCAAAACTGTACGCAATACTCCAGGTGTGGTCTGACCAAGACCATGTACAACTGCAGTAGAACCTCCCTGCTCCTATACTCAAATCATTTTGCTATGAATGCTAACATACCACTCACTTTCTTCACTGCCTGCTGCACCTGCATGCCTAGTTTCAATGACACCATGACACCCAGGTCTCGTAGCAACAGCCCTTTTCCTAAGTGGCCACCATTCAGATAATAGTCTACTTTCCTGTTTTAGCCACCAAAGTGGATAACCTCACATTTACCCACATTATACTGCATCTGCCATGCATTTGATCACTCACCCAACCTATCCAAGTCACCTTGCAGCCTCCTAGCATCCTCCTCACAGCTAACACTGCCCCCCAGCTTCGTGTCATTCGCAAACTTGGAGATGTTGCATTCAATTCCCTCGTCCAAACCATTAATATATATTGTAAATAGCTGGGGTCCCAGCACCGAGCCTTGCGGTACCCCACTAGTCACTGCCTGCCATTCTGAAAAGGACCCGTTTACTCCTATTCTTTGCTTCCTGTCTGCCAGCCAGTTCTCTATCCACATCAATACTGAACCCCAATACCGTGTGCTTTAAGTTTGCATATTAATCTCTTATATAGGACCTTGACGAAAGCCTTCTGAAAGTCCAAATATAACACATCCACTTCCTTAAGTACTCTTGGATGCACCCTATCTGGCACTGTGGATTTATCGGCCTTTAATCCATTCAATTTACCTAACACCACTTCCCGGCTAACCTGGATTTCACTCTGTTCCATCTCATTTGACCCCCAGTCCCCTGCTATTTCCAGCAGATTATTTATGTCTTCCTCAGTGAAGACAAACCAAAGTAGTTATTCAATTGGTCTGCCATGTCCTTGTTCCCCATGATCAATTCACCTGTTTCTGACTGCAAGGGACCTACATTGGTTTTAACTAATCTTTTTCTCTTCACATATCTATAAAATATTTTGCAGTCTGTTTTTATGTTCCCTGACAGTTTTCTTTCATAATCTATTTTCCCTTTGCTAATTAATCCCTTTGTCCTCCTCTGCTGGACTCTGAATTTCTCCCAGTAATCTGGTAGGCTGCTTTTTCTAGCTAATTTGTATGCTTCATCTTTTGTTTTGATACTATCCCTGATTTCCCTTGTTACCCACGAATGCACTACCTTCCCTGGTTTATTCTTTTGCCAAACTGGGATGAACAATTTTTGTAGTTCATCCATGCAGTCTTTAAATGCCTTCCATTGCCTATCCACCGTCAACCCTTTAAGAATCAATTGCTAGTCTATCTTGGCCAATTCACGTCTCATACCCTCAAAGTTACCTTTCTTTAAGTTCAGAACCCTTGTTTCTGAATTAATTATGTCACTCTCCATCCTAATGAAGAACTCAACCATATTATGGTCACTCTTGCCCAAGGGGCCTCACACAACAAGACTGCTAACTAACCCTTCCTCATTACTCAATACCCAGTCTAGAATAGCCTGATCTTTCGTTGGTTCCTCTACATGTTGGTTTAGAAAACTATCCCACATACATTCCAAGAAATCCTCTTCCTCAGCACCCCTGCCAATTTGATTCACCCAATCTATATGTAGATTGAAGTCGCCCATTATAACTGTTTTACCTTTGTTGCACGCATTACTAATTTCCTGTTTGATGCCATTCCCAACTCCACTACTACTGTTAAGTGGCCTGTACACAACTCCCACTAGCGTTTTCTGCCCCTTAGTGTTTCGCAGCTCTACCCATATCGATTCCACATCCTCCAAGCTAATGTCCTTCCTTTCTATTGCGTTAATCTCCTCTCTAACCAGCAATGCTACCCCACCTCCTTTTCCTTTCTGTCTATCCCTCCTAAATATTGAATATCCCTGGATGTTCAGCTCCCAGCCTTGGTCATCCTGGAGCCATGTCTCCGTGATCCCAACTATATCATAATCATTAATAACTATCTGCACATTCAACTCATCCACCTTATTATGAATGCTCCTTGCATTGAGACATAAAGCCTTCAGGCTTGTTTTTACAACACACTTAAGGGCCGGTCCCATGAGCATGCGACTCCATGCGGCAAGCGCGACCTAAAGGGCCGGTCCCACTGGCATGCGACCTGCATGTGGCAAGCGCGACCTAAAGGGCCGGTCCACCCAGCATGCGATTCCATGCGGCAAGTGCGACCAAACCAGAAGCGGGAGCCACGCAGAGGTCGAGTAAGTGACACGGCGTCGAGGCGGCTGCGGGCCGGCAGGCCGTTGCCGCGTGGAATTTTTGAACACGGTCAGTTTTTTGGAGCCCCACGCGATGTCAGGACCAGCTCCGCACAACTCCGGCGATCGAGGTGGGACCGGCCCTGCGAGGCCCGTACGGCTCAAGCGACCACGTTAGGTCGCGCTTGCCGCATGCGCTGGGACAGGCCCTTAAGGTCATGCTTGCCGCATGCAGTCGCATGCTGGTGGGACCGGTCCTTTAGGTCATGCTTGCCGCATGCAGGTCGCATGCAGGTGGGACCGGTCCTTTACCCCTTATACAATTATGTTGAAAAGTGGCCCTTTTTGATTTTTGCCCTGGATTTGTCTGCCTGCCACGTTTACTTTTCACCTTGCTACCTATTGCTTCTACCCTCATTTTACACCCCTCTGTCTCTCTGCTCACACATTTAAGAAACCCACCACCTCTTATTCTCTGTTTATTATATTTTTCTTCTTGCTCCCCTACATGTTGGGTCTGAGTGCTTCCCTTCTCTGCCTCCTGCCCCGCACACTGTCTACTAGCTTTCTCTATTTGAGTCCCTCCCCCCAACCATTCTAGTTTAAAGTCTCCCCAGTAGCCTTTGCCAATTTTAACTCTTGATTCAACGCACCCTTTATCCATGCAACTGTTTGGGGGCCTGTAGATAACTCCCATTAGCGTCTTTTTACCCTTACAATTCCTCAGTTCTATCTACAATGACTCTACATCTCCTGATTCGATGTCACCATTCGCAAGGGTCTGAATTTCATTCCTTACCAACAGAGCTTTCCCACCGCCTCTGCCCACCTGTCTGTCTTTTCGATAGGAAGTATATCCCAGAATATTCAGTTCACAGCCCTGGTCCTCCTGCAGCCATGTCTCTGTAATTCCCACAACATCAAACTTGCCAATCTCTAACTGAGCCTTAAGATCATCCACTTTATTTCTTATACTTCGCACATTCATATACAACACTTTAACGTTGGTATTCAGCTCCCTTCTCACACTATTGACCCTGACCTTACTCTCTTATCCCTTCTCGAACTTTCCTTCCCATCAATTTGGGATTCTTTTGTAACTTTTCCTGTACTCACATCCCCTTTAACTCCATCATTAAACTCCCAATTTGTCAACCCCTCCCCCCCACTATTAAGTTTAAACCCATACGTGTAGCACTAGCAAACCTGCCTGCCAGAATGTTGGTCCCCCTCCAGTTAAGGTGTAACCCATCCCTTTTGTACAGGTCACCCCTACCCCAGAAGAGATCCCAGTGGTTTATAAATCTAAATCCCTGCTCCCTGCATCAGATCCCCAGCCACTCATTCAGATCCCCTATCACCCTGTTCCTGCCCTCACCAGCACGAGGTACTGGAAACAATCCAGAGATAACCACCCTAGAAGTCCTGCTTTTCAGTCATCTTCCTAAAGGAGCTGTCCCACTGCCGCGACCTAATCCGCGAGTTCTGGCGAGTTTGCCCTCAACTCATACTCGCAGCATGAGGTCCTAGGAGGTCTTTGTAACTCTCCTTCATGCTCGAGAGTAGTCCCCGCATACTTGAGGACTCACCTAGGTCGGGGCGTATTTTTCAACATGTTGAAAAATGCCCGCGAGTAAAAAAATGATCGCCATGGAAAAAATCAATACTTTTTTTACTCGTAGGTTTAGTCGAAGTCGGGCGTAGTAGGTCGGCATGTTATTCGAAGGTAATTGAGGGTAGTCGAAGGTAATCAAAGGTAGTCGAAGATAATCAAAGTTAGTCGAAGGTAGTCATAGATAGTCTTCAACAGAGTCGAAGGGAGGTCGAAGGACGTCATCTTCACTCTCCACTATTCGGTGTCCAATTTTCCCAAAGCTAGTCGAAGCTAGTCTTCTACATAGTCGAAGGAGGTCTAAAACATGACATTTTTTCAAACTCTCCTAAACTTTTCTAAACTCACGAATTAGGTCGCCGAAGTGGGACAGCCCCTTAACTCTCTAAACTCACGATGCAGAACCTCCTTCCTCTTCCTCCCGACATCGTTTGTGCCCACATGCACAACTACTTCCAGCTGCTCACCTTCCCTCTCGTGGATGTTCTGAAGTCAGTCGGAGACATCTTGAACCCTGGCACCAGGGAGGCAACAGACCATCCTCGAGTCTCGCCTGCCACCACAGAATCTCCTGTCCGTACCTCGGACAATGGAGTCACCCACCAATATGGCACTGCTTGACGTCAGTCTCACCGGTCGAGTCACATCGCCAGGATTAGAGCCACCGATCTGTCCGCCGCTCGGACTGGAAGTGTCCTCTGCCCCGACAGCTCCCAAGGGGGTGTACCTGTTTTCATTAGGCACAGCCACCGAGGTCTCCTGCACTCCATGTTTACTCCTCCTTCTCACAGTCACCCACCTTCGCTCCTCTGGTATCCTTGGTGTGACAACCTCACTGAAAGTCTTGTCCAGGAAACACTCATTTTCCCAGATGGCCCTGAGGTCATCCAGCTGCTTCTCCAGTTCCCCAACACATTCATTCAGGAGCTGCGCCTGGACACAATGTCTACATGTGTAGTTTTCGGAAGCTCCAGCGGTGTCCCTGACTTCCCACATCCTGCAGGAAACACACTGTACCAACTTGCCTGCCATTTCTTCAGTGGACAAAAATCACAAATCACAAATTTTGATCAAGTGTAGCCTCCTTGCCTCAGCCTCCTCGCTGATGACTCTCGAGCCAAAGGCTCACACTCTACTCACCAAGGCACTTCACCACAACAAGGCTGCTCCCAACAAGGCTGCTCTGCTACAGCTGCACTTCTTTATCTGTTACCTAATCAACTACTTTAAGACTAATTTGTAAATTACTCGAACCTGGGCCTTTGGCGTTCTTTTTAAATCTTTTTTCTTTCTGACTCACCTACTTCCAGCCAATACTCGCTCCCGCTGCTTCTGGCTGAAACATAAAAATAACACTATATTTAGTATAGTAACAGAAATTCAACAGCATTATTTAAATTCCTTCCATTTACGTCAATAAAAATGTTTAGAGGGATATGGGCCAAACACAGGCAAGTGGAAATTAAAGGGAGTTCTTTCAGGAAGGAGATGAGGAAGAATTTCTTTAATCAGAGGGTGGTGAATTTGTGGAATTCTTTGCCACAGAAGGCTGTGGAGGCAAAGTCAGTGGATATATTTAAGGCAGAGATAGATAGATTCTTGATTAGTACGGGTGTCAGAGGTTATGGGGAGAAGGTAGGAGAATGGGGTTGGGAGGGAGAGACAGATCAGCCATGAGTGAATGGCAGAGTAGATGATGGGCTGAATGACCTAATTCGGCTCCTATCACATGATCTTATGATCTTATGGGATCAATATACGTTGGTCGGCATAAGCAAGATGGGCCGAAGGGTCTGTTTCCATGCTGTATGACTAAAAGCATTATAGAAATTTGCATTCTATTTTTTAGATGCATCAAATGAATTGTCAAAGAGCTTTTGTTGGAGTCACACTTCAATATGTTGTGTGCAGCAGCCATCATTCCGGCTATGTATTTACATCCTATATAGGACAGTATAACTGGGCCAGACAGATATTTTGTTTTGCCGTGTGTCGGCCTTTGTGAAAAGTGGACCTGAGAGAAGAGAAAACAAATTTGCAGATGAAAGTGATAAATATAATTACAAAAATAAATATAAATTTGCTCACAAAGCACAACCCCAGGTTATTTACAGTAGATGTATACAAGCATTGCCAACATTGGCTGTACCACATGATACAAGCAAAGAGCTGTGGACCCCAGCCATTTGAAATCAATGTGCCACATAGAAACATAGAAAGATACATGCAGGAGTAGGCCAATCAGCCCTTCAAGCCAGCACTGCCATTCAATATGATCATGGCTGATCATCCAAAATCTGTACCCCATTCCTGCTTTTTCCCCATATCCCTTGAAGAGCTAAATCTAACTCTCTTGAAAACTCTCCAGGGGAAATTCCACAAATTCACAACTCTCTGGGTGAAATTCCACAGATTCACAACTCTCTGGGTGAAATTCCACAGATTCACAACTCTCTGGGTGAAATTCCACAGATTCACAACTCTCTGTGCCTCAAATGGGGTTAGAGGTTTATGTAATCTCCCCATTATTCACATTCAAGAACACACAATAATCCAATCGTCTTCTTGCGTATGGCGTGCACAGCCTAAAGTTGTAGGTCAAGGGTAGACAGCCAGGCCGGGACAGCATCAGTTACTGGGTGGATGGCTTTGATGCCCCCAGGGAAAAGCCTCAGTGGGCAGTCATTCACGATGTGTGGGATGGTCTGGTCTGGATGTTTGCAGCCGCAAGCAGGGCTGTCTGTCATCCCCCACTTATGCAGGTGATGGGCTGTTCTTGCATGGAGGGTGTGGATTCTGTTCAGGGTTGCATGCGATGGAGGTCAAAACCCGGTGGTTTCAATGTGGGGTATGTGATGACATCTCTGTTGTTGGTGTTAGCATATTTCCAGACTCTGCGCCACTCAGTCTTGGAGTCAAAGACTTCCAGGGATTTAACGGAAGACCAGAAGGGTTTGCGGGACTTCAGGTGCATGTTGGGCATGTTGGGCATAATCCAATCATTTTACAGCTGAAATTTAACACCGCACCATTCACAAAAAACTTACCAATGCTTTCCTTTGTTACTGCCCCCAAAAATTACAGTAACGTTAATAACGTGAAAATGCACATCTCCTGATTCATGGACAGTTTCTTCTCAGCTGCTATCAGGCAACTGAACAATCCAACCACAACTAAAGAGCAGTCCTGGACTACTATCTACCTCATTGGAGACCCTTGGACTATCTTTGTTCGGACGTTACTGGCTTTATCTTGCACTAAATGTAATTCACGTTATTCTCTTTATCATGTAGTATCTGTACACTGTGAATAGCTTGATTGTAATCATGTATTGTCCTTCCGCTGACTGGTTAGCATGCAACAAAAGCTTTTCACTGTACCTCGGTACACGTGACAATAAACTAAACTAAACTAAACCAAACTAAACTAATAAAGTGATAACGTGTACTAAATAATTAGTGCTTGAGGAAGAAACCTGTGCAAGCATTGTAAACTTCAGCTCCAACGGATTATAGAATGTTTTCTGTTGGTTTGTTTTAAATCAATGTAGTTTAAGGATTGTTAATTTAAACATTTAATTATATATTAACTTAAAAATCTTTTTCACTTTCTAAAAAACATCTTCTTGATAGTTTGTAGCCTTAATTTTTTTTTAATGCAACAAAGGTTTACTTTGCATTGAAGTTTTCTATAGAGTTTGAAACTCTAAGCATTTCCAGCTACACCTGAAAGCACAGTTTAGGCTTCAGTCACTTTTGAATTTTATGGAAAGACTTAATTCCGAATTGATATCACTTTTGCACCTTTATATCACTCTGACCTCAAAGGGCATGTCTTGGGAATGTAACCCCTGTTCTATTATAGTTAACACTGGGACGATTGCTGAAGTGTAGTTTATATCAAGGTTAATGGTAAAAGGTTGTCATGTTGTACTGTCTGCATAATCTGAGCCAATAGGGTTTTAATGCTATAAACCAGGAAGTATGAAATATATGTCAAAAGACTGCATATTTACATTCTCTACTGAGAAATGAACATAAATTACGCGCTTGATTTTGTTGGTAAATGCGGATGCATTTGAATGAAAGCATTGACGTTTACTTGCTTAAGTGCCAGGAAATTTGGGACTTCTGCATGTGAGTAGGAAACACCATGCCCATAGGTTTTAACTGAGATTGCGGGGCTGCAAGGATGCAAGGTGAAGAAGATAATCCATTGTTGCTAGGCAGTGATTTTTTCATGCCACGTTAGGGGATTTTTGTGCATTTTCCAAATCTTCAGCGTGAACAGTTGTGCCATTATACGTGGGATCACAAAACTGTGAAACTTTACCAACATAAAATATGTCATTTAGTTCACTGTTCATGTTGGTATTTTTAGAATAATCCAATCAGTCCTATTCTCCAGCTCTATCCATATAACATTCCAAATTATTTTCCCTCATATCCCTCTCCAATTTGGCAGTGATAAGCTTGCACCTTTTGTCTCACACCTTCTGTCATTTCACTCTCTGGCCTTTCTCCAACCATCTGTCTGCCAAATAACCTTCCTCACCTGTGTCGGCTTATTACCTGCCAGGCTCTGTCCTGTCCCCTCCTCTCTTCCAGCTTCCCCCACCCCCTCCTCCACAATCAGTCTGAAAAAGGATCCCAACTTGAAAAATCACCTATCCAAGTTCTCTTGAGATGCTGGCTGACCCACTGAGCCACTGCAGCACTTTGTGTCCTCTACAGTTTCTAATCAACATTATTTCAAAGCATTAAAATATTTCAATACTGATACTTAGAATTTTCAAAACATTCACAGCAAAACATTCCAATATTTCTGCATATTTTCTTGTGGATGAATTTGAAGCTGTTCAGGACTATACTAGTGAATCTTTAAAAAAAAATCCTAAATAGGTCCTTGTCTCATAAAATGGTTTGTGTTTACCTAATGTTAGTCTTTGAATTGCATTAGTGTTTGTGTAATATTGACATTTACATAGCCTTACTATTTAAATTCCAATATTGACCATTAAATAATATTAATATTTGAACTATTATTACTGCTATTTAAGAATTTGCAAAAAATTGCAAACTATAAACTGTGGGTTATACTCATCAATATTTATGATTACACTCAGAATTCGAGTTACAAACAAAGTTCTTATTGCCCATTGTAATGAAAGTGATTAGATTGCCATGCTTCCAGTTTTAACTGGTGAATCAAGTCAATTTAAATTGCCGTGCTGTTAAGATTCCAGTGTTGTCACATTAGTATAGCTGCTCACTGTCACGAATAATTCATATTATGAAGCACCTTATTATTCTCTGTATTGTGGGAGATGTTACATGATTAACTGTGCAAAACTTCAAATAAAACATTAAATGGACTGTTGCATTGCAATCATCAAAATTAATTCAACAAAAACCGTAGGCACATTATTTTTTTCAATTGCAAATTAAACTTAATTAAAATGCTGGTGAACACATTCTGTATCCAAATAGCTAGGAATTTATGGTTGGGGTATTTGTATTAAACAAAATATAATGTTGAAGTGATCGATTTTTTGTTCTCAGTTTTCTTCCCTTTTCTTGATACATTTTGAATTTAATGCAACACATTTAAATGTGTTTTTTTTAAAGGATTTACTTCACTTGTTATTACAATAATATTATGAATAGTCACAGATTTTTTTTAAAGTGCTGCGTGAAATGCTTTCAGAAGTTACAGGGACATAATATGTGCTATCCAAATGGAAAGCCACTTGTTATTACAAAACAAGTATACATTATTTTTGTATTTAAAGTGCAATCAGAAGAGACCTCAGTTAAATTTTAGATTTATTATAGATTTATCCATGCCGTTTTTTCTTTTTTAATATTCTATTTCAACTTGTTCACTTTCCCCAGGCCTGCCACTGGTTGAAAGAAAGATAACAATATATCTTTGCCAACAGGTCACATAAATCCAAAGGACCCTTTTTTTCAAAATTGTATGTAGCCTATTGTGTATTTCATAGAGTCATAGTCATACAGCATGGAAACAGGTCCTTCTACCCAACTTGCCCACACCGGCCAACATGTCCCAGCTGCACTATTCTCACCTTCCTGCATTTGGCCCATATCCCTCCAAACCTGTCCTATCCATGTACCTGTCTAACTGTTTCTTTATTGGTATTATTGGTGGAGTGGCGGCGCTGCCTTGGCAGCTGCGGCTCGCCTGCAGTCCGTCTGTTTTTTTCTTTTTTTTGTTGTTTTCTTGTCCTGTTTTAGCTAGTTAATTTGAGTTATTAGGTTGTGTATGTGTGGGGGGGGTGGGAGCAATGTGTTTTAGTCTCTTCCTTCGGGGGATGCGACTTTTCTTGTCGTATCCCCCGTCTCAGTCTCCGTCTGCGCTGAGGCCCTAATGGCGGAGCTGGCGGCCTCCAACTGCGACCGACCTCGAGGCTCCGGAGGCAGAGCCAGCCAGGACTTACCAGCACGAGGCTGGCCGACTTCGGGGCTGTGGCGGGTTCTGGCGTTCCGGCGGCGGCCCGACTCGGGGCTGAGGTGGTGTTACGGCGGCGGCGGCCCGACTCGGGGCTGAGGTGGTGTTACGGCGGCGGCGACCCGACTTCGGAGGTTCGGCCGCGGGCCCAGTGGACGACAATGTCGGGAGCTCGCAGGTCACAGGTTGGTGACCTGTTTTTCCGCGGCAACAGCTTCGTCCCTGAACTGGAGGGCGGCAGCTTCGAATACCTCGGGCCACGGAGATTGAACTTGCCCGTTCGCGGAGCACGGTTGGGCCGCGGGACTTACTTACCATCACCCGGAGGGGGTCACAATATCGGAGGCCTGGATCGCCTTCGCGCAGAGGGAGAACAAGGAGGGAAGAGACAAAGACTTAAGATTTTTGCCTTCCATCACAGTGAGGTGGTGTCTGGTGAACTCACTGTGGTGGATGTTAAATTTGTGTTTATTGTGTCTTTTGTTATTTTATTATATGTATGACTGCAAGGCAACGGAATTTCATTCAGACTGAAAGGTCTGAATGACAATAAAGTTTCCATGATTCCATGATGATTATTATGAAATATTTTTATCAACCACCCCCCCACTACCCCCCTCACCCCCCCCCCCCCCACTCACCCCCTCACCCCCTCCCTCCCCAGCCCACCAACAGATAGGTTTGGATTGGATAGATATTTAAGGTACTTTAACATCCAGATTTGAAGCTCCCCCCATACACACACACACACACACACACATATGCTTCCCCCCCACACACACACACTTGCCCACACACACGGATGCTTTGAGAAACCGAGCAGTAAAATGTTTAGGTTTAGATTTATTATTGTCATGTGTAGCAAGGTACAGTGAAAAGCTTTGTTTTGCATGCTATACAAACAGATCGGTTATACCATACATAATACAATCCAGTCAAAGGCAAGGACAATAGATATAGCAAAGGGGAAGATACAGTCTGCAGAATATAGATTAGAAACATAGAAAATAGGTGCAGGTGGGGTTCATTTGGCCCTTCAAGCCTGCACCGACATTCATTGTGATCATGGCTGATCATCGACAATCAGTAACCCGTGCCTGCCTTCTCCCCATATCCCTTGATTCCGCTAGCCCCTAGAGCTCTATCTAACTCTCTTTTAAATTCATCCAGAGAATAGGCCTCCACTGCATTCTGTGGCAGAGAATTCCACAAATTCACAACTCTCTGGGTGAATTTCTTTTTTTTCATTTTAAATGGCCTCCCCTTTATTCTTAGACTGTGGCCCCTGGTTCTGGACTCCCCCAACATTGGGAACATTTTTCCTGCATCTAGCTTGTCCAGTCCTTTTATAATTTTACATGTTTCTATAAGATCCCCTATCATTCTTCTAAATTCCAGTGAATACAAACCAAGTCTTTCCAATCTTTCCTCATATGACAGTGCCGCCATCCCAGGAATTAACCTCGTGAACCTACACTGCACTGCCTCCATAGCAAGGATGTCCTTCCTCAAATTAGGAGACCAAAACTGCACACAATACTTCAGATGTGGTCTCACCAGGGCCCTATACAACTGCAGAAGGACCTCTTTACTCCTATACTCAAATCCTCTCATTATGAAGGCCAACATGCCATTAGCTTTCTTCACTGCCATCTGTACCTGCATGTTTACTTTCAGTGGCTGGTGGACAAGGACACCCAGGTCTCATTGCACTTGCCTTTTTCCTAATCTGACACCATTGAGACAATAACCTGCCTCCTTGTTCTTGCCGCCAAAGTGGATAACCTCACATTTATGTACATTATACTGCGTCTGCCATGCATCTATTGTATTGTATTGTATTGTATATCTTTATTGTCATTTCCTGAGTATTCGCATACCCAGAGGAAACAAAAAAACGTTCCTCAACCAGTGTCCATTTCAGTGTGCAATAAAAAATAAATAGACGTAAAAATACATATATCATGAACAAATACATATATCATGAATCTACCCACTCACTCAACCTGTCCAAGTCACCCTGCAATCTCCAAGCATCCTCTTTAAGGTTCACATTGCCACCCAGGTTTGTCTGCAAATTTACCAGTGTTACTTTTATTCCCATCATCTAAATCATTAATATATATTGTAAATAATTGCGGTACCAGCACCGAGCCTTGTGGCACTCCACTCGACACTGCCTGCCATTCTGACAGGGACCCGTTTATTCCTACTCTGCCAAGCAATTCCTACTCTGCCAAGCTATTGCTTGGCAGACAGTTTCCTGTCTGCCAAGCAATTCTCTATCCATGTAAATACCCTACCCTCAATACCATGTGCTCAAATTTTTCCCACTAATCTCCTGTGGGACCGTTTCAAAGGCTTTCTGAAAGTCCTGATACATTACATCCACTGGCTCTCCTTCATCCATTTTACTTGTCACATTCTCTAAAAAAAATCCAGATTTCCCCTTCATAAATCCATGCTGACTTGGACCAATCCTTTTACAGCTATCCAAATGCACCGTTATTACTTATCTAATAATTGACTCCAGCATCTTCCTCACCATCGATGTCAGGCTAACTGGTCTATAATTTCCCGTTTTCTCTCTCGCTCCTTTCTTGAAAAATTAGATAACATTAGCTACCCTCCAATCCACAGGAACTGATCCTGAATCTATAGAACATTGGAAAATGATCACCAATGTGTCCACGATTTCTCGAGCCACCACTTTGAGTACCCTGGGATACAGAACATCAGGCCCGAGGGCTTTATCAGTCTTCAGTCCCATCAGTTTATCCAATACTATTTCTCGCCTAATGCAAATTTCTTTCAGTTCCTCTGTCTCCCTTGATCCTCTGTCCTCTAGTACGTCTGGGAGATTGTTTGTGTTTTCCTTAGTGAAGAACCAAAGTATCTGTTCAACTCTTCTGCCATTTCCTGTTCCCAATAATAATTTCACCTGTTTCTGCCTTCAAGGGACCCACATTTGTCTTTACTAATTTTTTTCTCTTAACATACCTAAAGAAGCTTTAACTATCCTTCTTTATATTCTTGGCCAGCTTACCCTCGTACTTCATCTTTTCACCCCGTATTGCCCTTTTTGTTACCTTCGGTTGTCCTTTGAAAGTTTCACAATCCTCTGGCTTCCTGCTACTCTTTGCTATGTTATATACCTTTTCTTTTACTTATATTCCAACCCTAACTTCCCTTGTCAGCCACGGTTGCCTCTTACTCCCCTTAGAATATTTCTTCCTCTTTTGAATGAAATTATCCTGCATCTTCTGGTTTATGCCCAGAAATTCCTGCTTTTGCTGTTCCACCGTCATTCCTGCTTGGATCCTTTTCCAGTTGACCTTGGCCAGCTCCTCTCTCATGCCTTCATAATCCCCTTTATTCAACTGCAACACTGAAACTTATGATTTAACCTTCTCCCTCTCAAATTGCAGATTAAAACTTATCGTATTATAGTCACTACCTCCAAGTGATTCCTTTACCTTGAGTTCCCTTATTAAATCTGGTTAATTTGACAACACTAAATCCATAATTGCCTTCTCTCTGGTAGGCTCCAGTACAAGCTGCTCTAAGAAGTTTTTAGCATTGTAGCACATTGTAGTGCATCACTTCCATAGACAAAGTCAAACTGTCCACAATAGGGTATGGACAAATCATACAGTACCTAACTTATGGAAGGACTATTCATAAGCCTGATAACATTGGGGTAAAAGCTGTTCCTCAGTCTGGTGGTGCCGCTTTCAAGCTTCTGTTCCTCTGCTAGATAGGAGCAGGGAGATGAAGGAATGAATGAGGGGGGATAAGTCTTTGATGATGTTGGCTGCAGTTCCATGCACATTGAGGGCCATGAGGAGCAAGAGACCAACAGAAATCATCTACCCCTTCTCCATAACGCAAAGCATAATGTCTCCCTCTACATTGTAAACTTTTTCCCTGAATTCAGAATTGTCTGAATTCACCAACACCATCACTACAACCGTCGTAACAACCTGGAGCTCAACGCTCTTAAGACAGTGGAGTTAATAGTAGACTTTAGGAGAGCTCCCCCTCCCCTCACCCCATTCACCATCAATGACACCACAGTCACACCTGTGAAGTCTTTTAAGTTCCTTCGAACCATTATCTCCAAGGACCTGAAATGGGGGGCCACCATCGACTTCACAGTCAAAAAGGCCCAACAGAGGATGTACTTCCTGCAGCAGCTGAGGAAACACAATCTGCCACAGGCAATGTGGCAATGTGTCCCATTCCATACTACCATCGTAGAATCTGTCCTCACCTTCTCCATCATGGTCTGGTTTGGCTCAGCCACCAAGCACGACATCCGGAGGCTGCAGCGAATTGTCTGATCAGCTGAGAAGGTTGTTGGCTGCAACCTTCCCCCCATTGATGAACTGTACACTGCAAGGGCCAGAAAGTGAGCGGGTAAGATCATCTCTGACCCCTCTCACCCTGGCCACAAACTCTTTGAATCACTTCCCTCTGGAAGGTGACTCCGGACTGTCAAACCTGCCACAGCCAGACATAAAAACAGCTTTTTGTCCACGAGTAGTAGCTCTACTCAATTGCCAAGAGTCTGTAGCCTCATTTTTCTCTGGTATTTTATTTCATTCACATGTTTAAACTGTACTGTTGTATTATTAATTTTTAATGTTTTATGTGTCATTCTTAATTGTTACTGTATATCATATTGTTACTTGCGAGTGGAGCACCAAGGCAAATTCCTTGTATGTGTACGTACTTGGCCAATAAACTTATTCATTCATTCATTCACTGGGATTAAACCAGAGAGTCAAGGATTTTTTCTGACTCTCTGTCATCAACTTGGGCAACTCAAGCTTCATGCAAACTGAATTTCAGAGCATGCTTTAACGTTTATAGGTTAGTGCACCACAAATTTAAAATATAAAGCAGGTCGAATGTCAAACATTCTCATCTTGTTTGGTCAATGTGTGTGCATGTGTATTTCTGTGGATGTGTACGCATACATGTGCATGGGCATATTGAAGTTCAAACCCATTATTATCTGATATGCAATCAATGGCAATAAAATAATATAATCACAGCTGGTGGCACCAGTAATGGCCGCCTAGCCAGCAGTCTGTCTTGTCTCATCTCTGTTTTTATTATTTTAAGTATGTCTTGAAAGTTTGTTTTAATGTCTCTTGGTATGTTTTATGTGCGGGGTCGGGGGGATCGGGGGAAACTTTTTCCAGTCACTTATCTCGACGGAGATGCGAGTTTTCTCCGTGTCGCATATCCGTCCCCCCCTGTGGCCTACAACGTGGGATGGTGCGGCCTGTCCTGGAGACCGGCCTGGAGCTTCAAGCCGCGGTTGCGGCGCGGACTTACCATCACGGACCCCTGGGACCTTTTGCCGAGGATCGCCAGCTCTGATTGCGAGGCCTGTGGACTTTAACACCGTGAAGCAGCATCTCCGTTAAGAAGCGTCCGACTCGGGAGCTCCATGCCGCGGAGTGTTCATCCCAACAAGAGGGCTCGAATGGCGGACCAGCAACGGCAGTGTGGAGGGTTCAAAGGCCCTGACCACGGGTGAACCAAGGGGGAAGATGACTGAACTTTATTGGCTTCCATCACAGTGAGGACTGTTGATTCCGCTGTGGTGGATGTTTATGTTAAACTTTATTTTATGTGCTGTGTTTCTTTGCTTATTACTTAGTATGGCTGTATGGTAACTCAAATTTCACTGTACCTTAATTGGTACATGTGACAATTAAATTGAATCTTGAATCTTGAATCTTGAATCTTGAGGAAACAACAAATGTAACATTGGTTATGTGAATTCTGGGAGGATAAATAAACTATGTGAAGGGACAAACACAATTAACTCCCCGTT
Source organism: Malacoraja senta (assembly GCA_038087875.1). NCBI lineage: Eukaryota > Metazoa > Chordata > Chondrichthyes > Rajiformes > Rajidae > Malacoraja > Malacoraja senta. The sequence goes on from CM075977.1 coordinate 363,884,784, forward strand.
CCATCAAAACCTTCCATTAGTGTCCAACCTTCATGGATCAGTCTTAAATGTATTCTTATGAACACCTGCAGATCCATGGTTTGGAAAATTCTAATAATAGACAACTTTCTCACTGAAAGAATGTCTTATACTTTCAGTTCTGACTCCTTATTCAAAGAATAACAACTTAATTCTAGCTTCTCTTTTGAGGAAAACAGCCTCCTACCATCTCATATATTCTGAATAATTGTTACATTTTAATGAGATCATAATTTTTATTAACTCCAGAAAATATTGGATGCTATTAATATACTGAATGTCTTCTTAAAGGACATTCATCTTTTTCGAGGGAGTCATTATCGTAAACACTTAGTTCTGTGGTTTACAGCACAATAACCAACACTAGTATTTGTGAAAAGCAAACATTGCCTATCTTAAAAATGTGAAAAGCACATTTCACATTCTGTATGCCAATTCTTGCTTCACTGACGCCAGAGGTTTACTACCTCTAACATTCAGGACAGATGTGTAGCATCTAAGCATGCAGGCACAGCAGGCAGTGAAGAAAGCAAAAGGCATGTTGGCCTTTATAACAAGAGGAGTCGAGTATAGGAGCAAAGAGGTCCATCTGCAGTTGTACAGGGTCCTAGTGAGACCACACCTGGAGTATTGTGTGCAGTTTTGGTCCCCTAATTTGAGGAAGGACATTCTTGCTATTGAGGGAGTGCAGCAGTAGGTTTACAAGGTTAATTCCCGGGATGGCGGGACTGTCATATGCTGAGAGAATGGAGCAGCTGGGCTTGTACACTCTGGAGTTTAGAAGGATGAGAGGGAATCTCATTGAAACATATAAGATTGTTAAGGGTTCGGACTCGCTAGAGGCAGGAAACATGTTCCCGATGTTGGGTGAGTCCAGAACCAGGGGCCACAGTTTAAAAATAAGGAGTAAGCCATTTAGAACAGAGACGAGGAAACACTTTTTCTCACAGAGAGTTGTGAGTCTGTGGAATTCTCTGCCTCAGAGGGCGGTGGAGGCCGGTTCTCTGGATACTTTCAAGAGAGAGCTAGATAGGGCTCTTAAAGATAGCGGAGTCAGGGGATATGGGGAGAAGGCAGGAACGGGTACTGATTGGGGATGATCAGCCATGATCACATTGAATGGCGGTGCTGGCTCGAAGGGCCAAATGGCCTACTCCTGCACCTATTGTCTATTGTCTATTGTCTATTGCCTATTGTCTATTGTGACCTCTGTTCATCCTGTCTCTCCTTCATGTATTTTTAAAATACACAATACACGGGTGGCATGGTGGCATGGTGGTAGAGTTGCTACCTTACTGCACCAGGGACCCGAGTTTGATCCTGACTACGGGTGCTGTCTGTATGGAGTTTATACATTCTCCCCTTGATCACGTGTGTTTTCCCCAGGTACTCCGGTTTCCTCCCACATTCCAAAGACTTTCAGGCTTGTAGATTAATTGGCTTGGGTAAGGATTGTAATTTGTCCCTAGTGTGTAGGATAGTGCTAGTGTAAGGGGATCGCTGGTCAGTGCAGACTCTGTGGACCGGTGCCTGTTTCCGCATTGTATCTCTAAACTAAACAAAACTGAACAATAAATCTATTAACTACAATTTTATGCCAATCCATTAAATCCTCATAATACAGGAATTTGTTGTGTTAGCAATATTTTCTCAAGCAGAGCCCTAATGCAGCAACCTTGGAGAGGACTGACCTGGTTATATGTGATATTGTCTCCATTTGCCAGATGTTTTCTTCAGGCCTCTGAGAGTTAAATGTGCCAGTGTGTTCTGTTGATTCCATTACTGATACAGATAAAGTAAATACAGCTCATTTTAGTCCTGGCCATTAGTTGACAACTTATTTTTCTATCTATATGGTGCAATAATTCTATAATGAGAATACTTGATGTAGCACAAATCACTGCAAATGTTAACTGCTTACCTCCATCTGAGCCAAAATAATTTTGCATCATTAAGTTTTAGAATTATTTCCATATGCAAAGCTTCCTGAATCATTTTTGCAGCTGAACATCTCGTTAGGCATGAAGTGACAATGAAAACCATATAGATCCCTATAGAGAAGGGGGAGTTGATTGGTACTAAGAGAGAATAAGAGAGAAAAATGGGAATGGGACTGATGGCAATGCTCTGGCAGCAATCATAGACTCAATTTGCCAAATAGCCTCCTTCTCTGTCATAAGAAAGAGTAGGAATCCATCAGATATAATGACATACATTTAATTGTTGGTGGTAACGGTTTAGTTTAATTTAATTTATTATTGCCATGTGTACCGAGGTACAGTGAAAAGCTTTATTTGGGTGCTATCCAGTCAAAGAAAAGACTATACATGATCACACTCAAGTTGCCCACAGCGTACAGATAAAGGATAAAGGATAAAGGGTGCAACATGTAGTGCATGACAAAATCCAATTAAAGTTAGTCAAAAAGCTCCAGTGAGATAGATGGGGGAGGCATGTCTGCCCTCTAGCTGATGAGAGGATTGTTCAGTTGCCTGATAACATGTGGAAAGAAACTGTTCCTCAATTTGGAGGTACTGTATGTGTTTTCAAAATTCTGTATGTCTTGCCTGATGGAAGAAGGGATAAGAATAAGTGACTGGGTGAGAATGGTCCTTGATTATGCTGGTGGCCTTGCCGAGGCAGCCTGAAGTGTAGATGGAGTAAATGAAAGGAGGTTGTTTTATGTGATAGTCCAGGCCACATCCACAACTCTCTGCAATTTCTTGCGACTTTGGATGGAACTGTTCCCAAGCCATGCTGTGATGCGTCCCGGTACAGCAGGCAGTGAAGAAAGCTAATGGCATGTTGGCCTTCATAACGTGAAGATTTGAGTATAGGAGTAAAGAGGTCATTCTGCAGTTATACAGGGCCCTGATGAGACCACATCGGGAGTATCGTTTGCAGTTCTGGTCTCCTAATTTGAGGAAGATCATCCTTGCTATTGAGGCAGTGCAGCGTAGTTTCACGAGGTTCGTCCCCGGGATGGCGAGACTGTCATATGAGGAAAGATTGGAATGACTTGGCTTGTATTCACTGGAATTTGGAAGGATGAGGGAGGATCTTATAGAAATGTATCAAATTATAAAAGGACTGGACCAGCTAGATGCAGGAAAAAATGTTCCCAATGTTGGGGAATCCAGAACCAGGGCCCACAGTCTAAGAATGAAGGGGAGACCGTTTAAAACTGAGATGAGAAAAAACGTTTTCACCCAAAGAGTTGTGAATTTGTGGAATTCACTGCCACAGAAGGTAGTGGAGCCCAATTCACTGGATGAATTTAAAAGAGAGTTAGATAGAGCTCTCGGGGCTAGTGGAATCAAGGGATATGTGGAGAAGGCAGGCACGGGTCACTGATTGCGGATGCTCAGCCATGATCACAATGGATGGCGGTGCAGGCTTGAAGGGCCAAATGGCCTCCTCCTGCACCTATTTTCAATGTTTCTATGATAAAATGCTTTCTACGGTGAAACCAGTTGTGAAACAGAAGAATGCTGCATTTTCTTCTTTGTTTCTGACTTTGAGGGATATTTGGTCATTCTTCATGCAGACTGAAATCTCTTATCTTTAGCAATCCATCAAAATTGAGGATGAATTGCTTCTCCTCCACTTTCATGGGCTTGGAGGTAAGTGATGAGGCCAAGGTGGACACGTCAGACCCTTGCACAGTTGGGCAGGTGGTGCCTGTCAGTGCAGTCGGGTGACTGATCTGTGAGATGGCGGACACCTTTTGCCAATCACACAGGGCTTCTGCATGCTCCTTCTCTACGGCCCCGAGGTTCTCAATACCATCTCATATATTCCTTCTCCACTTCCTGTGGTCATGAATCAGGGATTCCCAAAAGTCATTGGGGATGTTGCAATTTTCTTTTAAGCAGCTTTTGATCACTTCCTTGAGGCTTTTCCTCCCTCTGCTTGGCAAACTCTTACTGTGACAGAGCTCGAAATAAAGTATCCCTATCAAACCGGTGACACCGACACCATTATTAAAAAGTGGGCCATGTCACTGAGGAATAACTGGCTCTGTCCATCCACAAAAATAGATGGATACAGGCAATCACCACGGAGCTTAGAGAATAAATAGTATTTGTAAAGCAGATTTTCATAGTGCAAAAAAATCACTCACGCTGTCTGTACTTCATGCCAAACAGAAGAGCATTTATTTTGATCGATCTTGCACTTGCAAGCAGGAGAAAGTAGTTCACACTTTCTCCTCAGAGTGTGGCATTTTTAAACATAATCAGCGGTGTGGTGTGGTTATTCTCCCACCAGCACTGAGCTGATCAGATAAAAGTGACCTGATAAACTGGAATGTGCTATGTAAGTCCTACCTACAGTATACTGTGAGAAAGGAAGGTATTTTCCAGCCACGATTGAGTGTTTAAGAACAATCTAACTTTCTCTATTTCGGCATTCTTCACAAAAGGACCTCAGTGGTCTTTGCCACAATTGGTGTGAACACAGCTTGAGAACTGGGGAGGGGGAGAGAGGAGGTGGAATCAGAGAGGGAGGGAGGTGGATGGTCGTATATGGTCTCAGTTCTGACTGCTCACTGTCTTGGTGAGACTCACTCTTCATTTTTATAGTGTTCCCTGCAATACAACAGCCTCTGCAGCCTTCCCACATAGTGTAGGGGAGAGTTCACATTGTTCTTTATGCTATTTCTACTGGTCATTCTGGTTCAGATTCTCACAGATTGCTAACTACATAAATAAAAGAAAGGGAGCAGATGAGTTCAATATCTTTACTGATACAATTATTAACTCACTATACTGCTCATCCGTTGTAACACAAAAATCCTCTACATGGATTAATGTAGAAATAAACTTATATTGATCAAGTCAATTTATAGTTATTCTTATTTCTACATTATAGTTATTCTTCATGCAAAATATAATTGGGGTGTGTTTCCTCTTTTTCCCCAAGAGGTGTAAGTTTATAAGATCAGTGATGGAGAAATATTTGTAATATATTTGAATTGGACTTTGGAGTGTTGAACCAAAAGTTTTGAGAAACTGATCTGGAAAATGATCACACATGTTGATAGTCCTGAAGATTCATCAAGAAATAAGGATCTATGTACTGGATTTGAAATATAGATTGAAGGTGTTTTGAATTTGCCAACACAGAACATTGGTGTTGATATCACTGGACAACAGAGTCCACCGAGTTACTCCATGAAGTTCAATGGGAGCATTTAATTGTGATATAATCACAGTCTGTGGTCTGCTGATCAGCAGAAAGCAACAGTTACTATTGCACTTTTCATGCACACTTTTGTGCAGCTGCAATTTTGTCTTTGGGAATGAAAGATCTTGTAATTGTGTTTTTACACCAAAGTTGGTAAAGCTTGAAAAATAAGATCTGTATGTTTGAGCTTAAACGACTGCTGAGTTTATATTCTGGTTACTTTGCAGCTCAGCTTCAATTTGGATCATGTTGATTTTTATTAAATCTGAGATATCTACAGCTCAGCTAAGGTGAATGTTGAATGATATCAAATTACAGTGCAAGTCTAATACACACTGGTAAAAAACAAATGGGAATTCAAGTCGAACTGTTTATACCAACATGATTTAAATCTACTTATACGGAAATTAGTTTTAATTTTAATTCAGCAATGGGGATAAAGCTGTTTCTGAAATCAAAGCATGTGTATTTTAATATCATCAATATCTTATATGTACAAATCCAAACTCTACATTGTTGAAAAGCAACATGATCATGATAAATAAAGTGCATTATTTTAATAATGCTTCATTTAAAATTTAAAACACTGAAAAAATATAAATAAACAACAGAACCATTATAAATTTGATCTAAACTCAGATGACTACACTACCTTAAATAAAGTTTATTGTTTTGTTCCATTTGTGCTTTTTACTATTCCGGCAAGCTTATAAGACTAAAGATGATAATAGTAATGGCAAAAGGCCAGCACAGAGTTTTCTACAGTTTGAACCTTTTCGGTTTGGCTAATTCATTTCTAATTCTTCATTTCAGGATCTCTGGAGTCAACCATGTTGAAGAAGTAGGAACCATAAACCTAAATTATAGTCGGTCAGATTTTATTCACAGCTGAACTGCTAGACAAATTGCAGCTCATAAAATTTGCCATGGGTCAGAAGACTGAGTAATTTCATTTTAATCAGTCTTATTTGAACCAGGAATAGAATTGCGCAGCTGACTGCATTGCTTGAATCCCTGCTATGCAGCAGAGCCGAAGCATGCTTTATGCGAACAGCTTTAATACATCTTCTGGTATTGTGCAATTCTACTGAAGTGAGATGCTTTTTATAATTCAATAATTATAGTCCATATAGGCAGAGGAGATCAATGTATATGTTAAATGTGGTACACGGTACAAATCTTTTGTTGGTCAGTGCAGGATTTCTGCTATTTGGTTCAGCATATGAAGAAAGTGAATTAGATATAAAAATAAGTATGAAAGATGAGCAAATAGAGTAAACAATAAAAAAAGAACACATTTCCTGAATTAAAACCTGGTGCTATTGTGAGAGCAACAGTTGAATTTGTCTTCTATTTCAACTATTTACTCGTGTTGTATTAAAAAGTGGTTAATATAGTAGAAAAATCAGTTGATAATTCACAGAACAATAATCTTGCATTGCATTTTAGAACCACTGGTTGTCTTTTGACCTTTTTTATTTATTACAGGCATTATAAAAATAATAATCTTGAAAATCTATTCTCCTGATAAAAACACTGTTGATTGTTCATTCTAATCTTTATCGCTGTGATAAAAAGCATATGCAGATCCTGCCTCTATCAAAGGATTGTTCGAGAGACAATAGATTAATCCTGCTTTTTTAAATTCTGCAGCACAGATGAATACTGCTGAGCTCCAGCCAGTCAGCCACACATCTCTTTAAATAAAATAAAGCTGCGTTCAAATACTTTTTAGGGCTAGGCTATTCACAAGAGATTGCTGTTCTATATTTATTTGAATGTAATATATTAACTGTGGTCATCTGGAATTAAACAGCCACATGAATATTCTTTAGAATGCATTGAGCATCAGTAATAAACTGGTATGAATATTTAAGTACACTCGCTGTAGAGCCCCATTCATATCAATACTGGAGTTGTTCCAGCAATATGGGAATGCAGGCATAATTTCAGCTGAGACTGTCATAACACCAATTTTTAAAGCTTCATTGCCAAAGTGGTTTTATTACATTTGCAACAGCTTTGATTCCATCATAGAACATTTTAATACTGATCAGCTTCTATAGTCACATGCTCATGTTTAGGCAGATTTAATTTTATAATGTCACGTGTACCAAGTTACATTAAAAAGCTTGTTGTTGCATGCTATCCAGTCAAAGAAAATACATGATTATGTGATATGTACAGATGCTAAAAAATATACATGATGATACTGATATACATTTGTATTTTACTATTTCTGTTCTCAGATTAATTGTAAAACTGAAAAGACTATATGAAAATCAAGTGTTTCCTGTAGCTATTATGGACTTTAACCCGAGAACATGAAACTCATTTCTTTGGAGTGATAAACACAAATGGTGTCAGATGACCAACATTGTAATTCCTTTAAGCCATACTTAAGGCTAACATTTAATGCCTAACCCTAATTGCTCCTGAACTGAGTTTCTTATTGTAGAGTCTTAGAGTCATCGAGTCATACTGTGCGGAAACAGACTTTTCTGCCTAACTCTGCCATGTCAAACAAGATGCTCATCTAAGTTATTCCCATTTACCTGTATTGGACCTGTATCTCTCTAAATCTCTCCTGTCCATGTTCCTTTAAATGGTGTTATGGTACCTGCCTCAGCTTCTTGTCTTTCTGCTGACTGGTTAGCATGCAGCAAAAGCTTTTCACTGTACCTCGGTACACGTGACAATAAACTAAACTAAACTAAACTAGCAGTCATTTCCATATATGTATCACTCTGTGTGAAAAGGTTGTCCCTCAGGTTCTCCTTAAATCTTTCCCTTCTCACTTTAGTGAATCACTTCAGAGGTTAATTGGGAGTCAACTGTATTTCCGTCACATATGTAGATTCATGCTTAGGCTAAACAGATATAGGATACAATACTCCTTCCCAGAATAACTGTAGACAACAATAAACCATTAATTTCAGGGTTGCCATTGCTGTTAATAGCATTTTTTCCCCCGATTTATGTAACTGAATGTAAATTGGGTTGTCAACTCATTGTTATTAATCTAGTAACATACCCACTGTGGAACCAGGTAGGGAATTATGCTGCTGAAAAAATAAAAATACATATTTAGCTCACTAAAATTACCTGCGCAGTACAATAACAAAGTTCCAAGGGTTGAATAAACAGATAAGCAGGCAGAGATGTTGTGGATGAATATATATATATATACCTCCATACATAACCAAAAAATGGTATGCACAGATATACATAACTCAATTCACATGATGGTGCATTGGTAGCATTGTTACAACATAACCATTTGGCTCATTGAGTCAGCATCATTTCTTTATAAAGCAATCCAGTTATTCCCATTCTCCATTCAGCATGGCACTGCAATTCTCTTAACCTTCTATAAGGACAAAAAATTGGTTGAAAATGTAACCAAGCAAAATAATCATTAATTGTCCATAACTTTTAAATGGGGAGGCAAATGGCTGATTTTACTTGTCTTTGCTTCACAACCATAGGTTATTTGACATGGAATATTAGCTGTGCAATTTAAAAAAACAACAATTAATATTTATATGAACACCTTAAGCAGTAAAATGTCTCAAAGCATTATGAAATAACTTGACACCAAGTCACCAGAGAATTGACTTTAGATGACTTACAAATCAGACAAAGGTATAAATTTTACTTCGGTGTCACGTGAGTGATTCCGTGAAGAAGTCCCGCCAGGGCGCATGAGCGTAATTACGTCAGACGCATGGCGCAGAAACGGGCTGGAGAGCGCAGCTCCACCAGCGGTAAGTTTTAAACTCGCAGGTAAGTTTTTAAAAACGTTACTGCGAGCTCTGTAGTGCTCTGTAAGTGAAACTACAGAACTCTGTGTGAAAATGGCAATGAGAGGGAGAGCCAGACGCGCCGCCGGGAAAATCTCCGAGTCAGACCACGGGAGTACAGTCAGCGGGCGGGCGCTTGGTTCACCTCCGAAGCTGCCGGCAGATCAGCAAGCGGCAGCAACCTAGGTGCCAAGACAGAGCACCATTACCACTCCAGTCGGGAGGAAGGCGAAAAGGAAATCTGTAAGGCCCGTGGACTCAGATGAGTCGGGCCAAGAGGACACTCCTCCTACAATGAAAGATGTCTGGGGATGGCTGGATATTATACAGAACCTGGTAGCAGGGATGCTCCTGCATGATGTTTTTCAGAGTGAGTTATTTACTCAAGGGTCACCCTATCAGACCACGGCAGCAACCTCCAGCAGAGGGAAATACAGGGCTGACCTGTATCAACAGGAAGAACAATTTATCCATGTGGTTGCATTGGGGTCCATACCAGCAGTGCCTTGTGAAGGGCTGCATGATTCCTCCCTCATATATGAAGAGGGAGAGCCAGGGCAGTAAGAGACTGACCCTGAAGTTGGGAGTATAGCCGAAGAGCATACCCCAAAGCACAAGAGCATCGCTCCAGGTGTGCCGGATGTGGCTTGTAAATTCGCCATACCAGCAGGGACTGGTGAAGCCATGGAAGAAAATCTGGCCAATAACATCAACTATATGGGACCTCACCAGCTCCAAGACTCTGTATGCAAGATAGTTTTCTAAATCAACATGTAGAGGAACTAACGAGATAGCAGGCTATTCTAGACTGGGTATTGAGTAATGAGGAAGGGTTAGTTAACAGTCTTGTTGTGCGTGGCCCCTTGGGCAAGAGTGACCATAATATGGTTGAGTTCTTCATTAGGATGGAGAGTGACATAATTAATTTAGAAACAAGGGTTCCGAACTTAAAGAAAGGTAACTTTGAGGATATGAGACGTGAATTGGCCAAGATAGACTGGCAATTGATTCTTAAAGGGTTGACGGTTGATATACAATGGAAGGCATTTAAAGGCAGCATGGATGAACTACAACAATTGTTCATCCCAGTTTGGCAAAAGAATAAATCAGGGAAGGTAGTGCATCCGTGGATAACAAGGGAAATCAGGGATAGTATCAAAACAAAAGATGAAGCATACAAATTAGCTAGAAAAAGCAGCCTACCAGAGGACTGGGAGAAATTCAGAGTCAAGCAGAGGAGGACAAAGGGTTTAATTAGGAAAGGGAAAATAGATTATGAAGGAAAACTGGCAGGGAACATAAAAACTGACTGCAAAAGATTTTATAGATATGTGAAGAGAAAAAGATTAGTTAAAACAAATGTAGGTCCCTTGCAGTCAGAAACAGGTGATTTGATCATGGGGAACAAGGACATGGCAGACCAATTGAATAACTACTTTGGTTCTGTCTTCACTAAGGAAGACTTAATTAATCTGCCGGAAATAGCAGGGGACCGGGGGTCAAATGAGATGGAGGAACTGAGTGAAATCCAGGTAAGCCAGGAAGTGGTGTTAGGTAAATTGAATGGATTAAAGGCTGATAAATCCCCAGGGCCAGATAGGCTGCATCCCAGAGTATTAAGGAAGTAGCCCCAGAAATAGTGGTTACATTAGTGATAATTTTTCAAAACTCTTTAGATTCTGGAGTAGTTCCTGAGGATTGGAGGGTAGCTAATGTAACCCCACTTTTTAAAAAGGGAGGGAGGGAGAAAACGGGGAATTACAGACCAGTTAGTCTAACATCGGTAGTGGGGAAACTGCTAGAGTCAGTTATTAAAGATGGGATAGCAGCACATTTGGAAAATGGTGAAATCATTGGACAAAATCAGCATGGATTTATGAAAGGTAAATCATGTCTGACGAACCTTATAGAATTTTTCGAGGATGTAACTAATAGAGTGGATAAGGGAGAACAAGTGGATGTGTTATATCTGGACATTCAGAAGGCTTTCGACAAGGTCCCACATAAGAGATTAATATACAAACTTAAAGCACACGGTATTGGGGGTTCAGTATTGATGTGGATAGAGAACTTGCTGGCAGACAGGAAGCAAAGAGTAGGAGTAAACGGGTCCTTTTCAGAATGGCAGGTAGTGACTAGTGGGGTACCGCAAGGCTCAGTGCTGGGACCCCAGCTATTTACAATATATATTAATGATTTAGACGAGGGAATTGAATGCAACATCTCCAAGTTTGCGGATGACATGAAGCTGGGGGGCAGTGTTAGCTGTGAGGAGAGTGCTAGGAGGCTGCAAGATGACTTGGATAGGCCGAGTGAGTGGGCACATGCATGGCAGATGCAGTATAATGTGGATAAATGTGAGGTTATCCACTTTGGTGGCAAAAACAGGAAAGTAGACTATTACCTGAATGGTGGCCGATTAGGAAAAGGGGAGATGCAACGAGACCTGGGTGTCATGGTACACCAGTCATTGAAAGTAGGCATGCAGGTGCAGCAGGCAGTGAAGAAAGCGAATGGTATGTTAGCATTCATTGCAAAAGGATTTGAGTATAGGAGCAGGGAGGTTCTACTGCAGTTGTACAGAGTTTTGGTGAGACCACACCTGGAGTATTGCGTACAGTTTAGGTCTCCAAATCTGAGGAAGGACATTTTATGCCATAGAGGGAGTACAGAGAAGGTTCACCAGACTGATTCCTGCGATGTCAGGACTTTCATATGAAGAAAGACTGGATAGATTCGGCTTGTACTCGCTAGAATTTAGAAGATTGAGGGGGGATCTTATAGAAACTTACAAAATTCTTAAGGGTTTGGACAGGCTAGATGCAGGAAGATTGTTCCCGATGTTGGGGAAGTCCAGATCAAGGGGTCACAGTTTAAGGATAAAGGGGAAATCTTTTAGGACTGAGATGAGAAAAACATTTTTTACACAGAGAGTGGTGAATCTCTGGAATTCTCTGCCACAGAATGTAGTTGAGGCCAGTTCATTGGCTATATTTAAGAGGGTGTTAGATGTGGCCCTTGTGGCTAAAGGGATCAGGGGGTATGGAGAGAAGGCAGGTACAGGATACTGAGTTGGATGATCAGCCATGATCATATTGAATGGCGGTGCAGGCTCGAAGGGCCGAATGGCCTACTCCTGCACCTATTTTCTATGTTTCTATGTTTCTAAGACTCAATTATTGTGGAAACCATTAAAAAAAACGAAACACCTGTAAATTGTGCATCGCTAAATGTGCCCACCGTAAACCAGGCCATTTGGGGCCAAATGGGGGTAACTATGCGATCTTATGAAATAAGGCTGCAAAAGGTCCTAAGGCTTATTGGTTCAGGCATAATGTCGTTTGGGTGGTCAGTGGGAGGTACACCATTATCAGACACACACCAGGATATGTTGGCCCTGCTGTGTAACGCCCATTTTGAAATTAATTGCTTAAGAAAAAATGCCATTAAACCGACATTAAATCCAAACTTTGCAGCATTATGTAAATCGTCCAATGTACAGCCGCCAAACTACGTGTTTGGAGAAGATCTGGCAAAACAGGTCAAGGACTTGGCAGATGAGGCTAAGATGGTCGGCCTTATAAAGCACATTCAATCAGCAGGATGCAACCTCGTCGGTCATACCCATTCAAACGGGTCACAGACACAGGAGCAGGGCAAGGGACAAGCCGTGGATCCCCATCAGTACGTTATTGGCCACAGGCACCAGCGTTTACTCCACCAAAAATACGGAGTCAAAGGTATCCAGCAACCATGGAGGTACGAGCAGCTGGACTTGTCCAGGACATATCGTCTATACACCAGTCACCAGTGGGTGGCAGATTGCAATTGTTTTACTATGAATGGTGCTGCATAACATCAGATCCGTTTATACTGGACAGCATTCAGGGGTTCCAAATTGAGTTTATTTTAGATTTAAATCCACCCACTCAACATACACCAAGCTGGAAATTGGTATTTTCAAAACCAGAAACTTTATAAGTTAATAATGAAATTGAAACGTTATTCACCAAAGGGGTAATTGAAAAAACAGTACATGAGCCTCAGCAGTTTGTGTCTAATATATTTCCCAGGCAAAATAAGGATGGTAGGTGTCAGGTCATTCTTGATCTAACCCAACTGAATTCCTATGTCCAGTATAAACATTTAAAAATTGAAACATTCATTACTGCTAAACAATTGGTTTCTAAAGGATGTTATATGGCAAGTATAGATCTGAAAGATGCATATTATTCAGTACCAATGCATTACAAATACCATAGATATTTGAAATTTAATTGGATGAGACAACTGTGGCAGTTTAAAGCTTTACCTAATGGGTTAATCTCAGCCCCTGTGTTATTTACAAAACTGTTGAAACCAGTATTGGGACTTCTCCGGGCACAAAATCACATTGTAATGGCATACTTGGATGATGTTTTGATTATAGGTAACACACAGGAAGAAGCAGAATAGATACATAGATACATAGAAAATAGGTGCAGGAGTAGGCCATTCGGCCCTTCGAGCCTGCACCGCCATTCAATATGATCATGGCTGATCATCCAACTCAGTATCCCGTACCTGCCTTCTCTCCATACCCCCTGATCCCTTTAGCCACAAGGGCCACATCTAACTCCCTCTTAAATATAGCCAATGAACTGGCCTCAACTACCCTCTGTGGCAGAGAGTTCCAGAGATTCACCACTCTCTGTGTGAAAAATGTTCTTCTCATCTCGGTCTTAAAGGATTTCCCCCTTATCCTTAAGCTGTGACCCCTTGTCCTGGACTTCCCCAACATCGGGAACAATCTTCCTGCATCTAGCCTGTCCAACCCCATAAGAATTTTGTACGTTTCTATAAGATCCCCTCTCAATCTCCTAAATTCTAATCTTCTGTGTCAGTCACCAAACAGATGTTCGAGAGGTTGGGGTTCCTCATCCACCCAACCAAATCCAAGTTGAAACCATCAACTAACATTGATTATTTTGGGTTCACCATAGATTCAATGAACATGTCAGTAACACTGCCTAGAGCCAAAAGGTTAGAATTAATAGAAGCTTGTAGCAATCTGGTTGATGAACAGCAACCCTCCATCCGATGAGTGGCTAGTGTTATTGGTGAACTAGTGGTGGACATACCAGGAGTACAATTTGGGCCTTTACATTATCAAAATTTGCAACGAGCCAAGGAACAAGCACTCAAAGAACATGCAGGTCATAGATACATAGAAATACATAGATACATAGAAAATAGGTGCAGGAGTAGGCCATTCGGCCCTTCGAGCCTGCACCGCCATTCAATACGATCATGGCTGATCATCCAACTCAGTATCCCGTACCTGCCTTCTCTCCATACCCCCTGATCCCTTTAGCCACAAGGGCCACATCTAATTCCCTCTTAAATATAGCAAATATATAAAGGTCATTTCGATAGACCAATGCAGTTGCCAGTTGAAGCTATCACTGAGTTACAGTGGTGGATAACAAATGTCTCACGTTGTTCTAGTAACATTCTGATTAACCAACCCTCGGTTGTTTTACAAACTGATGTGAGTGCTTTCGGATGGGGAGCCACTGATACCAACTCTAACTGTGGAGGCAGATGGAATGCGCAGGAGGCAGTAATCCTCCAGTTACATGGAATCAACTATTTAGAAATGTTGGGAGCATTCTATGGCCTAAAAGCATACTGTTCAACAATTCATGATTTACATGTTCAGCTCCAGATTGATAACACTACGGCAGTGGCATGTATCAATCACATGGGTGGAATTAAGTCGTTATCATGTGATAGTCTGGCTAAATTCATTTGGCATTGGTGCATCGCAAGAGACATCTGGGTCTCAGCTATATATTTACCAGGTAGAGACAACATGGTGGCAGATAGTAGGTCAAGGAAATTTAATGACAATACGGAATGGATGCTGAATCCAAAATTTTTAAAAAGAGTTGTGACCCAATTTGGGTTACCAAACATTGATCTATTTGCATCCAGGCTGAATCACCAGGTACCAAAATATATCTCTTGGGAACCGGATCCAGGGGCAGTAGCGGTGGATGCATTCTCACTACACTGGGGAGGTATGTTTTTCTATGCTTTTCCCCCATTCTGCCTCATCAGTCGATGTCTCAATAAAATTGAGCAGGACTCCGCTTCAGGCATTTTGGTAGTCCCCGACTGGCCCACACAACCATGGTTCCCACTGGTTCTGAGACTAATGACTCAGCCATTTATGGTTATCCCCAAATGTAGCAACTTATTGGTTCACCCTGTGACGGGAGAGAGTCACCCTTTACATGATCGTATTAATTTGTTGGTTTGCAGATTCTGACAAGACCGTTCCAGGGGCTCGGACTATCAGGTCGTACAGTGAATGTGATTACGGCAGCCTGGAGGGTTAGTACTATAAAACAATATGTATCTTATATTAAGAAATGGGAGATGTTTTGCTTCCAGTCAAATATATCTTACTATACTGCACGCATATCTAATGTATTGGAGTTCCTTGCCTTGCCACATTACATTTTGACGAGCAATTAAGTTACAGTGCCATTACTAGTGCTAGGAGTGCATTGTCTTCCTATTTAGTGCAGAGATCGGGACAACATTCTGTTGGATCTCATCCATTGGTGTCTCGATTTATGAAGGGTATTTTTAACAAGAACCATCCTAGACCCAGATATACGGAAATATGGGATGTGAGCATAGTTCTCACACTACCTCGTCAATGGGCTCCAATTACATCTCTGTCTTTCCAAAAACTAACACTTAAAGTGGTCATGTTGATGGCGCTCATTACAACGCAACGGGTACAGACATTACAAAAGTATATATGTAAATGTAAATAATATTACATTTTATGTTTATGATCTAATCAAACAAAGCAGGCCAGGGACGACCGGGATCAAAGTCAGTTTTATGGCATACCCCATTGACCTGCGACTATGTGTTGTTACGCACTTACGTCAGTATATTGAGGTCACCGAAACAACGATGCTCATCAGCCACAAAAAAACTCATAAAAAAGTGTCGGTACAGACCATTTCTAGGTGGCTGAAACAGGTTTTGGATTGTGCTGGAGTGGACACTGATGTGTTTAAATCTCACTCCACCAGGGCGGCATCAACATCCACAGCGAGGGCACTGGACATCCCTTTAGAGCAAATCCTCGGGGCCGCAGGATGGTCCAATGAAGGAACTTTTCAAAGGTTTTACAACAAACCTGTTCTCACAACCGCAGGGTTTGGGCACACCATTTTGGGTTCTGTTTTATAATTTCCCCTGGGAGAGAGGGGTCGTTATTTTCTGTTTGTTATTAAAATAATAATAATTATAACTCAAGCTATGTTGAATACATTATTTGTTTATCCTCTGTCAACTGAAGCAGTGTGTCGTATGTATCTGTTTCTACGGCAGCAAATCACAGTGCTTTGAAATCTTCACGGAATCACTCACGTGACTCCGAAGTAAAATAGTAAGATTAAACGAGAACTTACCAGTTTGAAGTTTGATCTTTATTTTATGAGGAGTTACGGTGAGCGATTACGTGCCCTCCTCTCCCGGCCCTCATAATCGCAAATATCATCTGGTAGTTCTAGTCTTCTGAGTCTTACTATATTACTTTGGCTTTAGTTACTGTGTTTTTACGCCGCTGCTTAGAAGATTGGCACGCATGCGCCCTGGCGGGACTTCTTCACGTAATCGCTCACCGTAACTACTCATAAAATAAAGATCAAACTTCAAACTGGTAGGTTCTCGTTTAATCTTACTATTTTAAAGAACATCTTACAGAAGGGAAGAGAGGGAGAGAGGTGAAGAGGGTTTTAGAGAAAATTTCAGAGCTATTGGCCTCAGCAGTTAAAGGCATAACAAGATGCGGCTGAACAATAAACAGAAAATGCTGGATTAACTCAGCGGGATAGGCAGCTTCTTCGGAGAGAAGGAATGGGTGACGTTTCATGTTGAATCCATTCTTCAGACTGAGAGTCAGGGAAAAGGGAAACAAGATATGGAAGGGTGCAAAGAAAATGTACCCATTCATATCGCATTTCCCTCTCCCCTGACACTGACTGAAGAAGGGTCTCAACCCGAAACATCAACTATTCCTTATCTCCATAGATGATGCCTTTCCCTCTGAGTTACTCCAGCATTTTGTGTCTATCTTTGGCGTAATCCAGCATCTGCAGTTCCTTCCTACACATGTGATAGAACAATTATGTATAGGGATACTTAAGGAACCAGTATGTAAGCAATGCAGAGCGATATAGGTCTAGAGAGATAGGGCAAGGCCATGCAACGACCTGAATTCAAGGGTGGGTATATTAAAATATATTGCTTTTTAAATAATTGGAGATAAAAATAGTTTGAAAAGAGAATGCAAAGGTTATGTGCAGTACATAGCTAAGGCTATGTGCAGAAAAAGAACTATAAAACAATGTTTAACAATCTAAAATAAAGTTTAATGGCCATTTACATGACTTAAAAGCAAAGAACAAAATCAGAGCCTCAGTGAACCCAAATTCCCACCACAGGCTCATGTAGGTAGAAGCCAATACAATAATCCATCACATTCATTTCAGAGTATACCTGTGAACACAATGCTTTCAGTCCAGAGTGGGAAGTTGACATCAACACACAATTCCACAAAGTATGGAACGCTGAAGACATGGGAAACTGCAGATGCTGGAATCTTGGGCAACACATTAAATGCTGGAGGAACTCTGCAGTCATGCAGCATCTGTGGAGGGAACTGCACAGAGTATATTTCTCGTTGGATCCCCTCGATGGCGTATAGGGGAGAGAGTGGTAATGAGTGGTGGTGGTGGAGCACAACAGGGAGGTGATAGTTGAATATCGATGAGGTGAGATGGTTAGCAGATGGGTGGAGATAATTCCAAACACTAGACGTGAACTGGAGGCAAAAGGTTGCCAGACAAAAGAACAGACACATTTTGGTCTTAATTTCACCTATAGCCTTTGTTACTATTTCCACCTATCTGCCAATCACTTGCCAGTTTTTGCCACACCCTTCCTTTCTTTACCAGCTTTATTCTCCATCGGTCTGAAGAATGATCCCGACCTAAAATGCCATCAGTGTAGGGCGGAACTGCAGATGCGGATTTACACCGAAGATAGACACAAAAAGCTGGAGTAGCTCAGTGGGTCAAGCAGCATCTATCTCGAGAAAATGAATACGTGACATTTTGGGTTTAGACCCTTCTTCATACTGAGGATCTCGACCTGAAAAGTCACGTATTCCTTTTATTCAGAGATGCTGCCTGACCCGTGGAGTTAATCCAGCTTTCTGTGTCTATCTAAAATGTCATCTGTCCATTTCCCTCCAAGTGTCAAGCGTCAAGAGTATCTTATTGTCATATGTATTGAAACGGAACAATGAAATTCTTACTAATGAAGCCTGGCCTATTGAGAGACGGAATGGGTGACGTTTCGGATCGATACCCTTCTTCAGATCCATCTCAACCGGAAACGTCACCCATTCCTTCTCTCCATAGATGCTGCCAGTCCCGCTGAGTTACTCCAGCTTTTTGTTTCTATCTTCGGTTTAAACCAGCATCTGCAGTTCCTTCCTACACACCCGGCCTATTGAGTTCCTCTTGCACTTTGTTCTTGCTCAAGTATGAAATTCTGCCCTATCTCAATACCTATGTATTTCTGTCCATCTTACCGACTACAAAATTGGAAATTACTTTTTTGCACACATGATATTATGACCAATATTTGTCAAAGATCTATCTACATAATATTTTAATATTAGAATTAACGCGGTTCACATACATTTGAAGGAAATGCTTTTTAATACAGACATATATATGTTGAGGAGACTGAAGTGTGAAATCCCAGAAAAATCTGGAGTTGTTTGAAAGCCAGCTCCAACCTTTTGACTTCTGCACTGAACTGTAGTGTGCTAGGCTGTAGGAAAGCAACACTCACCAGCAAAGGCAGGCTGTCAATTATTTAATTTTAGCAATATTTAATTTTAGCAATATTTAATTTTAGCAACGGTTTTTGGAATTTAATTTTGGCTCCATGTGTTTTCCAAGCCACAAGGCAATATAAGAGCATCAGTTGAGAGGACTGGTCGACACGAATAAATTAGCCATTAATTAAAAGATGATCCCAGCCAATCACAACTGCGTCCTTGCCGAATAGTGTGAAATTATTTTTAGTATTTGTGCTAAACGGTTGTTTTACATGCTCTAAAGTCTATTGACAAACTTTATGTGTCAGCTTTATCTATCATATCAGCTTTCACTGCGCACACAAATTGAACCTCTTCTGAAGGCCAAGATAACACCAACATCAATAGGTAGCAGCAACAACAACTGGATAGCCAACAGAAGTATTGTTAACAATGCAGGAGGGAAAGGTTTAACAGAAAGATGGACCTCATAGATCATAACCATCTACTATCAGAATATAGGTTTCCTCGCCATCTTACAATGTAAGTGTCTCAGGATGTTCTCAGAGGTGATGTTAGATATTTTCAGCCTACCAGACCATGTCCTGGGATCAACTGAGATTTGGTAATCATGTTTTAGCAGTGGCTAAAAATTGGTCTCAACATTTTTGCATCTGAATTGTTCAAATGTTTTGGTAGAGACAGTGACTGGGTCTCGGGTAGTGGCCTAATAATCAACCCAAGTGACTGGCTGGTTCCTTTTCTGGACCAGGGGTGGCAGAATGGTGCAGTGGCAGAGTTGCTGTCTTACATCGCTTACAGCGCTTACAGCACCAATATATAAATGTAAATTGTCCCTATTGTGCGTAGGATAGTGTTAAGGTGCGGGGATCGCTGGTCGGTGCACACTTCGTAGGCCAAAGGGCCTGTTTCCACGCTGTATCTCTAAACTAAACTAAACTAGTCAAGTCAAGTCAAGTCACATTTATTTATATAGCACATTTAAAAAACAACTTTCGTTGGCCAAAGTGCTTTACATTTGTTATAAGAATAATATAAACAAACAAACTACATACATATATACATATAGCCCTCACTCAGAGGAGGTCAAGAAAGGCTTGGGAGTATAGATAAGTTTTTAGTCTTGACTTAAAGGAGTCGATGGAGGGGGCAGTTCTGATGGTTCAGTCACTGAAAGTAAGCTTGCAGGTACAGCAGGGCGTGAAGAAAGCAAATGGCATGTTGGCCTTCAAAGAGAGAGGATTTGAGTATAGGAGCAAGGAGGTCCTACTGCAGTTCTAAGATAGTTCTAAGAAAACTAAATCAGAGAAGATGCTAGCTAGTGTAAGTAAGTACTTGGGTTTCCAGCTCCAGTTGGCTTTATATGGGGAATGGTCCTGATCAAATAATTCAGCTATT
Source organism: Malacoraja senta (assembly GCA_038087875.1). Lineage (NCBI taxonomy): Eukaryota > Metazoa > Chordata > Chondrichthyes > Rajiformes > Rajidae > Malacoraja > Malacoraja senta. Next base: position 363,905,112 of record CM075977.1, read on the forward strand.
ATGACATTCAGATGTTACCGAGCGATATTCACCACTTGTAAGAAAGCACCAATTTATTAATATATTGGTGTTCCAATACTCAAAGATGTTAGATATAGAAACATAGAAACATAGAAAAAAGTGCAGGAGTAGGCCATTCGACCCTTCGAGCCAGCACCGCCATTCAATATGATCATGGCTGATCATCCAATGTCAGTATCCCATTCCTGCTTTCTCCCCCTATCCATTGATTCCGTTATAGCTGATCATCCTAAGTCAGTACCCCATTCCTGCTTTCTCCCCCTATCCCTTGATTCCGTTAGCCCTAAGAACTATATCTAACTCTCCCTTGAATACATCCAGTGAATTGGCCTCCACTGCCTTCTGTGGCAGAGACTTCCACAGATTCACAACTCTCTGGGTGAAAAGTCTTTCCTCATCTCAGTCCTAAACGACCAACCACATATTCTTAAACTGTGACCCCCAGTTCTGGACTCCCCAACATCGGGAACATTTTTCCTGCATCTAGCCTGTCCAAACCCTTAAGATTTTTATATGTTTCTATAAGATACCCTCTCATCCTTCCAAATTCCAGTGAATATAAGCCCAGCTGATCCATTCTTTCATCATATGTCAGTTCCGCCATACCGGGAATTAACCTGGAGAACCTACGCTGCACTCACTCAATTGCAAATTGTCCTTCCTCAAATTAGGAGACCAAAACTGCACACAATACTCCAGGTGTGGTCTCATCGATTCTCACGCATTTTCAATCATCGTTCGATTCAGTGTAATTTTCACACCTGGTTGATATCGGGGTTTTTTAAAAGATACAGTACATTACAATAAATAGTTTCAAGCATACCCGGTACTAAACGCACAAACATTAAGGTGGTTACTGATGTTACAAACGGTTATAAATGAATATAATTTCAAAGTGAAATAGGAGATTTCCGTGGAAAGAATATTTAACCAGAATATGGTGAGGTCGCTTCAAAATGCTCACTTAAAACAATACGCCGTCAACTCAGGATTGTTTCTTGGCCCTCTGACAGGTGTTTCAATCTAACCTCGCAGCTCGCTGTTAATCGATTCATAGCTATTAATTTTCATTCCTGGTCCGTATCGAACTTCTCCAAATGTAAACGCTTCAAGTTACGCTTCTTGTGTGGTGGTAAGGGGAGGGGGGGGGGGGGAATGCTAGGATAAAATACCATATATTTGTATTAATGTAGCGATCCTGCTGCGAAATTTTTGTCAAAAGTTGTATTTTATTTCAAAGTGGAAATTGGAAGATAGGGACAGAGATGCTACACAGAGATTTTGATAGGAAGGAAACGTTACAGCAGCTGAGTAAAAAATAGGTCAAATGGTAGGTTCAATGAAGATCGGGCGAGGGGGATTGGGGGTGGGGAAAAGTATCTATAGCTTGGGACTTGCCTAAATGAGTACTGAGATGGATTATCATTCCACACCAAATTTCTTAGACAATAATACATTTTATGCAATTATCACATTTTGTTGGATATGGATCAACCTATGGTACATGCTCGTAAATTAGTAAAACAAATGTTCTTTAAGTAATGTTGTTTCTGGGATGGAATTTCTGATAACAAATAACCTACATTCTATATTTTGTCATAATGTGGCTGAAACAATGGCATATTTTGTGATATTTATTGAGATAGAAAGATACAACTGAGTTTGGGCAAGATATTACCTTGCAACATTCTGTATGTCTGATAGATATTGTGAAATGGAACAGAAATTATGGGAGGATTACATAAAACTACAATTCAAAGGTAATGAATATACAGAGTATTCTTATTTCCATCATGAACATACAATAGTGATATAGGACACCAGGTCCGACTACGGTAAACTCACGAGCTACTACGGTATGACTACGTGTTAAAAAGTATCAAATTTTTACATCCTGAGTATATTTTACATGTGGACATTTTTCAACATGTTGAAAAATCTTCACGAGTTACCACTTTTCCCGAGTACCTGCCGTTAGCACTAAGAAATGGCATGTTGGCCTTTATAACAGGAGGAATCGAATATAGGAGCAAAGAGGTCCTTCTGCACTTGTACAGAGTTCTAGTGAGACCGCACCTGGAGTATTGTGTGCAGTTTTGGTCCCCTAATTTGAGGAAGGACATTCTTGCTATTGAGGGAGTGCAGCGTAGGTTTACAAGGTGAATTCCCGGGATGGTGGGACTGTCATATGCTGAGAGAATGGATCAGCTGGGCTTGATCACTTTCGAGTTTAGAAGGATGAGAGGATATCTTATTGAAACATATAAGATTTGTTAAGGGCTTGGACACGCTAGAGGCAGGAAACATGTCCCCGAAGTTGGGGGAGTCCAGAACCAGGGGCCACAGTTTAAGAATAAGGGGTAAGCCATTTAGAACGGGGACGAGGAAACACTTTTTCTCACAGAGAGTGGTGAGTGTGGAATTCTCTGCCTCAGAGGGAGGTGGAGGAAGGTTCTCTGGATGCTTTCAAGAGAGTGCTAGATAGGGCTCTTAAAAAATAGCTGAGTCAGGGGATATGGGGAGAAGGCAGGAACGGGGTACTGATTGTGGATGATCAGCCATGTTCACATTGAATGGCGGTGCTGGCTCGAAGGGCCAAATGGCCTGCTCCTGAACCTATTGTTTATTGTCTATTGAAACGTCCCGAGCTCCGACGTACCCGCTACGTTCATTCTATGTGTTTACCACGAGTTTTGATTTTTTTTTTACTCGGGAGAGCTCTTGGGTGAACTCGCACAGTGGGACAGGGCTTCACACCCGCTGAGTTTCTCCAGCATTTTTGTCTATCTTCGATTTTCCAGCATCCACAGTTCCTTCTTAGATGTTTTGCGGTGATGCCTGCATCTTCGGTTCCTTTCTGTTGGGGGGAGAGGGGAGGGGGGGGATGGGAAGAGTCCTGTCCCATTACGGCTCCTGATAAGTGATATGTTCCCTCCGCGGGTGCTGCCTTGCCCGCTGAGTTCCTCCAGCACTCTGTGTTTTTTGTTTGGCTCTGAAGTTGAAGGTGGACCCCCCTGTGTCTACCTTCAACTCCCTGTCTGTGGTGGCTCAGCGGGACGGGCAGGGGCTCGGGGGAGAGGGTTGCGGTTCTGGTCGAGATCCTTCTTCAGACAATCACAAGTACTCTCACCGACGAGAGTTCAGTTCAGTCTGAAGGAGGGTCTTCTCTCCAGAGTCGCTGAGCTGCCTGTCCTGCTGAGCTACTCCAGCTTTTGTCTATCTCCAATTTCAGAGTTAGATAAAATTGCAGACTTGATTTTTAAAATATCAAAATGTTGTAACATTGCTGGAAAATGTACCCGCACCTTGTAGGCCGAAGGTTAGGTTGTTAGCCAAGAAAGATATACTTCGTTATCCCTCAGTACAGCAACATCAAGAACGATGTATAGCCAAGTCTATCCCTCATTGCTAGCAGCTGATGGGAAGCGGCTGTAAAGTGGGAAGCGGCTGAAAAAGGACAGCGCTGCTGGGGGGGGGGGGGGGGGGGGAGAGGGGAGAGTCCCTTTCACAGCGTGTGGGTAGTCTGCCCAGGGGTAAAGTTGTGGGGAGGGCAGGAGGTTTGAGAAGGAGGGGTCGGCCGGTGATCATCCAGCTCAAGAGTGGGTCAGCGGGCGATGGATAACAGGACAGCGGGCAGTGGAGCTTACTCCATATGTCAGTGCGAGTAACCTCAATTGATCCCTTGTTCGCGCTGACACAGGAGTAAGCTCCACCGCCCGCTGTGATGTTGTCCATCACCCGCTGACCACTCCGCTCTATGATATTTGCTCTTGAGCTGGTCCCCTCACTGTTCAGACGGAGAGCACTGCCAGAGGTGAGCGGGCCGGCAGAAGGCGCTGAGATGGCAGTCGGTTCCGCTGTCCAGTGATGGAGGCCGCTCGTAGGTGAGCTGCTTCCCTCCCCGGCCACAATGCGGTGGCGCCCGGAACGCCACGGCAGCGGTAAGTGAGTGTTACTGGCATGAATACCGACCCTCTCCTTCTCAACGCTCCTTCCATCTTCGCAACTTTACCCCTGGCTAGACTCCCCACACGCTGTGAAAGGAACTCTCCCACCAATTGTCATGTTACTCACGACACGTGACTCATTTATAATTATTGATTTATATTTGTACGAAATGTTTCCAAATTGGGCCCCGCACCTCCTAAGGCCGGCCCTGCTTGCTCCTATACTCAAATCCTCTCTCTATGAAGGCCAACATGCCATTTGATTTCTTCACGCCCTGCTGAACCTGCAAGCTTACTTTCAGTGACAGATGTACAAGGACACCCAGGTCTCGTTGCACTTCCCGTTTTCCTAATCTGACACTATTCAGATAATAATCCGCCTTCTTGTTCTTGCTACCAAATTGGATAACCTCACATTTATCCACATTAAACTGCATCTGCCATGCATCTGCCCACTAACCCAACCTATCCAAGTCTCCCTGCATCCCATAGCATCATCCTCGCAGCTCACACTGCCACCAAGCTTTGTGTCATCCAGAGCTTTTTTCTCCAGAGATGCTGCCTGTCCCCGCTGAGTTACTCCAGCTTTTTGTGTCTTTCTTCGATGCTACATTTAATTCCTTTGTCTAAATCGTTAATTATATATTTTAAATAACTAGTGTCCCAGCACTGAGCCTTGCAGCACCCACTAGTCACTGCCTGCCATTCTGAAAAGGTCAAGTCAAGTCACTTTTATTTCTATAGCACATTTAAAAAACAACTCTCGTTGACCAAAGTGCTTTACATTGGTGATGGTACAAATATTATACAACATTGGTTTATAGATTACGTACATACATAAATAAAACATACATACATATAGCCCTCCCTCAGATGACATCAAGAAAGGCGCTTGAGATTAAAGATGAGTTTTAAGTCTCGACTTAAAAAAGTCGATGGAGGGGGCAGTTCTGATGGGAAGAGGGATGCTGTTCCACAGTCTAGGAGCTGCAACCGCAAAGGCGCGGTCGCCCCTGAGCTTATGCCTAGACCGCGGGATGTTCAGTAACCCCTAGTCGGCCGATCTGAGGGACCTGGAGGTGGTGTGGTGGGTAAGCAGACTTTTGATGTAGGTGGGGGGCAAGCCCGTTAAGGGCGTTGTAGACATAAAGAAGTATCTTGAAATTTATTCAGAACTGCACAGGGAGCCAGTGGAGAGAGGCCAGGATCGGGGTGATGTGGTCCCTTTTTCAGGTGCCCGTCAGGAGTCTCGCTGCGGCGTTTTGGACCAATTGCAGGCGGGACAGGGAAGATTGGCTGATGCCAGTGTAAAGGGAGTTGCAGTAATCTAGGCGGGAGGAGATGAATGTGTGGATGATCTTTTCGAGGTCATCAAACTGGAGGAATTGTTTTATTTTAGCTATCGTCTGAAGCTGGAAGAAGCTAGCTTTTACCACGGCATTGACCTGTTTGTCAAATTTCAATGCTGAGTCAAATATCACGCCAAGGTTTTTGACGTGGGGTTTGAGTAGTGGGGTAAGGTTTCCAAGGCTGCCTGCTATCATTATGATTGAGTCCGAGGGGCTGAGAAGGATGACCTCAGTATTTACTCTCGTCTAGTTGGAGGAAGTCCTGGGCCATCCAACACTTTATATCCTCGAGGCAGTGGATAAGGTTAAGTAGATTTGATCGTTTATTTAGCTTCAGGGGGCGATAGAGTTGTGTATCGTCTGCATAGCAATGGAAGGAAATGCCATGCCTTTGAATGACTTGGCCTAAGGGGATCATATCCAGGGAGAAGAGAATGGGGCCAAGGATGGAACCTTGTGGAACCCCCAGCAGAGGTTAGCTGAGGAGGAGAAAGAGTTGCCTATGTTAGTCGAGAAACTCCTACCTTTTGAGGTAGGAGATGAACCAGCTCAGGGCAGTGCCATCAATACCACCCCCGTACCGGAGACGGTCAATTAGGATGGTGTGGACGACAGTATCAAATGCTGCGCTGAGGTCAAGAAGGAGCAGGATTGCACAGTCGCCGGAGTCAACGGTGAGCAGTAGGTCATTATATACCTTCAACAAGGCAGACTCTGTGCTGTGGTGGGCCCTGAAACCTGATTGGAAAGTTTCCAAGATAGTATTTTGGTGAAGGTAAGGCATAAGTTGACTTAAAATTACCTTTTCAAGGGCTTTTGAAAGGAAAGGCAGTTTTGAAATAGATCTGTAGCTGCTTGGCAAGGTGGGGTCAAGGTTAGTTTTTTTTCAGGAGGGGCTGGACATGCTTGAAGCAGGTAGGAACAGTGCCAGTGGCCAGAGAACTGTTGAAGTTGGCAAGGATGCTGGGACCGGTTATTGTAATGACATCCTTCAGAAGGGCAGGCGGACAATGTCGAGGCGGCAGATAGTAGGTTTCATGGTGGTGACCAGTTTTACAAGGGAGGGAAGAGTAACGGGTTGGAAACAGTCTAATTTTGAAGAACAGACCAATGAGACAGCCAGGTCACGGATGGTAGGGGAAATATTTGATCTGATGTTCTTAACTTTGCTGGTGAAAAATGTAGTAAATTCCTCGCACTTAGCAGGGGACCCAGTTAAGCTGGTGCTGGGGGCAGGACATATGATAGAGATAATGGTACTAAAAAGGACCTTGGAGTTATGAGCGTTTTTGGAAATAAGGGCGGAAAAGTATTTTGTTCTTGCAGATTTTATTGCTTCCTGGTATTTGTGAAGATTGTTTTTTAGAAGTTCAAAGGAAATTTGAAGCTTATCAGATTTGTACTTCCGTTCTGATTTTCTGCATTCTCTTCTTAGGGCTCTGGTGGTGTCATTGAGCCACGGCTCGCCTTTAGGCTCAGGCTTTTTCATTTTAAGAGGAGCAACAGAATCCAGGATGGAAGAGCAAATAGTATTGAATAAAGAAATTAGGTCGTCGGTGCTGAGATGGAGGGGAGACGCCTCAATAGTGCAGAACTTACTGGCCGTGGTGGAGTTTACATAGCGGGAGTAGCGAGCAGGACCCATTAATTCCTAGGTGTAGGTATGGTAAGATGCCATAATGACCAGACACATTTCAGAATAGCTGGAAGCTGTATTGCCCTGAAACTGAATAGCCAGTTGCCTGTCCTAGCATGTATTAGCATGTGATCAATGCTGGAGATCTGTTAAAGCATACTTCAAAACCATTAAAGTATCCGGATAAAAAAACAAATCCTTGAGGCCAGTGGTGAGTTTGAAAGCTACTGTTAAAATCACCAGCTGCTAATCGGGTTACTCTACTTGCACTGTGGTTTAGACTTTACTTTAGACTTTAGACTTTGAAGGTGCAGTGTGGAAATGGGCCCTTTGGCCCACCGGGTCAGCCCCGACCAGCAATCAGCCCATACACTAGCATTAATCTACCAACGCGGGACAATTTACAATTTTCTTTAGCAAAATCAATTAACCTACAAACCTGTATGTCTTTGGAGCGTGGGAGGAAACCGAAGCACCCAGAAAAAACACACGTGGTCACATGGAGGACGTATAAACTCCGTACAGATAGCATTCATGGTCAGGATCGAACCCGCTCTAAGGCAGCAGCTCTACCGCTGCACCACTGTGTCGCCCCAGCTGTGTTAAGATATAAGCCACCAGGACAATACACATACTAGATTGTGAAGTGTAGTCCACAGTCATTTACCCAGAGGTGAGGAATCAAAACCCAGAGGACATAGGTTTAAGATGAATAGGGAAGGTTTTAATGGGAACCTGAGGGGCAACTTTTTTTACACAAAGGGTGGTGGGTATATGGAATGAGCTGCCAGAGGAGGAAGTTAAGGCAGGTACTATCACAACATTTAAAAGACATTTGGACAGGTACATGGATAGGATAGGTTCAGATTTCCATGTCCTTTTCCACCGTTATCTCCTTACATCCAGCTTCAAACCCTGATAATAATAATCTGCAGGCTGCAGCTGCAAATTTGAATGGTGTTGAATCTGATATTCTTGTTGTCAGTATATGGGCCAAACACAGGCAAGTGGGACTAGTGTAGATGGAGACTGTTGGTCGACGTCGGAAAATTTGGCAGAAAGGCCTGTTTCCATGCTCTATGACTCTATGACTCTAAGATTTTATGATAGGATAGGATCTCTTTTTTTTTCCCAGGGCAGGGAAGTCTAGAAGCAAAGGACAGTTTTAAGGTGAGAGGGAAGAAACTTAAAGAGGTTCGAGGTGTGTTTTTCACACAGAGGATGAGTGGAGGTTGTGAAGGTAGATACAAATACAATGTTTAAAAGGCTTTTGGTCAGGTACTTTGATAGGAAAAACATAGAGGGATATGTTCCAAATGCAGGCAAATATGATTAGCATAGATAGGCAGTATGGTTGGCACTAGCAAAGAGAGAGGAGAAGGCCCATTTCTGTGTTATATGTTTTCAGAGTTCTTTAATTCTATGATTCTGTGACGCAGCCTGCCTACAAACAGACTCCAAGGTCTTGATCAAAGATTACTGCGCCTGCACTATTGGGAGTTAAACTTGGTCACTGGGACAAGAAGCTTATTGGACTGGGAGAGGACAGGGTGGATGGCAGGTGGCTGGATGATAGTGGTAACAAATAATGGAACGTTTTGAGTTGAGTTGCGTTCAGATTTCCATGTCCTTTTCCATTATCATCTCCTCACATCCAGCGTCAAACCTGCTAATAATTATCTGGAAGCTGCAGCTGCAAATTTGAATGGTGTTGAATCTGGCATTCTTGGTGTCAGTAATACAATTTAAGGCAATGTTGTGTGCCAGGCACTGGTGAAAGCCTGCAAGCATTGATGGGATTATTATCCCTACCACCCCTGCCATCTCTGCCTTTGTCTAACTCAATCAGTTATCCACACAGCCTCTCTCCCAATTGCCAAGCCTAACTTCCAAAGTGCAGATAGAACAGTCTGCTTCCAGCTTTGCCAAAGCCACATTGAGGAGATCTGAAATGGTAAAGTGGAATCAAAAGGATATACACATTGGGGTTGTACATTGAATAAATATTCCATATAGATGTCACGCTCCCCCTATCCCTTCTTCCTCCTCTTTCCCCACCCTCTCCCCTGTGCGCAACATTTCTCTCTACCCTTTCAGCTACATTCCTTTCTCTTGCTTCACAATTTGCAACACTTTAACCCTTTTGAAATACATATTCTGTCCTTTTTTTTTTATCTCTGACCTTTGTCTACCATCTCCCATTCACCTGTATCAACCTTTTACATACCAAGCTTTGCCCCGTGCTTCTCTTCTCTTCCAGCTTTCTCCCCCCACTCCACAATCAGTCTGAAGAAGGGCTCAACCCAAAATGTCACCCATCCAGGTTCTCCAGAAATGCTGCTTTACCCACTGAGTTACTCCAGCACTTTGAGTCTTTACATATAAATGTAATGTTTGCTGTAGATGGAAACTCTCCCTATGACAAGGATGTCATTGTAAAAGCCCACTCCTGATGAGATTGGCTCCTATGTAATCACTGTAGGCAAGTATCATGTGCCAGAAATGCAACCATGAACTCGACATTCTCAGTTGCCACATAGTTCCCAGCCGAGTCAACATATGCGTGCTTTTCTCTCCAAATAAAAAATATAGCAAATCTACCAAAACGACTAGTGAAGTACCAAGGTAGACCTTCCTTTCTTTTACCTTCCTTTCTTTTTCCTGCCCCCCCCACCCCCCACCCCCCCCCCCCCCACACATAAGTCTGAAGAACGGTCTTGACCCAAAAGGTCGCCTATTCCTTCTCTCCATAGATGCTGTCTCTCCTGCTGAGTTCCTCCAGCATTTTTATCTACCAGTGGATTACCAAGGATCGGTGCTGGGACCGTAGCTATTTACCACAAACATTGATGGTTTAGATGAGGGGATTGGGGGGTAACATTAGCAAATTTGCAGCTGACACAAAGCTGGGTGGCAGTCAAGTCAAGTCAGGTTTATTAGTCACATACACATACGAGGTGCAGTGAAATGAAAAGTGGCAATGCTCGTGGATTGTGCAAAAAAACTACAAAACAGAATGGAACAGAATCACATATTCACATATTACATATTTATGGGAGGGAAAAAAAGAAAAAACAGCAATATTAAAAATAGATCACACAACAGTAAATTGGTCCAGTAACGTTAGTCCCTGGTGAGATAGGAGTTTACAGTCCTAATGGCCTCTGGGAAGAAACTCCTTCTCATCCTCTCCGTTTTCACAGCATGGCAACGGAGGCGTTTGCCTGACCGTAGCAGCTGGAACAGTCCGTTGCTGGGGTGGAAGGGGTCTCCCATGATCTTATTGGCTCTGGAGTTGCACCTTCTGATGTATAGTTCCTGCAGGGGGGCGAGTGTAGTTCCCATAGTGCGTTCGGCCGAACGCACTACTCTCTGCAGAGCTTTCTTGTCCTGGTCAGAGCAGTTCCCAAACCAAATTGTGATGTTTCGGGACAAGATGCTTTCCACAGCCGCTGAGTAGAAGCACTGGAGGATCCTCAGAGACACTCTGAATTTCCTCAATTGCCAGAGGTGGTAAAGGCGCTGCCTTGCCTTACTCACGAGTGCTGCAGCGTGTGATGTGCATGTCATATCCTCAGAGATGTGGACTCCCAGGTATTTAAAGCAGCTCACCCTATCCACAGTATCCCCATTTATCTCCAGTGGCGTGTATGTCCTCGGATGATGTGCCCTCCTAAAGTCCACGATCAGCTCCTTCGTTTTTTTGATATTCAAGAGGAGGCTGTTGTCCTGACACCAGAGTGCCAGATCAGCCACCTCCTCCCAGTAGGCCATCTCATCATTATCGGAGATCAGGCCCACCACCACAGTGTCATCAGCAAACTTGATTATAGAGTTGGAGCTGAACCTGGCCACACAGTCGTGTGTGTACAGGGAGTACAGTAGGGGGCTGAAGACGCAACCCTGGGGGGATCCTGTGCTGAGGGACTTCGATGTATTTCCTCCCATCTTGACTACCTGGGGCCTGGCGGTGAGAAAGTCCAGGACCCAGGCACACAGGGGGTTGTTGAGCCCCAGTTCCAGCAGCTTCTCAGCAAGTCTGGATGGGACTATCATGTTGAAGGCTGAACTGAAGTCTATGAACAGCATCCTCACATAGCCCCCCTTCTGGCTGTCAAGGTGAGAGAGAGCAGTGTACAGAACCTGGGAGACCGCATCGTCCGTGGATCTGTTCGGACGGTATGCGAATTGTAGCGGATCCATGTTGCAAGGGAGGAAGGCGCAGATGTGTTTCTTGACCAGCCTCTCAAAGCATTTCATGACTACCGAGGTGAGGGCCACCAGACGGTAGTCATTCAGACAAGCTGCGGAGGCATTTTTAGTTACAGGTACAATGATGAATCTTTTGAAGCAGGCAGGGACCCCGGACTTGGCCAGGGAGAGGTTGAATATTGTAGTGAGCACCGGAGCTAGCTGCGTAGCACAAGACTTAAGTACTCGCCCCGAGATGCCATCTGGGCCTGCAGCTTTCCTCGTGTTCACCCGTGTCAGAGCCCTCCTCACGTCGTGCTTGGACAACGAGAATGTGTGTAAATCCCCAGCGATGGGCCTCCCTTCAGCTTCGATAGCCAGCCTGCTGGCGGTGTTGTCGTTAGTCGGCAGACCTGGGGTGATGTTGCCCATGTCGAAACGAGCGTAGAAGGAGTTCAGGTCATCATTTAGGGAAGTGCCGGCCCTTCCGGTTGAGGGGGGGCTGCTCCGGTCGTTGATTACAGTCTGTAGCCCCTCCCACGGGCGTCTGGTGTCCTGCTGCTCCATCTGTGACTCCATCTTGTCCCTGTACCTCCTTTTTGCGTCCTTCACCGCCCTTCGCAGTCGCCTTCTTGTCCTGGGCAGAGCAGTTCCCAAACCAAAGAACCCTGTAGACGTCCATGTTTCCGGATGCCAGGCCCGAGTTGTAGGCAGCGGTGCGAGCATTCAAGGCAACACGAATGGACCTGTCTACCCAGGGTTTTTGATTCGGAAAGGTGCTAACCCTTACCGTGGGGACGATGTTGTCGGTTATTGTTGCGATGAAGTCCGTGACCGCTTCCGCAAACTCACTGACGTCACTGGAACTTGCTTGGAACATATTCCAGTCGACATCGCTCAGTGCATCTTGCAGCATGGCCTCTGACTGGTCCGACCACCACTTTACGTCCCTCATCACTGCTGCTTCCCGAGCTATCCTCTGTTTATACTCCGGCAGCAGGAAAATGGCAGCGTGGTCAGATTTTCCTAAGGGAAAGAGTGAAACGGCCTTGTAGCCTTTCCGGAACGGCGTATAGCAGTGGTCCAATGTTCTTTCCCCCTGGTGGCACACGTGATGTGTTGGTAGAAGTTCGGCATGACCTTCTTGAGATTTGATTTACTAAAATCTCCAGCCACCACCATAGCCGCATCTGGGTTCTTGTTTTGATGTCGACACAGCACATGGTGTAGGGCCGATAGTGCCACGTCGGTGTCCGCATGCGGTGGAATGTAGACGGCTGTCACGATCACTGAGCCGAACTCCCGGGGAAGGTAGAATGGGCGGCATGAGATCGTCAGATGCTCCAGGTCCGGCGAGCAGGAACGGGAAAGCATCTTGATATTTCCAGGGTTGCACCAGTTGTTATTGGTCATGAAGCAGACTCCTCCACCCTTGGATTTCCCAGATGCTTCTGTTCTGTCAGCACGGTAGACAGTGAAGGACTCGGTTGGGCAGATTACCTGATCCGGAATCAGCGAGGTCAGGCATGTTTTGGTCAGGCAGAGGATGTTGCAGTCCCTTATGTCCCGCTGGAATCTGACCTTCGCCCTGAGGTCATCCAGCTTGTTTTCGAGGGACTGGACATTTGCCAGAACAATGCTGGGCAGAGGAGGATGAAAGATTTGGGCTCTCAGCCTATTCCGAATCCCCCCCAGCTTACCCCGATGTTTTCACCGGGTTTTCCTTGGAGCCGCGCTCCCATTGTTGTTGTTGCCGCGGCGCTCTTTGTTGATCTCTGCAGGCCACGCTGGATCGGTAAGTACAGCGTTTTAAAAGTCTCCGTTTTCGCTAGTGTTTGGGTTTAAGAGAGTTCCCCTGTCATACTTTGTTAGTACAAGGGAGTTGGAACTTAGAAATAAGTGAAAAAGGAACATGAAAGTAAAAAATACGCACAGTTTCTGCGGAGCTGCCACGACGGCGACTGGAGAGTGTGATTGGTGATGTGTGAACTGTGAGGAGGATGCTATGATGATGCAGGGTGACTTGGACAGGTTGGGTGAGTGGACAGATGCATGCAAGCCGCAGTTTAATGTGGATAAATGTGAGGTTATCCAGTTTGGTGGCAAAAACAGGAGGGCAGATTACTATCTGAACGGTGTCATGTTAGGGAAAGGTGAAGTACAACGAGATCTTTGTGTCCTAGTTCATCAGTCACTGAAGTTAAGCATGCAGGTACAGCTGGCAGTGAAGAAAGCTAATGGTATGTTGGCCTTCATAGCAAGAGGAGCAAAGAGGTTCTTCTGCAGTTGTACAGGGCCTTAGTGGGACTACACCTGGAGTATTGTGTGCAGTTTTGGTCTCCAAATCTGAGAAAGGACATTCTTGCTATTGAGGGAGTGCAGCGTAGGTTCACGAGGTTAATTCCTGGGATGGCGGTACTTTCAAATGTTGAAAGAATGGACCGACTGGGCTTGTATACACTGGAATTTAGAAGGATGAGAGGATATCTTATTGAAACATATAAGAATAATAAGGGATTGGACAAGCTAGAGGCAGGAAACATGTTCCTGATGTTGGGGGAGTCCAGAACCAGTGGCCACAGTTTAAGAATAATGAGTAGTCCATTTAGTATGGAAATGAGGAAAATATTTTTCACCCAGCGAATTGTGAATCTATGGAATTTTCTGCCTCAGAAGGCAGTGGAAGCCAAATCTTTGGATGCTTTCAAGAGAGAGTTAGAGCTCTTAAAGGTAGTGGTATCAAGGGATATGGGGAGAAGGCAGGAACAGGGTACTGATTGTGGATGATCAGCCATGATCACAGTGAATGGCGGTGCTGGCACGAAGGACCGAATGGCCTACTCCTGCACCTATTGTCTATTGTCTATTGTTTTGATCATTAACAAAGGAGGTGCCCTCAAGTTGAATCACATAACTGCGGGAAAGCAATCAATTGTCGGCCAGTTCCCAATAATAGATAAAGAGCGGCACAGTGGCGCAGCGGTCGAATTGATGCCTTACAGCGCCAGAGTCCCAGGTTCAATCCTAACTACTGATGCTGTCTGAAGAAGGGTCTCGACCCGAAACATCACCCGTTCCTTCTCTCCAGTGATGCTACCTGTCCCTCTGAGTTACTCCAGCATCTTGTGTCTCTCTTCTGTCTGTATGGAATTTGTATTTCTCCCTGTGACCATGTTTGGGTGCTCCGGTTTCCTCCCACACTCCAAAGATGTACAGGTTTGTAGGTTATTTGGCTTTGGCAAAATTGTAAATTGTCCCTAGAGTGTAGGATAGTGCTAGTGTACCGGGTTCGCTGGTCAGCGCCGACTCAGTGGGCCGAAGGGCCTGGTTCTGCACTGTATCTCTAAAGTCTAAGGTCTATATCAGAAACCAGAGGACTAACATTTCACACACATCCTTTCAGCTAGTTAAACAGTAGATAACTAGGAATTGATAAGGGAAGGTATGTCAGATTGTAATCATAAATATAATTATAAAGATAAAAAAGAACATCTGCAAGGCACTTTATTTGGTAACTGTTTCCATTATTCTCTTTGTAGTTTGGAAGTGTGCCCAAAGGGGAGCATTATATAGACTGGGGACAAGAGTTTTCGAGCTTTGGACAGTGTAGTCAATGGTCACTGGGGCACTCAAGCCTTGGGCTATGCTTCCCCCTTTTCTCTCAGCAGCCATGCTTGTCTTCAGGCAATATATAATTATTTCACTTGGTTCACCCCACCACGTGACATCAGGAACGGAGAAAACCATGACCCACGTGACATGGTGCTCATAATGAGAATTATATTCAGCATTGTCACAATACCCGTGTGGGGAAAATTCAGGAATTTGAATTCAATCCACAAAAATTAAACAGACTTATTTTGAAAGCAATTAGGATTTACAAGGCTGTCCTCATATTATTGTACTTAAATGTTACTGTACTAACCCCGAGGGTTAATCTTCATAATCTATCTTTATGGCGCGCAAGTTGTATATTGCAGTCTGCAGTTAACTTCTTGCTTGGCTAAGAATTGCTGAATGAATGAATTAGTCAACAAACACAGTTTGATTTGCTTTATATAATACATCACCTTAATGATTAAGTTATGCAAATGTAGTAATTAGTGCTTATATTTCTCTAAGCACTTGACTAAAATGCTGGGGTAGCACTTTTGCCTTCAGCTACTAATTTGACGAGATTATCTGTGTTCATTTTATTGACTGAATTTCATTATGCAGCAATACAATCCCTCATCCCCCTCCCTTTTGCCCAATATTCATGACCATAATTCTATACACTATAGTTGCCAAGATAAAATGGCAGTAAAAAAATGGTGCTTGCACCACATGCTGCAGTAGTTGTTAGTGCTCAGCATGTTCCAAAATGTTTGACTGGTGTTATAGATCTGTAATAGTCGACTGTACTGTGAAAATATAAGTCAAAACATTTCTGTTGAAACTACTTTCATGCATCCGATAGCACAGTCCAACCTTAGTGATAACACAAGGCTACTTTCTGACCCTTTATGAACAGGGTCAGGAGACAAAACTACCCGCTGTGCCTGCTGACGTAATGCTGAGGAAGATGGGATTTAACAGTTCCAGACTGAGCCACTGGATGGAGTGCTGTGCTGTGGTGGGTTGCCTGAGTTGGGGCAAGGAGGAAACAGGACACAAAATATGACGACAGGTGTGAATGTGGCTGATTTGACAGAAATCTGCTGCAAAGAAGTCCATTCATGAGAAAGCCGACAGGAAAAATAATATGTTCATTGGGAAATGGTTTCTTGGGTAAGGTTATGATCAAAAACGTACACATCATTCATCACTGCCGACAGTTCCAATCATTTTTGTTTAAATTCAGTTAGATTTAATTCTGTAACAACATTGCTTTGTTACAAAACATGTATTATTCAGCTGATATTGCATTTTAAGTCAGATTTCATTTGGTTAATCAATATCTATTGCTTGCCCCAACCCTATTATAGGCTTTGGACTTTTTCTATGGGGCTGAGGGGCTACAATGCTGAGAACTATATTCCAAATCCCATATATTCCTAGTTCCCAACCTTTTTCATCCCGTTTACCCCTGGCAACTTTAATAGCACATAACAATGTTATTTCACTTATTTATGAACAACTAATGATGAACAGATATACCAGAACCAAAGTCAGTCAATGAGAAAAATATGTACAAATCCAAAATCAACAAATTTACCCCCTGGGTAGGCGAACTTTACCCCCTGGGGGTAAATTCACCCCAGGTTGGGAACCCTTGCTGTAACTATTGTGTTTGGAATTAAAGCAGATGTATTTATGTATACTTTATCTGACCTGTTTGAACACCAGGCAAAACAAAACTTTTCACTCCACCTTGGTACACTTGACAATAATAAACCTGAACCTAAGCCTTAGAGCAGCAGCGAGGAATTGCAAATGTTTGTTTACAAAAAAAAGATACTAAGTGCAGGAGTAACTCAGCAGGCCAGGCAACACAGTAACTCAGCAGGCCAGGCAACACACCTGGAGAACATGGATAGGTGACTTTTTGGGTTGGAGCCCTTCTTTGCATCACAACACCAAATGTTGCCTATCCATGTGCAAAACAAATACAGGCTGAAACTGATGAACCTGAAAAGTCACCTGCCCATTCCCTCCTCAGATGCTGCCTGACTACTGAGTTTCAGCGGCACTTTGGTTTTTGCACATAATGATATTTCTTCACCTCTTGCCTTTTGTGACTAATACTGCTTCACACCAATCACATCCACCATCCACCAGACCCCTATTTATCGATATCTCTCACTTCAAGTAGCCCCGGCATTCCCTCTCTCTCTATCCCTCCCCCACCCAAGTCGCACTAGCTTCTCGTTTTCACCCTACAAACAGCTTACAATGGCCTGTTTCCTTTATCATCATTACTTTTTTGCATTTGTTTCATTCATTGTTTGTCATCACGTCTATATCTCTTGTTTCCCTTATCCCTAACCAGTCTGAACCATCCATAAGCGTCTCAACCTGAAACATCACCCATTTCTTCTCTCCAGAGATGCTGCCTGTCCTGCTGAGTTACTCCAGCTTTTTGTGTCTATCCCATTTATCAATTATGGCCTTCAATGCCATAATACTATCAAACACATCTCCAAATTCCTGGACCTAAGAATTAGTACCCCACACTGCCATTGGATTCTCGACTTCCCAACCCATGGACCAAGAACGATATGGGGAACTTAGTAGAGTCATAGAGAGTCTCGGAGTCATACAGCGTGGAAACAGGCCCTTTGGCCCAACTTGCCCACACCGACCAACATGCCCCCATCTGCATTAGTCCCACCCGCCTGCTTTAGGCCCATAGTAACACAGTGTCAGGATATTAACCTCTCCCTCAATGCCTGCAAGATGAAGGAGCTAGTTATTGACTTTAGGAAGCAGGGTGGAGGACATGCTTCAATCAGCATCAACGGTGCCAATTTGGAAATGGTTGAGAGCTTCAAGTTCATTGGCATTAATATTATCAATGATCTACCATGAACCAACTACATCGATGCAACAGTCAAGAACTTACTTACTTACTTACTTACTGCCTATTATGCCTCCTGGCATGTAGGGTAGCAACGAAGGTCCTCCACTCCTGTCTGTTCTGGGCTAGCTTCTGGACACTATGCCAGGTCAGGTCTATTGTTTCCATTTCCTCCTCTACAGTTCAACGCCAGGTGGTTTTGGGTCTCCCTCTTTTCCTTTTCCCTTCCGGTGTCCAGTGCCGGTTCCCTTCCGGTGTCCAACCTCCCTTCGACCTCCCTTCGACTATGATGAAGACAATCTATGACTATTCTTGGTATGTAGTCTGGTTCTCTTCGGCTTTCACCATTGACATTCATCCTAGCATCTGTCGATAGCCCTGGAAGTCCATCACGCCCAGTAGTGTTGATTCCTTCAGTTGCTGTTTCCGTAACATATTTGTTTTACGAGACAGGGTTGTTAGCCCTGTGCCCAACCTCCAACCTGGAGGACCAGTGGATCGCTCTTCATCTCGCCTCTACCCTTCGACCTGTCCAGCATGGGAGACCCTAACAGGAGACGAATCTCCCACTGGCATAGCTCCAGGGGTCACTGAGACACACAAGCTCCCCGACCACGACAAGGTTGCAATCCAACGGGGAGAACAGTCAAGAAGCCACACCATTACATCTACTTCTTTCGGAGACTGATGAAATTCAGCATGACTCCAATGTCTCTTACAAGCTGCTTCATAGATCATACACCATGCATCATAGATGGCATATTATCGGGTTGCATCAGAGCTTGGTTTTGGAACAGCTCTGTACAAACCACCAAATATTGTGGAGTTGCAGATGTAGCTCAGTCCATTATACAGACCAGACTTCCCACCATTGACTCCATCTACACATAATGTTCCCTCAGAAAAGCAGTCAACAAAATCAAAAACTGTTCCCGCCCCTGTCATTCTTTCTTCTCCCTGCCCCCATTCGGCAGAAGGTACAAAAGCTTGAAAGTGCACACCACTAGACTTAGAAATAGTAACTTCCCCTCTATTATCAGGCTCCTGAAGGGACCTTCCATAAGCTAGGGTACTGTCCGATTTACCTCTACTCCATTGTAGATATTGGGCAGACTATGGAACTGGTGTGCTGCAATGCTGAGAACCACACTCTGCATTCTAAATTATCCCCTTTGCTCTGTGTATTATATTTAATTGACAAAAGTTCATAAGTGAAAGGAGCAGAGTAAGACCTTTTGGCACATCAAGTCTACTGCCATTCAATCATGGCTGATCTAAAGGGGCTGTCCCACTGCGGCGACTTAATTCGCGAGTTTATAAGAGTTTAGGAGAGTTTGAAAAAATGTGATGTTGAAGGTCTCCTACTATGAAGAAGACCTTTGACCTCCTTCAACTATGTTAAAGACTAGCTTCGACTAGCTTCAACTAACTTCGGGAAAATTGGACACCGAACAGTGAAGAGTGAAGACCACCTCCTTCAATCTCCTTCAACCTCCCTTCGACCTCCCTTCGACTATGATGAAGACAATCTACGACTACATTCAACTACCTTCGATTACCTTCAACTACCCTCGATTACCTGCGAATAACATGCCGACCTACTACGACCTACTTCGACTAAACCTACGAGTAAAAAAAGTAGCGATTTTTTCCATGGCGACCTTTTTTTACTCGCGGGTATTTTTCAACATGTTGAAAAATACGCCCCGACCTAGCTGAGACCTCGAGTACGTGGGGACGGCCCTCGAACAAGAAGGAGAGTTACAAAGACCTCCTAGGACCTCGTGTCGACCATGCTGCGTGTATGAGTCAAGGGCAAACTCGCCAGAACTCGCGGATTAGGTCGCCGCAGTGGGACAGCCCCTTAACTCTCCCCCTCAACCCCGTTCTCCTGCCTTCTCCCCATAACCCCTGACATGATTGCATTTTGTATATAGTATTATCTGGTCTGATTGGATAGTACGCTTTTCATCTTGGTACACGTAACAATAATAATCTTAAACATAAAACTTAAATCTAAACATAAACCACTAGCCCGTAAACAGAGGATCCCTTTTTTTCCCAATGCACTCACTTGCATTAGATAAATCCACCAACTGTATTACCTTTCAAAATTATTTATCATTATTATTTATTATATCTGGGAACCAACATGTTACGAGCGATTTGTTCTCCTTTAAAGAACAGACAATATATTCTTAAATAAAACAGGATATAAAACAATTTTTATTAACTACGACGGTATTCCCTTGGAACATTTTGCTAATTTATGCTTGACCATCATGGTGCTTCCAAATATTACCCTGGGATAAAAGAAATGTACACCTAAACCTTGGATGGTGTATACCTCTTGCTTAGATTTGATTGGTATCTGCTCTCCCATCTAGTCAACCAACAAGTCTGAGCATCTAGATGCCAGCTGATCTACATCGGTGAGACCAAGCGGAGGCTTGGCGATCGTTTTGCCGAACACCTCAGGTCGGTCCGCAATAACCAACCTGAACTCCCGGTGGCTCAGCACTTCAACTCCCCCTCCCATTCCGTATCTGACCTCTCTGTCCTGGGTCTCCTCCATGGCCACAGCGAGCAACACCGTAAATTGGAGGAAATGCACCTCATATTCCACTTGGGCAGTCTACATCCTGGGGGCTTGAACATTGAATTCTCCCAATTCTGCTAGCCCTTGCTGTCCCCTCCCCTTCATCAGCCATCTGGTTGTCTCCTCCCCTCCCCCAGCCCTCGGGCTCCTCCTCCGCCTTTTTCCTTTTTTCCTTTCTTCTCCCCACCCCCTATCAGTCTGAAGAAGGGTTTCGGCCCAAAACGTTACCTATTTCCTTCGCTCCATAGATGCTGCTGCACCCGCTGAGTTTCTCCAGCATTTTTGTGTACCTTTGTTTTAGGTGGCCACTGGTTCACTTCCATAAATTCAAGGCTGACAAGTGATATCTCAACATTTAGGTCAGACTGTGATTTTACAAGAAAAATAATGGAATGATACAATTGGATCCTAAATTGAACATAAGACACGGTGTCTGTATAATAAAGATTCAATATTCAATCTGGGTCCTGCCGATAAAATACTGAAAGTAGAAGGTGTTCTTTGACTTCCCTGAACTTTCCTCAATTCAAGATGCACTGGATGCAGATTAAAATAAACAATGTAATATTCATAATCAAATGATGTTGTTCTTTTCAGGCACTCTGTCAGGATCAGGGATAATGTGCTTCCAATCTGGTTTTCTGGGTTATGAGATAGCCAGTGAGACCAATGTAGGAATCCATCACCCTTCCACAGATGGCCAGGTGGTTAGCATATAAGGTGCAGTGTTCCTTCTGCTACTTATGCAGGGCCTCATGTCTGAAAATCATTACCACAAAATTCAAGAATAGCTTGAATCCATAAACCTATCAACCATCAGGGTTTTGAACACTACACAACACTAAACACTGAACTATGAACTGTGTTTGGTTGCACTAAGGACTTTGGGGTATTTTTGCACTAGTATTGGGGTTATTACTTTGTTGATTGTTTTGTTTATTATGTGTTGTCTATGTGAAATGTGCTTATAGGCCTGTTATGCAGTTGCAAGTAAGAATTTCATCTTCTATTGTTGCTACATATAAACACTCTAGTTTCTTGATTCTTCTCCCAGTGCAGGGCCTCAAGGTTCTTAATACCATTCCAAAAGTCCCATCTCCACTTTGTAAATCACCTGGCAACATCCCTGTAAATCTTTTCTGCACCCTTTCTAGGTTAATAACATTCCTCCTATAGCTGCGCGACGAGATCTGCTCACAATACTTTGAGTGTGGTCTCATCAACATCTTTTTCAGATATATCATGATGTTCCAACGATTGCACTCTACACAAAATGCTGAGGTAACTCAGTGGGACTGGCAGCATCTCTGGAGAGAAGGAATGGGTGACGTTTCCAGTCGAAACCCTTCTTCAGACTCGAAACGTCACCCATTTCTTCTTTCCAGAGATGCTGCCTGTCCCGCTGAGTTACTCCAGCATTTTGTATCTATCTTCAGTTTAAACCAGCATCTGCAATTCCTTCCTACACATTGCACTATACCCTGTCCGATGAAGGTTAGCATGCCAAATGCCTTCTCACAAACCCATCTCCCCTGTTTTGTCACTTTCACGGACCTATGTGCTTGTTCCTCCAGGTCTCCCTGTTCTCCAATCCTCTCCAGGCCCTGCCATTCACTGTGTATGTTCTGGCCTGGTTAAACTTACCAAAATGCAACACTAAACATTTCTCTGAGTTACATTTCATCTGAGGCACAGTGGACATGATCCTAAATGTGTGTTTGTTCATATTTGTCAAATAATTTACAATAATATTATTCAAAGTTTGGACTAAAATCAGACGTTGATGAACTTTACATTTAACTTCAAAACAATCTTAATATTTACAAGGCAAGAAAGTGGGAATGAATCAGACATTGCCAAATTCAGAATTGCAGCTTTGATGTGGAAGGACAAGTGTCTCAATGCTTTGTTTAAAATTCAGTCAACAAGCCATTATTACATTTCATACAAGAACACAAAGGACATGACAATTAGGAGTAAATGTATCTTTAATGTGTCAAAAATCTAATATTTTGAAAGAAAAAAAAGATATGATTAAATATTGCCAGGTATGTAACCACTGTACTTTGGGAGCAATAAACTTTTATTTTATTATGTGAATGACTAACAAGCTAATGCAAAACACTGGAAGGGAATGACACTGCACTGAATTTTTATTTAAGGATTCTATCTGTGCAGTTTTTTAGGTGTGTAATGACCACAAATTGAAGCTGCAAACGTTTAAATAATCTAATAAACGGTTCAACAAACTTTCTAAAGATTTGTGAATTGTTTTATTAAACACATATGGATCATAAACCAGGTTATTTTAAGACATCTGATGAGGATTCCCACATGAGTGTAGTAGATACCAGAATAAGGACATGAAAATAATCCTGTAGGATGTTAGTGTTTCTCTCCGTTCTATTTCAATGATACAGTTCCCTTCAATCGCACATTCACCCCCTGTACACCCTGCTCCTTTCTTCAATCAGCGATTCTTTATGAATCCTCCACAGTGGGCCAAAATACCTGTTTCCCTGCTTAATGACACTGAATAGGAAATGGGTTCAGTAACGATACGGTCACAATGAAATGGGGTTCACTTCCTTCTAAACCCCATACCTAGAGATGGCAATGGCGAAGTCTGGCACACAATCTGTAAGGAATAATTCCATGATTTGTCTTTGTCAAATTGCAGTTAATTAGTTTGAGGGACATCTCTCCTAGTTGGAACAACTATCCCCTGATGTTTGCAAGGTCAATTGGGCTAGGAAAAATGTTTTTCATGTCCATATTTTCTTTTGCCCTTGGTCACAGCCAGGTGGTCTGTCTGATTTGATTCTTTCTTTTGATGTCCAGGTTCAGGAACAGCATCTTCCCTACAGCCATTAGGCTATTAAACATTACAACCTCAAATAAACTCTGAACTACATAGACAATTCTCCGCAGGTCGTCGCCCGCGGGCGGCCAGAGCCGCAGACGGAGCCGCAGCAACGACGGGGTGATCTTGGACATCTACTCCCTGAAAATGAACGAGCTGGAGACCGACGTCCCCCCGCTACCGCCGCGGTACCGCTTCAGGGACTTACTGCTGGGGGACCAGTCCCTCCAGAACGACGACAGGGTGCAGGTGGAATTCTACGTGAACGAAAACACCTTCAAGGAGTGACTTAAACTCTTCTTCATCAAAAACCAAAGATCAAGCTTAAGAATACGACAATTATTGTTATTGTTGCACTGTTATTGTTTGTTTGTTTTTTATGTGTACGTATGTATGTGTGTGTGTGTGTGTGTGTGTATATATATATACATATATGTGTGTGTATATATATATATATATATGTGTGTGTGTGTGTGTATATGTATATATATATGTGTGTGTGTATATATATATGATCTGTATATGTGCATTTATGTGAGTATGTGTGTATATACACACTGAATGTTTTTTACTCATTTATTATATTGTTTACAGCGTACTATGTTTACATACAGTTTTGTGCTGCTGCAAGTGAGAACTTAATTGTTCTATTTGGGACATATGACAATAAAACACTCTTGACTCTCTTGACTTGACTTTAGATCTTTGAATATAACAGTGGTGTATAACTGAGTCAACGCTACAAAGACTAATTGGCATTATTATAAATTCCTGATTATTAAGTGAATTTTTAATTCACAATTTATGTAATGGGATTTGAACTCAAGTATCTGGATTGTTAGTCCAGCTATGTGGACTCCTCATCTGCAACATTGACAATTCCACCGCTGTAGTACCCTTAACTAATGTTTGGCATAAGAGTCAAGTTACCACAATTCTCTTTGCAGTGGTTTTTAAAATATCATACAAGAAGTCCGCAAATCTGATCACAATCTCTGAGATATATTTTTCATCTGGCTGTTTTTGATAATTGAGTTTATTTGTGGGTCGTTAAGGATCTACCAAAAATTAACATTTTTGTTAATTAACATTTTTGTTGATCATGGGATGATCAGCCATGATCACATTGAATGGCTGGCTTGAAGGGCCAAATGGCCTACTCCTGCACCTATTGTCTATTGCCAATTTCTATTGAATATTTTGATGCAGTGATACCATTCCGTACATGTTGAGAGATTTTTAATTAATTTTCATCCTTTTTTAAATGTTACACCAAACTAATTTACCGGCAGACTTGTCAGAAGATAAAGACAATCTTTTCACTTGTTATTGAATTTTAAAGACTATTAGCTGTAATCAGGTTTTCTGCACATTGGATTGGGATTAAGGAGGTAGTATGTATGGTGCAATGAAATGGACAGAGCAATAGAAGATCCTACCTGTTCAAATGGTGAACGAGTCAAATGATATATGCCTGGAATTTCACCCCCTGTCCATAATACACTACATAGAAACAGTTGTACATTCTGCTTCTTGTACAATATTCAATTGCATTGTTACTTCAGAAACAGGCTACAATACACTGCTACTACTAATAATAAGAATTAATTAGATTTTGATTTGAAAGGATTGCATACGTATTTTTGTTTGTGTTCTTATAGCTTGAGGTGCTACAGACTATAAAGATCACATTTAGCAGTTTGTGGAATACACTATGTATTCCATTGAAGATATGTAATTATAGGAAGTGGCTGGCAGGCTTTTGATGTAGCCATGTCAAAGATTAGAATTCTCAGCCCATCAATTGCCTTTGGAGGTAGCTTCGAGCTTAAAGGCTCTGTCCCACGGGCAGGCGGTTACTGGCGGTGAAGCGCGGCGTCGCCGGAAGAGGGGACCGCACGGCAACCGCGAGAGCGCCGCATGTATGCCTCGGGAGCGCCGCACAGATGCCGCGCGGGGGCCGAGTGATCTCCGTACGGCCGGTCCCACGAGCTTGCGGTAAGTAAAAAATTATACCTTACCGGGCCGACTGCGAAAGGACGTCGCGCGGCGTTGAGTGATGACAACATCGCGCAACGCGACGCGCTATGCGATGACGTCATTTCGGATCGCGGAGCTGTGGCGGCGGCTGTGGCGGTGCTCGTGCCGCACCCGTGCCGCACTGGCGGCGGCTGTGGCGGTGCTTGTGGTGCTCACGGCACTAACGGCGCACTGGCGGCGGCTGTGGCGGTGCTATTGCCACACTGGCGGCGGCTGTGGCGGTGCTCGTCTCGCACTGGCGGCGGCTGTGCGGTAGGACAACATTTTTGAACGTTGTCGTTTTGTTGTGAGCACCGTGCGGTGTTGGGACTAACACCGCACGGTCCCGGCGGTGTGCGTGGGACCGACCCCGCAGTCTCTGGCGGTCCACGAGCGGTCCAAACTTCCTGCTTCACCGCCAGTAACCGCATACCCGTGAGACAGGCCTTTAAGAGAGGGCAATTATTTCAAAGTGGCTACAGTATCTAAGTGGTAGTCTAGCTCTAAAAGCAGTAGGGAAAGAAAGTTTTATTTTTGTTAGAGCAAATATAGCAGGACATACAAGGAGGTCCACAGTTGAAATGCAAAAAGAATGTTATGGTAATAACATAGGATGGCTGGAGTAAGATTTGTCCATATCTTCATGAAATTCAATATTGTTCAATCTAATGTTGGTCTAAAAGATTCGACACACTGAACTTAAAAAAAAAACACACTCTGAACTTTTTTTTCTCATTTATTATATTGTTTACAGTGTACTATGTTTCCATATTCTGTTGTGCTGCTGCAAGTACGAATTTCGTTGTTCTATCTGGGACATATAACAATAAAACACTCTTGACTCTTGAAAGATGTGCAGTTGTGTTTTAGCAATGATGAGAACTTTACTTTTACAATTTGGCATGGTCTTCCATACCATTTACACGAACAGTATAAATGTGAAAGCTTTTGTAGACCTTTACAATCAAAACACTATATTTCAAGTGACAGATGGTCAGCTAGCTTTTGCAGAAGTTCAGCAAAATGAGTCCACACTGACCATCAATCACCCTTTCACACTAGTTCTATTTTATCCCACCATCCACTCCCTCCACACTAGGGGTGATTTACAGAGGCCAATTAACCTACAAATCCACTTTGGAATGTGGGAGGAAACTGGAGCACCCAGAGGAAACCCATATAGTCACAGGGAGAATGTGTAAACTTCACACAGACAACCCCGAGGTGAGGATTGAACCCAGGTCTCTGGCTCTGTGAGGCAGCAACTCTACCAGCTGTACAACTGTGCTGTCCTAAATTTCAGTTGTATAAGGAATTACATTAGAACACAATTCTCATTTGCCAGAGAAGTAAATACTATGATTTTTTTCTTCAACCTGATCATTAGAAGAAAATAACCAGAATTGGGACCAGCCTGTTACAATTATGTTTAATGCAATCAAGCTCAGTGAGATAAATAAACACTCATTTAAATACTTAATAGTTCTTCCACTGCCATTTACACCAATTCTATCCAAATGATTGCCTTGGAATTATTTCTTTGGAGGTTAATTTTTTTGTTGGTAAAGTTTACAATCACAAGATCTGTAACAGTTTCAGTGGCACACAGAATGGTAGGCAAATAGCCCTTGCTGAATGTGATCCTCCTCTGAATTTCGCTTTATTAAAATACGAAAAATGCTTGAAGTTGTATGGGTCATTTCATTCAACGTCTTTTATCGAGTAAGAGAGTTGTAGAGACATACAGCTCTTCAGCAGTTGCCACGCTGAACATCATGCCACATCTATACTAGTCCACGCTGACCATCGTGCCACATCTACACTAGTCCCACCTGTCTAGGTTTGGCTCATATCCCTCTAAACCTATCCTATTCATGTACCTGTCCAAATGTTTCTCCACTACCTCCTCCGGCAGCTCATTCCATATATCTACCACCCATTGTGTAAAAATGTTGCCCCTCAGGTTCCTATTACATCAATCTCCCCTCACCTTAAACCCATGTCCTCTGGTTTTTGGATATTCTCCTCTGCGTAAAAGTGTGCATTTACTCCATCTATTCCTCTCATGATTTTATGCACCTCTATAAGATCACCCCTCATCCTCCTGTGCTCCAAGGAATAAAGTCCTACCCCACTCAACTTCTCCCTATAGCGCAGGCCCTCAATTCCTGAAAACATCCTCATAAAATTGTTCAAAACTGTAAAGAGCTTGTCACCAGTAATTAAAGTGACTTTCTTCAAAATCGTAAATTCTTTCAGAAAATCCTAATTAAAATGACATCCATGTTTTTGTGATATGTCTGTAGTGTTTGCAAAGTTTCCCATGTGTCATGCTTAGCCCAGCTCCTGGAATGAAAGTTTAAGGCCATCCCACAGACTTGAAGGAGCATGGCCTTGATCCAGTGGCATGGGGACTAAGATGACAGAAGATCACATTCAGCCACATGGGTATTGAAGCTCACATATTGGTAGGGATAGCAACCAAAGATGCCCAGATGCTCTTTGTGTATCCTTTTCCATTCACCCCCCACCCCCCTCCCCTCCAGATCTCTAAACTCCTCTCCCCCCCCCCCAGCAGCCCTCGTCTTTCTTCAGTCTTTACACTTCTCTCCCTGTTTGGGTATACTTCCTTACAATCCTAACAGTACATCTGCCTTGGCTCCTGGCAGCATACCTGGCCACGTTCATGACCATGCTTGGTCACAAGTTCTCAAACCCATCAACCACATTCTCGCTACGCTCTAGCCATTTTCCTACTTTTGGAGGTGAAGTGGCTATCCTATCCACTTGCTGAGGCAAGGTAGGCAAGAGAAATTTGTGAGCATTTCCAACTGGCATTGGTCATCTGGAACCAGGTTCAATCACAGCACCTAAGCAATTGCTTAATAAAATAGCTTCCACTAAAATGTCATTAAAATGTTTGTTTTATCCGGAGTATGAGAAGATTTTCTTTCTATGAGGAAATTCGGAATCCCTACTTATGCAAGTATACCATAGGTTATGTTTCAGGAATAGAATTAATATACTTTACTGTCATCTAAAATAGACAATAAGAGTCAAAAATATGAAAAAATATGGATTGTTTTCAGGAGAGTTAGATTTAACTCTTTGGGCTAAAGGAATTAAGGGATATGGGGAAAAAGCAGGAACGGGGTACTGATTTTAAATGATCAGCCATGATCATATTAAATGGCAGTGCTGGCTCGAAGGGCCGAAATGGCCTACTCCTGCACCCATATTTCTATGTTTCTAGGTTTCTAACAATTAGCTACTTCTTGAGAAAAATAATCAGGAGCACAAAACACTATGACTTATATACAAGATTATTCCTTTAAAAATAGAATGAAATATCCATGTAGTCCAATTATTGAATAACGAAAATTTTAAGTTATACTTTTTCTGTAAATAGTATCCTTATCCAACTCACAGTTTATTTCTGTTGTTTTGTAATGGCAATAATCAAGAGTTTCTTTCTGGTAAAAAGAACAAAACAGAAAAATCCTGGACACACTCAGCAAGTTAAGCAGCATTTGTGCAAAGAGAAACAAAGTTATCAGTTCAGATCTGAACCCCTTCATCAAAATGGGGAGAGAAACCAAATTATTTGTAAATTTTTTTAAGATTCTGTGAGGGTGAGAGAAGGATGGGAAGAACAAAGGGGATACTACTGAAACATGTAATATTGTTAAATGCAGTTGTTAAAAAAAACCCAGTAGGTTTGTGGAGATAAATAAAACAAATAAAAACTGTTGCAGATCGATAACTTGCAGCAGAACTGATCAGTTCTGATACAAACAGAGAAGGTGAATTACCTAAAATGTTTGAAGTTAATATTAAGTCAAGGAAGCCCCAACATGGCCTGATGGAAGCTGACGTGATGTTCCTCCATATAACAGTGCAGGCAGCCACTGAGTGATAGATAAGGATGGAGTAACCTGCTGTATGAAAGTTTCAGGCAACAGTCAAGTCAAATCAAGTCACTTTTATTTATATAGCACATTTAAAAAACAACTCTCATTGGCCAAAGTGCTTTACATTGGTATAAGAATAGTATAACAAACAACAGTGGTTCATAGATTAAATACAAACATCACTACATACATATAGCCCTCGCTCAGAGGATGCTCAGGGTTGCCTCAATGGGTTGCTCAGGGTTGCCTCAATGGACTGAGCATAGGTGTATAACAAAGTGACCACCCAAAGAGTAATAGAGAGGAAATTACATCCTGGTTTACCTTCTCTTCTTTGCCATTCATATACATTTTTCAGCTTAAAATATTCATGCAAATGTTCAAGTGGCTTGAATGTTTCAGAATTTCATATTTGAAAACGTGTCATGCCGAATACAGCAAGGAATAAAAAAGGGCATTCAATAACCAGGAATTAATGAGTGGGTCCATCACTGAAACGTCCTTTGGGAGCAGCTCTCTTAGGGCTCAGCTTGGAGGATGTGTAGTTCATGATTTTCCATCTTTTCAACCACATTAAATTTATCACATTAAATTGATAGTTAGAACACTATGTGCTCGCTTTCTCTAAGTCTTGGCTCATTTTAAAGGACACTCATTAAGACTGCCAGGTTTCCAAAATCCCCTGTGATTATGTCTAATCACTTTCGTATCCATATTTCTATATTTAACTTTTACATCCAGATTAATTGCAATGAAATGAAAAACTGACCAATTAAGTCCACATGTTTCTTTAGTTTCATAATATATAATTTACACTTTCATTAATATTGTCTTATACTATTTTGTTTCATATGAATGATTCATTAATATTGATATTACAAGTGTTCAGTCAACTTATGATTGGCAGGCCAATTTAAGATTAGATTTGGACAAACCAAACCAACTGATAGAACTATTGGAAAACCATATGAAAGAAGAAAAATATGGTTTTACACTTTGATAACTGCAGCTTTTGGGATGACTTACTGTATATTTGCTTTGTATGAATATCTGGTCACAAAAACATACATCCCCAATATTTGAGCACAAACAAATGTTGATATCTATAACAATCTTTGTATGCTGCATGAACATGATCTACCAATTAAATGGAAAAGCCACTCGAAGAATCTAGTAACAATAGTTTGCACTCTTCTCAAATTAAAAATGTTAACTTTTGTCATCACAAGTAAAATATAGTGAAATTATTAATAAACCACTCATCAATGTTTAGTTCTTCTGTGTCCTTCAGACTGTGAAAAAATGGATCAATGAACATTAGCAGGACTAAAGCTAGTTTTTCTTTTCTTGTTAAGGTCTTTTTAAGGTTGTTAATGAAGTACTTATCCAGCATTTCTCATCTCCACTGTCAGAGCTGTAGTTAGTGAGCTTAATAGGTCAAATGACCTTTTCGTTTGCCATGCTTTCTGATATTTGCAGGTCAATGTACATGACCGACATCATTTTGGAATTTATTGTTTAATTGTCCTTCCCCACTAACATTTATAATTTTTGCAGTGGAGATAAATTTACTCACTGTACTTTGCTAGAAAGCAGTAATTTATGTTTGACATTATTGAGAGCAAGGTGACAATATGTCATGATTAATGGACAAAGTTCAAATTTTAAACATTGCATCTAGTAATATGTTTAATTTCCATTTATTATAAATGCCTAATTGTCTCTAGCACACAGTACTTCCAATTTTATGATGTATGTGTCTTTACGGCTAATACAGTTTAATTTGGCACACAAATTAAAAGAAACAGCACAAGAATTTAGGTCAACTTCCATTTGAAGTTTGGATCTTCCCAAGAGGAACTATTTGAAGAAGGTTATGAATGTTACCCCTGTGGATT
This sequence comes from Malacoraja senta, assembly GCA_038087875.1. Classification (NCBI taxonomy): domain Eukaryota; kingdom Metazoa; phylum Chordata; class Chondrichthyes; order Rajiformes; family Rajidae; genus Malacoraja; species Malacoraja senta. Next base: position 363,936,045 of record CM075977.1, read on the forward strand.
ACATTTTCATGCTGTTAACTTCTCCAACTTTATTGTTTCACTGCTTTAAAAGTGTTAAGGTCATAAGTGAGCTTTTATTGTTTATTAACATTAAATATTGCAGAATATTAATACTTTATTACAAACCCATGAAAAAAATTAACATACCCTGTAAAATCAAAGGGGTTTATTCCTATGGATGCCAGAGCTGAATTAACTTTAAGGTTGGGCAATTGTAAGGATTATGTTTTCTTTCTTTTTTTCCGTTCAGCAGCCAGCAAGAACCTAGTGGTATCTGTAGAATGTATTCTAACATTTCCTCTGCAAAAAGGGGAACCTGGTCACAAAACCGAGTGAAGAGGAACATTGTCCCAAATTATTGGTGACTGTCTAATTTTCCACAATCATTTTAATTAAAATTGATCTCAATCAGTCTTAGAATAGTTCCAAGGAATATAAAAGGAGAATAATTATCCCATTAATTATCCATTTGCCAACTAGCCAGAGGAAAAATACATTAAAAACCTGAAAAAAAAACAAGCTTCCTTGCCAGCTTTTGGAAAGTAACTATACACTTAATCACAAGCAATGTGTCACTACACCTTTCTTAACATTTTCACTGTATCTGATCTTAAGTAGAATGTCATATCATTCTAGTTCCATTAATTAGCTTCTATACTAAATTACTGAGAACAATGGAAATTATTCTTAAATCAGTTCATATGCAACTTTCCATTAAAATAACACAAAGGAAGTCAGTCATATGAGAAAACTATTAAAATGTACATTGTGGGTCTTTTGATATGTAGGGTTTATTTTGAGGCCAATAAAATAATGATGACTGGGTGAAGCAGTGAAATCTATTAAGGTTCTCTCACCTTAAAGTTATGCCCTCTAGTATTTGATATTTCCATCATGGAACAAAGTTTCTGACTGTCTACCTTATTAACGGTTCTAATCATTTTAGTTCTATCAGGTCTCCCCATACCCATCGGCTTTCCAGAGAAACCAATCAAAGTCTGTCCAACCTCTCCCTGTAGCTAATACTCCCTATTCCAGGCTTTATTTTTTATAAAACTCCTCCGCAACCTCTTCAAAGCCTCCACATCCTTCTTGTAATGTGGTGGCCAGAACAACATGCAATATTCCAAATGTGGCCAAACCAATGTCCTATAAAGCTGTTTCATGTCTTCCTGACTCATAATCTCAATGTCCTGATCAATAAGGATATAGAAACATAGAAACATAGAAAATAGGTGCAGCAGTAGACCATTCGGCCCTTCGAGCCTGCAATATGATCATGGCTGATCATCCAACCCAGCACCACCATTCAATATGATCATGGCTGATAATCCAAAATCAGTACCCACTTCCTGCTTTTCCCCCATTTCCCTTGATTCTGTTAGTCTTGAGCTAAATCTAACTCTCTCTTGAAAACATCCAATGAATTGTCCTCCACAGCCTTCTGTGGCAGAGAATTCCACAGATTCACAACTCTCAGGGTGAAAACGTTTTTCTTCATCGCAGTCCTAAATGGCCTCCCCTTTACTCTTAAACTGTGACCACTGGTTCTGGACTTCCCCAACATAAGGAACATTTTTCCTGCATCTAGCCTGTCCAATCCCTTAAGAATTTTATATGTTTCTATAAGATCCACTCTCATCCTTCTAAATTCCAGTGAATACAAGCCCAGTCGATCCATTCTTTCACCATATGTCAATCCTGCCATCCTGGGAATTAACCTGGTAAACCTATGCTGCACTCCTTCAATAGCAATAATGTTCTTCCTCAAATCAGGAGACCAAAACTGTACACAATACTCCAGGTGTGGTCTCACCAGGGCCCTGAACAACTGCAGCAGGTCCTCCTTACTCCTATAATCAATTCCTCTCGCTATGAAGGCCAACATGCTTTTCTTCACTGCCTGATGTACCTGCATGCTAACTTTCAGTGACTGGTGTACAAGGACACCCAGGGCTCATTGCACCCCCCCCCCCCCTTTTCCTAATCTGACACCATTCAGATAATTATCTGACTTCTTGTTCAACCATACTATATCCTTCTTTACCACTCTGTCTATTTGTGTTGCTGCTTTCAAAGAGTTATGGACTTAGAACTTAAGATCCATCTGTACATTAATGCTGTTAAGGTTCATGCTATTAAATGTATATTTTCCCTTTACACTTGACCTCCCAAAGTGCACCACCACACACTTGCTAGGATTTATCTCCATCTGCCATTTCACTGTCTATTTCCATAGCTGATCTATATCCCACTGTATACTTTGACAGACTACCTCTCAGTCCACTACCTCAGCAACCTTGGTATCATCTGCAAACTTATTAACTAACCCATCTGCAGAATGCTTTACCACAAAAGGCTGTGGAGGCCAATGGATATTTTTAAAGCAGAGATCGATAGATTTTTGATTAGTATGGTTGTCAAGGGATATGGGGAGAAGGCAGGAGAATGGGGGAAAGATAGCTCAGCTATGATTGAATGGCAGAGTAGACTTGATTGGCTGAATGGCCTAATTCTGCTTGTATCACTTATGAATTGAATTGAATTGAATTGAATTGAATACATTTTATTAGCCAAATATGTATTATGATCTTATGATCTACATTTAGACAATAGACAATAGGTGCAGGAGTAAGCCATTTGGCCCTTCGAGCCAACACTGCCATTCGCTGTGACATTGGCTGATCATCCACCATCAGTACCCACTTCCTGCCTTCTCCCCATATCCCTTGAGTCCGCTATCTTTATCTATTTCTCTCTTGAAAGCATTTAGAGAATTGACCTCCACTGCCTTCTGAGGCAGTGAATTCCACAGATTCACAACTCTCCGGGTGAAAAAGTTTTTCCTCATCTCCGTTCTAAATGGCCAACCCCTTATTCTTAAACTGTGGACCCTGGTTCTGGACTCCCCCAACATCGGGAACATGTTTCCTACCTCTAGCGTGTCCAATCCCTTAATAATCTTATATGTTTCAATAATATCCGCTCTCATCCGTCTAAATTCCAGTGTATTCAAGCCCAGTCGCTCCATTCTTTCAACATATGAGAGTCCCGCCATCCCGGGAATTAACCAAGCAAACCTGACGAGGTTCACCTGATAACATTATCTGATAACAATTATGTCCAATTGCGGGAGCCCTGGTTGAAATTTGCGAGTCGTCCTTAAATACAGGAAAGGTGCCGGAAGTATGGAGGGTGGCAAATGTTGTGCCTCTTTTCAAGAGGGCTGCAGGGAAAATGCGCGGAACTATAGGCCGGTGAGGTTAACATGTGTAGTTGGTAAGTTACTAAAGAGTATTCTGAGGGATAGGTTACACAGCATTTGGACGGACAAGGGCTGATTAGGGATAGTAAGCATGGTTTTGTATGTGGGAGGTCATGTCTCACGAATCTGATGGATTTTTTAGAAGATGTGACCAAAAAGGTCGATGAAGGCAGAGCTGTAGATGTTGTGTACATGGATTTCAGTAAGGCATTTGACAAGTTTCCGCGTGGTAGGCTGCTCAGGAATGTTATATCGCATGGGGTCCAAGGAGGGATAGCTAAATGGATAGCAAATTGGCTCCATGGAAGGAAGCAGAGAGTGATGGTGGAAGGTTGCTTCTCGGACTGGAGGCCTGTGACTCGAGGTGTGCCTCAGAGTTCGGTGCTGGGCCCATTACTGTTTGTCATCTACATCAATGATTTGGATGTGAGCATACAGTACAGGGCTAGATTAGTAAGTTTGCTGATGATACAAAAGTTAGTGGTTTTGCAGATAGTGAAGATGGTTGCGAAAGATTGCAGCAGGATCTGGATCGACTGGCCAGGTGGGCGAAGGAATGGTTGATGGAATTTAATGCAGAGAAGTGTGAGGTGTTACACTTTGGGACGTTAAACAAAGGCCGGACCTACACAGTAAATGGTAAGCCGCTGGGTAGTGTTGTAGAGCAGAGCGATCTAGGAGTACAGGTGCATGGTTCCCTGAAGGTGGAGTCGCAGGTAGATAAGGTGATTATATAGGCTTTTAGCAAATTTAAAACTCAGCTCTTTGACATAAAATTGATGCTCAGAATTAACTAATTGAACTATTGTGTAATTCATTTATCATTTCCTTGTCACTTCATTCTTTTTGTCTCTGGCAAAATTAAAGCTCAGAAATAATGGGGTCAACCAGGGAACCAGTAACCCGACACAAAATGCATTTTTCTGTTGGATTCTTCCTGGCTCTTCTTTGTACTTGTAATGCTCCAGTGGCAAATCGAGGATGTATTGTTGAGATAGTGAAAACATAAGGAGAACATTGTATAAGAGTTACAAACATGTCTATAGTTGGTGACACAAAATCATTGGGCTGAGACCAGAGACTTGTATCTCACCCCCTTTGAAGCCGAGCTTCACATCGGCTGATGATGAACAGGTTTTCTACTTTTGTCATTCCAGGCGAGTACATGCATGTGCTTAGAAAGTAGACAATGGCTGACAGCATTATGGTGCAATTTGACATGTTCTTGAATCATCCCGTGAAGCTGAATCATTATCTCACTGGAGATTTGAAGCATTTGCTTGCAACAGTTCTTGCACAAATATGGAAGGATTTGCTGCAGCTTAAAGTGTGCTATTAACTTACAAACACAATCTACCTCACGTGTCTCTTGGACTGTATGTGCAACTTCCATGTTTCTTCAAAAAGTCATTGCAGTTAAGGTACAATAACAACATTTAAAAGACATTTGGATTGGTACAGAGTAAGGAAAGGTTTAGAGGAATATGGGCCACATGCGATTAAATGCTTAGGTGGGGCATCTTGGCATGGACAGGTTGGACCAGACCTACTTACATGCTTTATGACTCTATGACTCTAATTCTAATCATGATTTTAATTAATATGTAATTTTGGCTGTGGATGGTAATTGCTACTTCAAAGCTGTCACCCCTTTCAGGAATGGATTGTGGGATTGATTGTCTGCCTTGCAAAAAATATTATCTCCGGAACTCTAGCTTCCAGAGTCTCAGGAGGCAATTTTAGAAGACCCTGTAAATAAACTGCAAACATTTTGTTTGAGCTCCTCTTAGAGTCATAGTGTCATACAGCATGGAAACAGGCCCCTTGGCCCAGCCAATCCATGCTGCCCCATATACACTAATCCCGTCTCCCTGTTTTAATCCCTCTAATCCTTTCCTTTCCATGCACCTGACCAATTGCCTTTTAAATATTTTTATACCTGCATCTACGACCTCCTCTGGCAGCTCATTCCAGAAACCCACCACCTGCTGTGTGAACTCTTGACTCAGGTGTGCACACTGCAATAGCCTTTCCTGAGGCACATTTATTTAAAATCATCAAGCAAATGTATTTCAAATCAATAATGGGCAAATATTTAAAGAAAATATTGTACATCGAATAGAACGAAGCTTTCCTAGCAATTAAAAGTTGCTCTGTGGTGTAATGAGACTGTTATGTTAATTCCATATGTTAATTTTACAAATAGTCAGTTGTAATGCTTATATTTTTATAATATCACAATTTTTAATTTTCAGAAACACAGCTTGGAAACAGGCCCCTCGGCCCATCAAATCCATGCCGTGCAACACCAGTACACTAGTTATATTCTCTCCGCTGGGGACAATTTACAGAAGCCAAACAAACTTGCATGTCTTTGGAATGTGGGAGGAAACCAGAGCACCCAGAGAAAACCCATGTGGTCACAAAGAGAACGTGCAAACCCTGTACAGACATCACCCATAGTCAGAATCAAACCCAGTTCTCTGGCGCTCTACCACTGTGCCACTGTGCCACCCCAAAATGTTTTGTAAACTGACGGTTTAATAGGTTCGGAAGAACCTCAGTTTCAGCATGACTTGTTTTTCATAGATCTTTCCAATAACAGCAAACTTTTCCTTATTTGCTGTCAGTTTCATTCAGTTTTCACTAGAATTTGGATCTTTCTATCAATTCCTCACTGTCAATCAGGTCAGAGACCATTTTTCCTACTTGAAGAATGTATTCCACAGTGTATGGATGATGTGGAAAGAAAGCTGCTGGAGCCAATGGTGTACTTGGCTTCAGTCTTAAATCCTGAGTGGAACTACTGGCTGGAGTTTCTACAGACATCTTCAACCCCTCATTACTAAGGTCTGGGGTTCCCACCTGTTTTAAATGGGCATCAATAATACCAGTGCTCAAGAAGAGTAAGACGATATGACTCTATGACTACTGACTGGTGCCACTAATGTCCATGGTGATGAAGTGCTTTGAGTCGTTAGTTATGGCGCATGTCATCTCCTAGCTTAGTAAGGATCGCATCCATTATAATAGATCAACGAGGGAAAAAATCTTGCTGCCTCTCCATTCTGCACTGGACCACTCAGGCTATTAGAGCATGCACAGCAGGCTGTGTTCATCGACTACAGCTTGGCACTCAACACCATCATCTCCTTCATCTTCTGCGCATTTGAGTTGCTGAACCAGGCCGTGATGCAATATGCTTTCTACCATACACCTATAGATGTTGATGAGAGTATTTGTCAACATACCAAATCTTCTTAATCTTCTCGAGATGTTGAAGGATTAAAGACCAAGAAGACCAAGAAGCTAAATGTTGACTTTAGAAATGCAAAGAATAGTATTGATGAACCGTCTTCCTCGACGAGTTGGCAGTGGAAATAGACAACAACTACAGGTTCCTGGGCATGCATATCTCTGAAGATCTGTCCTGGGCACTTGGCTTCTTAGCCTTGCTGACATTGAGAGAAGGTTGGTATTCTGGCATCATTTAATCAGATTATTGGTCTCTCTCCTTTATTCAAACTCATGAATAGCCATACTTCCTCCTAAAACAGCGGTGTCGTCAGCAACTTTAAAGATGATGTTCGAACTGGACGGGTTCTTCTGGGCCCAGCACATTAATCCAATCATAAAGAAGCCTATTAATCCTTCCACACCCTGATAAGATTAAGAAGATTTAGTATGTCGACAAATACTCTCATGAGCATCTCTAGGTGTACGGTAGAAAGCATATTGACTGGTTGCATCACGGCCTGGTTCGGCAACTTGAACGACCAGGAATGAAGATTACAAAAAATGGTAGATACTGCCCGGTCCGTCAGTGGTACGACGTCCCCACCATTGCAGAGATCTACAGGAGGCATTGATTCAAAACGGCAGCCAGCATATTCAAAGATTGACACCATCGTTGCCAAACACATTTTACTCCTACTTTCGCGAAGAAGGTATAGGGATCTGAAAATTGTGACCACCAGGTTCAAGAATAGCTTTGCAGCTACCCTCGGGCTCTTGAATACCACAAAATACTAACTAAGCAATGAACTGTGGACTGCCTTCAGTTGCACTAATTACTTCAGGCTTTTTTGCAACGTGTTATTTAGGGGAGTAATTTTCACCTATTGAATTATTTTTTTGTTTATTGTATGTTATGTAAATGTATTGTGTTTACAGGCCTGTTATGCTGCTGTAAGTAAAAATGTAATTGTTCCATTGTAAGTACATATGACAAGTAAACACTTGTGTCTCTTGACTGTCTCTTGAAATAATTTAAACATAAATTTGCATCTAAAATTCTGTTAGATTTTAAATGACTCAGTGGCAATCCTTCAAGTGGATTCTGGATTCAACTTTATTAGTTGATAATTTATAACAGTTATTTACAACATCATAAATGTGACTTGACAAGCAAAAAGGTTGATGAGCATTCTCAATTCTCCTTGTCAATGGCTTCCTATTTTTCTCATCTATTATCTGTTCTTAAACCACATGGTTAACATGAAGCATCTCATAAAGACTATGCTATTATACAAAGGATCATAGCTATCCCAGACTTACTTTTATACCCATTTTCAGTACCTTTCTAGGACCTGTATCAGTCCAGAATTATCTTTTTTGGGGTATCAGCCCTATCAACATCACCATTTTTTCTGCTGACCAAATAAGTATTTTCTTTTGTGTAGGAAGGAACAGCAGATGCTGATTTACACTGAAGATAGATACAAAAGTCTGAAGTAACTCAGCGGGTTAAGCAGCATCTCTGGAGAGTAAATGGTGACGTATTGGGTTGAGACCCTTCTTCAGACTGAGAATCAGGGGAGAGAGAAACTAAAGTACAGGGAGTACAGAGAAGGTTCACCAGACTGGTTCCTGGGATGGCAGGACTTTCATATGAAGAAAGACTGGATAGACTCGGCTTGTACTCGCTAGAATTTAGAAGATTGAGGGGGGATCTTATAGAAACTTACAAAATTCTTAAGGGGTTGGACAGGCTAGATGCAGGAAGATTGTTCCCGATGTTGGGGAAGTCCAGAACAAGGGGTCACAGTTTAAGGATCAAGGGGAAATCCTTTAGGACTGAGATGAGAAAAACATTTTTCACACAGAGAGTGGTGAATCTCTGGAACTCTCTGCCACAGAAGGTAGTTGAGGCCAGTTCATTGGCTATATTTAAGAGGGAGTTAGATGTGGCTCTTGTGGCTAAAGGGATCAGGGGGTATGGAGAAAAGGCAGGTATAGGATACTGAGTTGGATGATCAGCCATGATCATATTGAATGGCGGTGCAGGCTCGAAGGGCTGAATGGCCTACTCCTGCACCTTTTTTCTATGTTTCTATGTTTCTATAGGTATGAAAAGGTACAGAACAAATTAGAGAGACGCCAATTTGCTTTAAACTTTAACCTGTCACTCACAGCTGCTGGGTAGACTTATTGTCTAATGGCTTGTTTTGGGAACCATCTCCTCATCAGTTTGATGTACAGCTCTCACTTGCCCCTATCTCGGTAATCTTTCTCATGTCCACAATCCTCAGTGATAATCCAGTGGCAGCCATTCCTACAGCTGATGTGACCTTTTATGTCTGGAATACCAGCCTTAACTTGGTCCACATTTCCACCTTTCTTTCTTACTCAAGGTTTTCTTTGAAAATGTCATGCTAGTTTATACCAAAGATAGACACAAAATGTTGGAGTAACTCAGTGGGTCAGGCAGCATCTCTGGAGAAAATGAATAGGTGATGAATGGTCCTGACCTGAAACGTCACCTATCCATTTTCTCTAGTGATGCTGCCTGACCCATTGAGTTACTTCAGCACTTTGTGAATATCTAATGATAATGTCTTTATCTGATAGTTTGTAATGTCTTTGTGTGAAATTTATTTTTGTAATATTCATTTGATTCATCTTGAGTAGTTTTGATATTATGAAGGTCCTATATAAATACAGGCTGATAGATAGTTAAACTATCCTAAAAGAGTTTAAGTTTAGGTTTTGGGTTTAGGTTTATTATTGTCACATGTATTGAGTTACAATGACATGCATTGTTCTGTATGCTATCCAAACAGATCAGATAATATTATACATAAATACAATCTAGTCAACCTCAAGTGCAGTAGAGCATAGGGGAAGATACTGAGTGCAGAATATAGTTCTCAATGCTTTTGCACATTCATTTCCATGGACAACGTGGTAGAGGTAAATCTGGCAATACCCTAGTTTTTGGAAGGACCATTCAGAAACATAGTGGAATAAGCTGTTCCTGAGTCTGGTAGTGCACACTTTCAAGTTTCTGTACCTTTTACCAGAAGGGAGTAAGGTGAAGAAGGGGTGACCAGTGTGAGACAAGTCTTTGATTATGTTAGTTCCTTATCCAAGGCAGCGTGCAGTATAGATCCAGTCAACAGTGGGAATTCAGATCTCTATGATGGACTGTGCTGCATCTCCAACTCTCTGCAGTCAGTTATTTCTAATTTCCAGGATAGCATAAGTTAATAGCACTTGAAAGTTGACTCTGCAATTCTTTTGTTCCACCTGGCATTATTAATTAAACATGCTGCAGGATAGAAATTCCTTATAGCATAATGTCTGGGGAGGCCTTTAAAAAAAACTTTTATCTGATGCTGGCCATATTTGTAAGGTCAAGTTCAGGCTGAAGAACAGATGTCATAGTGAAACTGCATTTTTTTTTTTTGCCAAGAGCACCAATTTACAATTATACCACAAAGTTTATTCTGCTGAAGTCTTAAGGAAAGCAGACCTGACTGCTGTAAAGAGGAAGACAAGTCAATCTGTTATAGCAGGCAACACGTCCGTGAGGTTGGCAAGGAAGATTGTTGCACACTCACCTGTTTAATAAGCAGACCAGTTGCATTGTAATTAAAGTAATTTGTAAGACTTATCGTGTCATATTGCAAAATACCCTAGAGATATGTTGTACCTATCAAGAGTCTGAAGAAGCATCTCGACCAGAAACATCTCCCATTTCTTCTCTCCAGAGATGCTGCCTGTCCCACTGAATTACTCTAGCATTTTGTGTCCATAGTTTAGTTTTACCTTCAACTATATTGAGTTCTACCTTGTTTTTCATCAGATTCCATTGTAAAGGGAAATGCAGTAAACTTCGATAAAGCAGATTTACACAAAAGGAAAACCTCTGTGTTATAGGACCATTTTAATGCCAAATTATGACTTAAAATTCGAGTTGGCGTATCACCAGAAAATGTTGGATGTTTTCAAGATTGTGTATTAAATTCTTTCATATAAATTCTTGATTTTTATGTCTTGCAAAATTTAGTTCAATAAAGTATTAAAAAGCCACGTACAACCAATATTGTACAAAAGGGACGGATTGCATCTTAACAGGTGTGGGACCAGCATTCTGGCAGGCAGGTTTGCCACTGCTACACGGGTGGTTTTAAACTGAATAAGGGGGGTGGGGTGTCGAATAGGATAGTGGAGGATGGAGTTAAAGGGAAAGGGTTTCTTAAATGTGTGAGCGCAGAGACAGAGGGGTGTAAAATGAGGGTAGAAGCAAAAGGTAGCAAGGTGAAAAGTAAAAGTGGCAGGCAGACAAAACCAGGGCAAAAATCAAAACGGGCCACTTTTCAACATAATTGTATAAGGGGTAAGAGTGTTGTAAAAACAAGCCTGAAGGCTTTGTGTCTCAATGCAAGGAGCATACGTAATAAGGTGGATGAGTTGAATGTGCAGATAGCTATTAATGACTATGATATAGTTGGGATCACGGAGACATGGCTCCAGGGTGACCAAGGCTGGGAGCTGAACATCCAGGGATATTCAATATTCAGGAGGGATAGCGAGAAAGGAAAAGGAGGTGGGGTAGCGTTGCTGATTAGAGAGGAGATTAACGCAATGGAAAGGAAGGACATTAGTTTCGAGGATGTGGAATCGGTATGGGTAGAGCAGCGAAACACTAAGGGGCAGAAAACGCTGGTGGGTGTTGTGTACAGGCCACCTAACAGTAGTAGTGAAGTTGGAGATGGTATCAAACAGGAAATTAGAAATGCGTGCGACAAAGGCAAAACAGTTATAATGGGTGACTTCAATCTACATATAGATTGGGTGAATCAAATTGGCAGGGGTGCTGAGGAAGAGGATTTCTTGGAATGTATGCAGGATAGTTATCTAAATCAACATGTAGAGGAACCAACAAGAGAGCAGGCTATTTTAGACTGGGTATTGAGTAATGAGGAAGGGTTAGTTAGCAGTCTTGTTGTACGTGCCCCCTTGGGCAAGACTGACCATAATATGGTTGAGTTCTTCATTAGGATGGAGAGTGACATTGTTAATTCAGAAACAATGGTTCTGAACTTAAAGAAAGGTAACTTTGAGGGTATGAGACGTGAATTGGCCAAGATTGACTGGCAATTAATTCTAAAAGGGTTGACGGTGGATATGCAATGGAAGACATTTAAAGACTGCATGGATGAACTACAAAAATTGTTCATCCCAGTTTGGCAAAAGAATAAATCAGGGAAGGTAGTGCATCCGTGGATAACAAGGGAAATCAGGGATGGTATCAAAGTGAAGGATGATGCGTACAAATTAGCCAGAAAAAGCAGCATACCGGAGGACTGGGAGAAATTCAGAGACCAGCAGAGGAGGACAAATGGCTTAATTAGGAAAGGAAAAATAGATTATGAAAGAAAACTGGCAGGGAACATAAAAACTGACTGCAAAAGTTTTTATAGATATATGAAAAGAAAGAGATTAGTTAAAACAAATGTAGGTCCCTTGCAGTCAGAAACAGGTGAGTTGATCATGGGGAACAAGGATATGGCAGACCAATTGAATAACTACTTTGGTTCCGTCTTCACTAAGGAAGACATAAATAATCTGCCGGAAATAGCAGGGGACCCAGGGTCAAAGGAGTTGGAGGAATTGAGTGAAATCCAGTTTAGTCGGGAGGTGGTGTTGGGTAAATTGAATGGATTAAAGGCCGATAAATCCCCAGGGCCAGATAGGCTGCATCCCAGAGTACTTAAGGAAGTAGCTCCAGAAATAGTGGATGCATAAGTAATAATCTTTCAAAACTCTTTAGATTCTGGAGTAGTTCCTGAGGATTGGCGGGTAGCAAACGTAACCCCACTTTTTAAGAAGGGAGGGAGAGAGAAAATGGGGAATTACAGACCAGTTATTCTAACATCGGCAGTGGGGAAAATGCTAGAGTCAGTTATTAAAGATGGGATAGCAGCACATTTGGAAAGTGGTGAAATCATTGGACAAAGTCAGCATGGATTTACGAAAGGTAAATCATGTCTGACGAATCTTATAGAATTTTTCGAGGATGTAACTGGTAGCGTGGATAGGGGAGAACCAGTGGATGTGGTGTATCTGGACTTCCAGAAGGCTTTCGACAAGGTCCCACATAAGAGATAGTATACAAACTTAAAGCACATGGCATTGGGGGTTCAGTATTGATGTGGATAGAGAACTGGCTGGCAAACAGGAAGCAAAGAGTAGGAGTAAATGGGGTCCTTTTCACAATGGCAGGCAGTGACTAGTGGGGTACCGCAAGGCTCAGTGCTGGGACCCCAGCTATTTACAATATATATTAATGAACTGGATGAGGGAATTGAAGGCAATATCTCCAAGTTTGCAGATGATACTAAGCTGGGGGGCAGTGTTAGCTGTGAGGAGGATGCTAGGAGACTGCAAGGTGACTTGGATAGGCTGGGTGAGTGGGCAAATGTTTGGCAGATGCAGTATAATGTGGATAAATGTGAGGTTATCCATTTTGGTGGCAAAAACAGGAAAGCAGACTATTATCTAAATGGTGGCCGACTAGGAAAAGGGGAGATGCAGCGAGACCTGGGTGTCATGGTACACCAGTCATTGAAAGTAGGCATGCAGGTGCAGCAGGCAGTGAAGAAAGCGAATGGTATGTTAGCTTTCATTGCAAAAGGATTTGAGTATAGGAGCAGGGAGGTTTAACTGCAGTTGTACAGGGTCTTGGTGAGACCACACCTGGAGTATTGCGTACAGTTTTGGTCTCCAAATCTGAGGAAGGACATTATTGCCATAGAGGGAGTGCAGAGGGTTCACCAGACTGATTCCTGGGATGTCAGGACTGTCTTATGAAGAAAGACTGGATAGACTTGGTTTATACTCTCTAGAATTTAGGAGATTGAGAGGGGATCTTATAGAAACTTACAAAATTCTTAAAGGGTTGGACAGGCTAGATGCAGGAAGATTGCTCCCGATGTTGGGGAAGTCCAGGACAAGGGGTCACAGCTTAAGGATAAGGAGGAAGTCCTTTAAAACCGAGATGAGAAGAACTTTTTTCACACAGAGAGTGGTGAATCTCTGGAACTCTCTGCCACAGAGGGTAGTCGAGGCCAGTTCATTGGCTATATTTAAGAGGGAGTTAGATGTGGCCCTTGTGGCTAAAAGGATCAGAGGGTATGGAGAGAAGGCAGGTACGGGATACTGAGTTGGATGATCAGCCATGATCATATTGAATGGCGGTGCAGGCTCGAAGGGCCGAATGGCCTACTCCTGCACCTAATTTCTATGTTTCTATGTTAATATCCTTATCACTGCTAATTTTACACAGTTCACTTGGGCAATGAGTGTCACACAAATGGTTTGCTAATGTTGTTGAAGCTAACAATGAATAAACATATAGGTGAATAGATAACTTCACCCCAGTTCACGCCAGCACACTCCACTCTATTAAGCAAAGTGAATATACACAACTACATTCACCACTCTTTGAAAATTCCACTAAATCAATGCTTGAGCACGTGAGCAAACAATTTTTGATAAAAGAAAACAGTTCCAGGTACAATATCCTATGCATCATCACCCAATCTGTACAAAAAAATATTTCTTTGAGACATTTGAATATAAAGTCACAAATATGCAGAGTTAAATACAGGAACAATATATTTTCAGTGTCAGGATGAAACAATGAACTCTGAGACAATTCAATTTCAGAAACATAGTTTCAAATGCAAGAACAAAAAACACAAAATGCTGGAGTAATTCAGCGGGTCCAGCAGCATCTCTGGAGAACACGGATAGATGATATTTTGTTCAAGATTCCAGCATCTGCAGTTCATTTTGTATTCAGTTCCAAGAAGATAGTTTCACAGAGAATAATGACACCCATGGAAATTAACTAAGCACTTTGAAAAGAACATGATGGGGATTTTTAGTGATATTTCCAAATGATAAAGATAGTGGAGTCAGGGGATATGGGGAGAAGGCAGGAACGGGGTACTGATTGGGAATGATCAGCCATGAATACATTGAATGGCAGTGCTGGGTAAATGGGCCGAATGGCCTACTCCTGCACCTATTGTCTATTATGCAAAAAGAATTAGAAAATAAAATAAACAGAACAACAGTTATGGTAAGGACAGAATACAGCTTTAAGGATTTTTTTTTTTTTAAAAGGCAGCTTTAAGGGCCTGTCCCACTGTACGAGGTAATTCAAGAGTTCTCCCGAGTTCTCCCCTGATTCGAGCTCCTGTAATGTATGTAGCGGGTACGTAGCGGCTCGAACGAGTAAAAAGTTTTTTAAAAATTCATCACGAGTATTTTTTTACTTGTGGACATTTTTCACAGTGTTGAAAAACCATCACGACTTTACCGGATTTCCCGAGTACCTACCGTTACTCGTACGAGTCGCTACGTGGCATCCACAAGCTCCTAGTTACCCGCTACGTACATTACACGAGCTCGAATCAGGGGAGAACTCGGAAGAACTCTTGAATTACCTCGTACAGTGGGATAGGCCCTTTAAGTACAGCCCTCTAGAATTAAAAAAAAATCAGCATTACCTGTTGTTTTTGAGCAGTGAGGGAATTGAAGTAGACTTAACAGCTGTGGAAGCTATAGGCTGCAAAGCACTATTGAAAATAAAGATCTTAACAAGGGCACACAGTGCATTATACACAGTGTGACAAATAGTTATGCATAACCCAATATTGAAGATTCACTATATATTCAGACAACAGATTAGAATAAAAAGGAGTAAAGAAGAATTGATTTGAGATCAATACACACCAGTGTAGCTGCATTATTAGATAATCCATCAAAATCTGACTAAAGTTTAACAAGTCAATGTTTTTAAACCTTGCTCTATTTAATGAAGTTACACGCATGTTTGCTTGGTTATGTACAGGTAGGTTGGGTTGGTAAACAATGTGCAGTGCTTCCAAAATCACACACAAAAACAATTATGTTTTTAAGAGGCTAAAGAATTTTTAATATCAGTAAAATCCTCGCTCCCAGCAGAAGTGACCTGGACTGATTATAGGACAGTTTCATGGCTATCCAACAGTGTGAAATATTGTGTTGCTGTTTAATTTTGAGATACTGCGCAGAAACAGGTCCTTCGGCTAATCGGGTCCGCACCAACCAGGGATTCCCGCACATCAACACTACCCTGCACACAATGGGATTACATGTACATTTACACCAAGCCAATTAACCTACAAACCTGCACGTCTTTGGAGTGTGGGTGGAAACTGAAGATCTCGGAGAAAACCCATGCAGTTCACGGGGAGAACATAAATCTCCGTACAGACAAACACCCGTAGTCAGGATCGAACCTGGGTCTCTGGCGCTGTAAGGCAGTAGCTCTACCGTGCTGGCTACCAGTTTTCTTTAATTTGACAGAGAAAAACAATTGTTTACTGTTCTTTGTTGAATGTGAAAGGGCAGTTTTCAAATATGAATAGAATTTGGTCAAATATGGCAGTGATTCTTGTAGCACTGCTAACTGTATAATGATCAGTGAACTGCTGCACTATGGCAGTGATAGACAGCAGCAGCAGTATCCTCAGTGGAACACCTTACTTGATATTGAGATTTTACTTAAGACTTTCAAATAATGGTCCCTTTATGCCACCGTGACATTAATTTGCCATTGCCTGCAGTGGTTCTGCGGTAAGAATAAACAAGTAGAGCCCGATTCCTTTTTGAAGAGTAAAGGGATTTGAATAGCATTAGTAGCCACAGCTGTGAGATGATTAGGCTAAACACCAATACAACAAAGTATGAAATCTGGATTAAATCCAAATGTTCTCCGAGTGAAAACTTTGAATACTTTTTAATCTGGCAAAGATTTTTTTTCTCCCAAGAGTCAATATATGGTAAACATTATACCAGGCTGTTCTTTTAACAATGTCTGCTGACAAAATGCAACAAACATTATTCTGCCCTTAATATCCATTTTAAATTTTATGAATCACTTTCTCAGGCTTTACTGTATTAATAGACATCTTTAAACTATATCTGAACAAAAAAAAAAAGATTGGTACAATCAATTCACTCAAATTGTATTTATTATACATATAATGGATGATACCATCTTGCATAAGAAGATCAACAGAGAAAGAAATAGACACACAATGCATCATTAGACTTAGATAGATTCCTTTATTGTCATTCATACCTTTCGGTCTGAACGAAATTTCGTTGCCTGCAGTCATACATATAATAAATAACAAAACACACAATAAACACAAATTAACATCCACCACAGTGAGTTCACCAGGCATCTCCTCACTGTGATGGAGGCAAAAGTCTTAAAGTCTCTGTCTCTTCCCTCTTTGTTCTCCCTCTGCGCTGAGGCGATCCAGGCTTCTGACGTTGTGACCCCGCTGGGTGATGGTAAGTCAGTCCTGCGGCTGAATCCGTGCTTCGTCCGCGACGGGCCGGTTCAAACTCCGCGGCCCAGGGTGGCCGAAGCTGCCGAAGCTGCCGCCCTCCAGTCCAGCGGACGCAGCTGTAGTTGCGGGAGCCCCAGAAAAACAGGTCACCCACCTGTGACCTGCGAGCTCCCGACGATGTCGTCCACTGGGCCCGCGGCCGAGCCTTGTCCTTTGTCCCAATATCACCTGATGTATATTTATTTTCTTCTGTTAAAATATGACTGAATGCCTAATTTTTTATTCCCTTCATCTGTATTAATTTAGCTGTGATTTCTGCTTTAGACACAGCTGGTTAAAGTTGTTTCGGGTGTCGTTTGTATCTGGCGAAGGAGATGACCAGAGAGGTGTGATAACACTGCAAGATTAAATAGGCTGGCACCATTCATTGTGTGTGGTTCACAAACAAAGAGCCATTTAAACAATGGCGAAGATCTTGGTGATATTTGCTTGTATGATGCATGTACATCAGAACCTAATAGGTGATTAGTTTTAGAGATACAGAATGGAAACAGGCCCTTTGGGCCACCAAGTCTGCGCCGCCCGACAATCACCCCATACACTAGCTCTGTCCTACATTTTTAGGTTTTAGTTTTAGAGATACAGTGTGGAAACAGGACCTTCGCCCCACCGAGTCCGCACCGACCAGCGATCCCCGCACATTAACACTACCCTACACACACTAGGGACAATTTACACATACGACAAGCCAATTAACCTGTAAGTCTTTGGAGTGTGGGAAAACACAGATCTCAGAGAAACCCCACGCGGTCACAGGGAGATCATTCAAACTCCGTACAGAGAGTACCCGTAGTCAGGATCGAAACCGAGTCTGGCACTGCAAGAGCTGTAAAATTTACCATTTGACAAATTCTAGGGACAATTTACAGAGGCCAATTAACCTACAAACCCACACGTCTTTGGAATGTGAGAGGAAACCAGAGCACCCGGAGAAAACCCACACTTTACAGGGAGAACGTACAAACGCCATACAGACAGCACCCGTAGTCAGGATCGAACCTGGGTCTCTGGAGCTGTAATGCAGCAACTCTACTGCGGCGCAACTGTGCTGCCCTTTCTGAACTAGTAGTTGGGTGAACAGATTCAATGACCCCAAAGAATATGTAAATCCCATCACACTAACTTGAGAATTTTACTCCCTTTTATTATAAAAATTAATCTGAATACATAACAATCACCATGGTACCAATTTGTTCTAACAATCATATGATTTACAAAGTACTTTAAGGAAATCATTTTTTGTCCAGTTTGGCCTAAGTGTAACTCAATTTGACACAATTTGCTGGAGTAATCAGACACAATTTGCTGGAGTAATTCAGCGGGTCAGACAGCATCTCTGGAGAAAAGGAATAGATGACGTTGTGGGCCGAGACCCTTCTTCAGACCGAAAATGTCCCCTATTCCTTTTCTCCAGAGATGCTGTCTGACCTGCTCAGTTACTCCAGCTTTTTGTGTCTATTTTCGGTTTAAACCAGCATCTGCAGTCAGAGTGAGAGGGAAACTAGAGGTATGAAAAGGTACAGAACAAACAGCAGGATCACTTTGGGGTTTTAGTTTACACTTTTGGGTTTTAGTCTCTGATGAAGGAGTGAAGGAAATCATTGTCTTGGAAAACATGGAAAAAGATTTATAGTAGAGTCCTAAGGGCAAAAATATGACCTGAAGGTTGAAATCTAATTTTCCTGACCAGTAGTGATGTCCTTATGAAGATGAAGCTCCACTTTTAGATTGAAGACACACTCCCTAATATTGTATGACCAAACCACTGTGACAAAAATAAAAGCTTTAAGGATACTTCTAGTAACTCACAGCTGTACCATAACTGCGGCACTACTGTGAGCAGCACAGTGGCACACTAGTTGAGTTGCTGCCTTACAGCACCAGAGACCCGGGTTCGATCCTAACTATGGGTGCTGTCTGGACAAAGTTTGTACATTCTCCCTGTGACCACATGGGTATTCTCCAGATCTCCGGTTTCCTCCCATTTCCAAAGACGTGCAGGATTGTTGGTTAATTGGCTTCAGTAAAAAGCTGTAAATTGTCCCCAGTGTGTAGGATGGACCTAGTGTATGGGGTGATGGCTGGTCAGTGCAGACTCGGTGGGCTGAAGGGCCTGTTTCCAAACTGTATCCCTAAAGTCTAAAGTAAAGGTTAAAGTTGCTGCCTTACAGCGCCAGAGACCCGGGTTCTATCCTGACTATGGGTGCTGTCTGTACGGAGTTTGCATGTTCTCCTTGTGACCACATGGGTTTTCTCTGGGGGCTCCAAATTTCTCCTACATTCCAAAGACATGCACTTTGTAGTTTCATTGGCTTCTGTAAATTGTCCCTACTGTGTAGGATAGAACTAGTGTATGGGTGATCAATGGTCGGCATGGACTCGGTGGGTCAAACAGCCTGTTTCTGCGCTATATCTCTACACTAAACTAAACTAAACTAAACTGAACTAAACTAAACTAAACTCAACTTGTAATTGCCTTATCTTATTTCAGTACAAACATACCTCCGTGGGCCACATCAAGCTAGCAATGCGAGTCCCCCCTAGCCTGACTCAATATCATCAACACAGTGTGTAGGAAGGAACTGCAGATGCTGGTTTAAACCGAAGATAGACACAAAATGCTGGAGTCACGCAGCGGGACAGGCAGCATCTCTGGAGAGAAGGAATGGGTGACGTTTCAGGTCGAGACCCTTCTTCAGACTGAGAGTCAAGGGAGAGGGAATTACAGAGATAAGGAGGTGTAAGGTGTGAAAATGAGACAAGGGGGATAGATTTCGAGGAAAATGTAGAATTTAAAATGTGGTTGTAGAGTCGGAGAGCAGGAGGAATCACAGAGGGGGAGCAGCAAGAGAGAATGTTGCAGAACTCATGTTGGAGGGAGGAGGATAACTTCTTCAAAGTAGGCATAACTTGAAGAAGTTCGCAGTGGAGCAGACGAAGTGTGTAGGAAGGAACTGCAGATGCTGGTTTAAACCGAAGATAGACACAAAATGCTGGAATAACTCAGCGGTACAGGCAGCATTCCTTCTCTCCAGAGATGCGTTCAGTTACTTCAGCATTTTTTGTCTATCATCAACACAGTCCCTAGCTTCAACTGTGCCTCCATGAAAATCTTTAACTGGATTACAACACCCAGTTATGTTTCAGTGGTACACATTGTTGCTTCTTTGAAATCACAACTCCACTTTCAATGGAAAAGAAGCAAACAAGGGAGCTAATTGTTGGGGAGCTAAACAAATGAAAGAGTGATAGTGAGCATTGAAAATCCTTTTGAGGCTTAGACACAACAGGACAAAACAATATGTGTAAATTATAAGGGCTAATTTGCTATACTATAAGGAATTCAGATTGTAGATGTACACCAACTCGATTTTACACTGTAAATTATAGCTCACGTGTAAAAATACTGCAGATCATTGCAACAGTCATATTTTCCTAGTGAAATGTCTTTCATAAAGTTCAGATAACAAGTAATGAGCGAAAGCTGTTGTATTAATTGCAAGACACCCAAGCCTTCCACTGCTGTAAAATATTTGGAAAGACTACCGCTTAAAATAATGTGAAAAATCATGCCCTGTAGCATGTCAAGAGTGTTCAATTGCTGCAGCTTTATAAATACATAAAAGCAACAACACCACAAATAAATTATACAATAATCAATAATACAATAAATTACCAGTAATATCAGAAAATAATAGTGGAAACCGAAGTACAGATTGCAGCTTAAACAAAGTCCACTGCAGATCATTGCTGTGGTAGTTGTGGTTAGGATTGTATAGTGTGGTTCAAGGGCTTGATGGTTGATGGGAAGATGGAAATATGAACCTGTACCTTCCAAAACCCTTGCTTTCCCTCTCTCCAACCCTTCCCTTCCCAGTTCTCCGACCAATCTTACGACTACATTTTATCTCTGTTTGCTTTATTGTTACCTTCTCCCAGCTAACAATGATCTATTCTACATTTTCCTTGATCTCCATTCCCTTTGTCCTTTCACAACTTACACTTCCTTATCTATTTATCTCCCTCTCCCCCTTCTCTTCAGTTTGAACAAGGGTCTCGACCCAAAACATCACCCTTTCCTTCTCTCCAGAGATGCCGTCTGTCCCGCTAAGTTACTCCAGCATTTTGTGTCTATCTTCGGTTGATGGGAAGAAGCGGTTCCTTGACTTTCTCTCCCTGAAGTCACGAATCAACTTCTTGACCTTACCAATGTTGAGAGCACAATTGCTGTTCTAGCACAAATGAATCAAATTATCAATCTCCATCCTGTACTCTGACTCATTGCTTGTCCAACCCCAGTGGTATTGTCGGTGAACTTTTTCTCTGAAACGTTGGAGCTTGAAGGAAGTCTTGATAGAATAATATAAAATTATGACAGGCATAGATAAGGTAGACAGTCAGAACCTTTTTACCCAGGGTGGAAATGTCCAATACTAGAGGGGGAGAGTTTAATGGAGATGTGCGGGGGAATTTATTTGACACAGAGAATGGTGGGGGCCTGGAACGCACTGTCTGGGGTAATGGTAGAAGCAGAAACGATAGTGTCATTTAAGAGGCTTTTACATAAATTCATGAAAGTGCAGTGAATAGAAGAATATAAATCATGTGCAGACAGATAGGATCAGTTAAGCTTGGAGTCATGTTCAACACAAACGTTGTTGGCCGAAAGGGCTCGTTCCTGTGCTGTACTGCGCTCAATGTTGTACAGTATATAAGTTAATGATTGTGTTGGAGAAAGGATATTTTGTACATTTCTTGTTGCTACACGACAGGAAAGAATTGGTCACAATAGAGAGAGATTGAATAGATTAATCAGGATTGTAGTTATAAACAGATTGAATAAGCTGGGTTGATTCACACAAGAGGCATAGGATGCTGAATGGTGACTAAAGAGGTTCATAAGATTATGAGGGCATACTGTAAATTGATAGTCAAAGTCTTTTTGCCAAAGAGGGGAATCTCAAACAAGAGGAAATGGGTATAAGATGAGAGGGTTGAAATTTACAGGAGATATAAGATATCCATTTTTCACACAGTTATATGGAATGAGCTGCCAGAGGCAGGTAAAATTGTAACATTTAAACATCAATTGGAAAAGTACGAGGATAGGAATGGTGTAAAGGGATGCAGGCAGAACCCAGACAAATATAATTAGCATTGCAGTCCATGTGGACAAGATGAACCAAAACATAGAAACATAGAAACATAGAAAATAGGTGCAGAAGTAGGCCATTCGGCCCTTCGAGCCTGCACCGCCATTCAATATGATCATGGCTGATCATCCAACTCAGTATCCTGTATCTGCTTTCTCTCCATACCCCCTGATCCCTTTAGCCACAAGGGCCACATCTAACTACCTCTTAAATATAGCCAATGAACTGGCCTCAACTACATTCTGTGGCAGAGAATTCCAGAGATTCACCACTCTCTGTGTAAAAGAGTCTATTTATGTGGCTATTTATGCTGTTTGATTCTGTGAATCTATAATATATCAATGTTATTGAAAACTGTTGGAAGACCAATCTGAATGGGATGAGAACAGATCTGACACTGGCAAATTGGATCAAAGGTTGGCAGACAAACCTGTAATTGAACAATGGATTGCCTTTGAGGCTGAGGTGTTTCAGCTACATCCTGTGGTACATTCCCACAAGAGGAATGAGCAGGAAAGTTAAAGCAGGTCTCCCTGAACATTAAAAAAGATATAAAGTAAAGTACAGCAGATAAAGAAATACATGTGACAGATGTCATGTTGGTAACACAAGTGAGAATGAGACTGACTGCAAATAGTTCAGAGGGGAGATAAAAAAGGAACTAAGTGAAACAAAGTGAGAGCATGAGAAAAGACTGGCAGAAAACATAAAAGAGAATCTGAAAATATTTGTTAAGCATGTGAACCGCAAAGTAAAGATTGTTGGATGAAAGTGTTGAATAATCAGATAGGAACAGTAGCACAGTGGTAGATTTGCTGCCTTATAGCGCCAGAGACCCGGGTTCAATCCTGACAATGAGTGCTGCCTGTATGGAGTTTGCACATTCTCCCTGTGACTGTGTGCGGTTCCTCTCCCAGTTTCCTCCCACAGACATGCAGGTCTGTAGGTTAATTGGCTTTGGTAAAAATTGTAATTTGTCCCCAGTTTGTAGGATAGTGATAATGTAAGGGATGATCGCTGGTCGGTGTGGACTCTGTGGGCTAAAGGGCCTGTTTCCACACTGTATCTCTAAAGTCTAAAGTATAAAGTAAAAGGAAATTTACTGATGAAAATAGAAGCTAAATGTGTACTTGCATATGTTATTTATCAAGGAAGTCGATTACACTGGTACCTCAGTAAAATAAAATGGTGTTATGATGCCTCATGTGCTAATATTGATAAACAGGGGCACTAGTAAGTGGATAACTTACTTGCTCCAGATGAGAAAATACCCATGATTGCTGAAGGAAGAAACAGCAGAATTTCCAAACATAGATTCAGAGGTGGTGCTTGCAAACTGGAAAATTGCAAATATTCCATCCTGTTTAAGTGAAGGCGCAGGGATAAAGTCTATAACTAGAGACCAGTAAAAAGAGGGAATAGACAGAGACTTTAAGACTTTTGCCTCCATCACAGTGAGGAGGTGCCTGGTGAACTCACTGTGGTGGATGTTAATTTGTGTTTATTGTGTGTTTTGTTATTTATTATTTATTATTATATGTATGACTGCAGGCAACGGAATTTCGTTCAGACCAAAAGGTCTGAATGACAAATAAAGGAATCTCTCTCTAGGAAAAAAAAAAAAAAATCTCTAAGTTTAAGTTTTGCGGTGAGGAATGTTCTTGAAAAATGCGACCATTTGCATGTTAGCATTGATTCGGGGAATGAAGACACAAGGAACTGCAGACGCTGGAGTCATTCAGCGGTTCAGCCACCATCTGTGGAAGGGAAAGGATAGGCAATGTTTTGCATTGGGGCGCCTTTATCAGACTGGTAATTAGAGAAAGTCAGCGTGGATTTATTAAACGTAAATCATGTTGAACTATACTGAGAGGTTTAAGGTTTTTTGAGTGAATAACAGGTGAGTGATAATGAGGGAAATGCACCGAGTGTGGTATGTATGGGGTTTCAAAATGTATTTGATAAGGTGCCATCAAGACTGAAGACCATAGTCAAGGGAGTTTGCAGACAGCTGGAAGAATAATAGGGTTGTAATATTAGGTCATGTCAATTTCCTTCACAATGAGATGAACTGCCATAGAGCCAAGGGCTGGAATGGGCCACAGTTTGTTTAACAGCAAAGTTTTTCTCAAAAAATATGTAGATGGCACTACTGGAGAAGAGGCAATGGACTTACTATTGGCAAATGAGACAAGGCAAGTAACTAAAGCAGTGGTGGGTGAGTACTTTGATTTCTATTTTAGTTTTAGTTATGGAAAAATAAGGTCTTGTCCACAAATTAAACTCCCAAATTGGTGCATGAAAAATTTTGTAGGCAATGGACAGGAACTTTCAAAGGCTGTTAGCAAGTGAGGGGACATGTGGCACACAGGAGATTTATAAAAGTGAGATAGAGAAAGTCCAGCATTAATAGGTTCCTGTTTGAGTGAACGGCTAGGCTGGCAGAAAATAGGGAACCCGAGTTGATGGTACAAGAAGGAGTACACTTAAGAGCAAAATCAGGAGGGCAAAAAGAGAACATACGATAATTATGGCAGATAAGGTATAGGAGACCACCAAGAGATTCTGCACGTATATCATGAGGGGAAAGGATATCTCGGGAGAAAATAGTTCCCCTTAAGGGTTTATGTGAGCAGCCACAGAAGGTAGGAGAGATACTAAATAAACATTTATCATCAGTATTTGCTGTGGAGAAGGTTATGAAGGCTATGGAATTAAAGGAAACGAATAGTGATGTACTGGAACATAACTAAATTGAAAAAGAGGAGGTGCTGAAGGTCTTTCGGCATAGTAAGATGAATGAATCCCTGGGGCCTGATCAAGGGTATTGTTGGACATTGTGAAACGCTAGGAAAGAAAATACAAGGACCCCAGCAGAGATAATTGCTTCATCTTTAGCAACGGATAAGGCACCAGAAGACCGGAGGGTGGTTAATGTTGGTCCTTTAATTAAGAAGAGCTGCAAGGGCAAGCTAGGTAACTAATTCACAGAAAAGCTTCCGAATTCATCTGAGCAGTCAATCTCATACATGCATAGTAAAAATAATGTTATTTGTTGACTGAGAAGATACAATATTAAGTCAACTCCGAAGCAGTGGAATCAAATAAACATATTGATTGGGATACTCCTTCTTCCATTTGGCAAATACTATGACAGAAATCTGTTCAATTTCTATATTTGTCTTGATTTTAGAAGGCTCAGAAAATGATAAGTTAACCTGCCTTGTTGGCATTATATGAATTTGCAGGTGTGACTTTTGTCAGCAGAGTCTCAACAAATCAAAACAGTGGCATTGAATTACATAATTGATAATTGACAGTTTTACATCTGGCAATAATGAAAATAAAGCCTGACATTTTCAAAATAGTCTCCCAACATCATTGCAACATATCACATTAATCTTGAGGAAGTATCCAGTGGTAAATCTATATTGTATTAATTCATAAATAAGTGAATGTTTAAAAATCAATAATGAGAAGTTGGTCAGATCAAATACATATGCAGATTCCAAAACCAAAAGGAATTGTAAAAATTATTTGAAACAAATTATGCCATCAGTTATCTATGAACACTAGCTATAGACGACTACCTTTAAGCAACAAAACCAGTATTAGCTTTTTGCTGCTTGCAGACATGTTAACATAAAAAGAGGCTGTTGACAAATTTTGACATGTGATTTCAGTGGAAATATCAGTATCTAATATGATTAAAAATACATTTGCCAACCCTCAGAGGCGAGTCCAATTATCTATTTGCGTCTGCCAGAAGACAATTTGTTCACCACAGATTAAGGTTAAGTTCAATGGAGAATATAAGAGGCCATTGAGGATTATAGTATTGAGGTAGAAACATAGTAAACAGGTGCAGGAGTAGGCCATTCGGCCCTTCGAGCCAGCACTGTCATTCAATATGATCATGGCTGATCATACAAAATCAGTACCCCGTTCCTGTTTCTCCCCATATCCCTTAGGGTTCCTTTAGCCCTAGGATCTAATTTTAAAGGGCCTGTCCCACTTGGGCAACCTAATCTGCGAGTTTAGAAGAGTTTGCCCTCGACTCAAACTCGCAGCATGGTCGTCATGTGGTCCTAGGAGGTCGTGGAACTCTCCTTCATGCTCGAGGGAAGTTCCCAAATACTCGCGACCTCGGCTAGGGCATGGAAACATTTTCAGCATATTCAAATTTTTTCTGCGAGTAAAATTTGGTCGGCATAGGTCTTTTAACTCGTAGTGCAGTGGAGTGGGATCGCTATTTAGTTACAGGGTAGTCGAGGGCAGCCGTAGGCAATCTCCTTCGCTGACCAGGCATTTTGGATTTGCTCATTGGAGTTTCAGGACCAAGGAAGACCTACCGGTAGGTAAAATCCCGTTAAACATTATTAGACTTCTTAAAAGTTTCTTCCCCCCCTTCCCTTTCTCTCCCCTTCCCCCTTCTCTCTCCCCCCTTCTCTCTCCCCACCCCCCTTCTCTCTCCCCCCCCCCTTCTCTCTCCCCCCCCTTCTCTCTTTCCTCCCCCACTCTCTTTCCTCCCCCACTCTCTTTCCCTCCCCCCCCCTCTCCTCTCCTCCCCCCCCTTCCTCTCCTCCCCCCCCTTCCTCTCCTCCCCCCTTCCTCTCCTCCCCCCCTCTCCTCTCCTTCCCCCCTCTCCTCTCCTCCCCCCTCTCCTCTCCTCCCCCCCTCTCCTCTCCTCCCCCCCTCTCCTCCCCCCCTCTCCTCTCCTCCCCCCCTCTCCTCCCCCCCTCTCCTCTCTCTCTCCCCCACTCTCCTCTCTCTCTCCCCCTCTCCTCTCTCTCTCCCCCACTCTCCTCTCTCTCTCCCCCACTCTCCTCTCTCTCTCCCCCACTCTCCTCTCTCTCTCCCCACCCTCCTCACACCCCCACTCTCCTCACACCCCCACTCTCCTCACACCCCCACTCTCCTCACACCCCCACTCTCCTCACACCCCCACTCTCCTCACACCCCCACTCTCCTCACACCCCCACTCTCCTCACTCCCCCACTCTCCTCACTCCCCCACTCTCCTCACTCCCCCACTCTCCTCACACCCCCACTCTCCTCACACCCCCACTCTCCTCACACCCCCACTCTCCTCACACCCCCACTCTCCTCACACCCCCACTCTCCTCACACCCCCACTCTCCTCACTCCCCCACTCTCCTCACACCCCCACTCTCCTCACACCCCCACTCTCCTCACACCCCCACTCTCCTCACACCCCCACTCTCCTCACACCCCCACTCTCCTCACTCCCCCACTCTCCTCACTCCCCCACTCTCCTCACACCCCCACTCTCCTCACACCCCCACTCTCCTCACACCCCCACTCTCCTCACACCCCCACTCTCCTCCACTCTACTCTCCCCCAACCCCACTCTCCTCCCCCAGCCCCACTCCCCCCCCCAGCCCCACTCCCCTCCCCCAGCCCCACTCTCCTCCCCCCAGCCCCACTCTCCTCCCCCCAGCCCCACTCTCCTCCCCCAGCCCCACTCTCCTCCCCCAGCCCCACTCTCCTCCCCCAGCCCCACTCTCCTCCCCCAGCCCCACTCTCCTCCCCCAGCCCCACTCTCCTCCCCCAGCCCCACTCTCCTCCCCAGCCCCACTCTCCTCCCCCAGCCCCCACTCTCCCTCCCCCAGCCCCACTCTCCCTCCCCCAGCCCCACTCTCCTCCCCCCCCCTCTACTCTCCTCTCCCCCCCCCCCCCCACAAGGGCCAGGTTTGGACAGCTGGAGGCAGCCCGGGATTTGCAGATGCTGGTGGATGTGGACCAACGGCTTACAGTTCCATCAGATAGCCATCACCAACTTGAGGCCTGATCTTGTGCTCTGGTCGAACTCTCAGTGCATGGTGTATCTTGTGGAGCTCAGTCTCTTGGGAGGATGCTGTGCAGGAAGCCTTCGAAAAAAAGAAACTGCGATATACAGAGCTTGCAGCGGAGGCAGAACAGAGGGGCTGGAGAGCTAAGATCTGCCCGGTAGAAGTTGGATGTCGAGGATTCGTGGCAACATCTACCTTAAGACTGATGAAGGACCTGGGGATCAGCGGACAAGCCCTACGCCAGGACATCAAAGAAACAGCACAGGTGGCAGAACGGAGTAGCCAGTGGCTCTGGCTGAAGAGGAAAGACCCCATTTGGTCTCCCAAATAACCGACTAGACAGATGCAGAGGGAGGTGGTTCTGGGACGCCAGAATACACCGCTGAGCCTACTGGAGACGTCGTGGGTTCAATCAGCGAAACGTCGATGAAAGTAGGTGCCCACTTGATACCACCAATGACGTGTCTGCCTAGCCTTTCTCAACATCGGAGGAGCATAGGTGAGTGCAGAAGGCTCCCATCACCATCGGGAGTAAGTTGATATTTGGCACTTTGGGCTTTTAACATCTTGTCCTGTGTATTTGTAAAGATAATTTTCTACAATGTTCAATATTTTAAAGGTATTTAAGAAGTTATTAAGGGGCATAGCTTTAAGGCAAGAGTGCCAAAGTTTAAAGGAGTTGTGTGGGGCGTTTTTACACTGAGGGAGATGGAGTGCCTGGAATGTACTGCCCCTGGTGGTGGTTGAAGCAGATATATTAGTGGCATTTAAAAGACTTTTGGACAGGCATATAGAAATGCAGGGAATGGAGGGATATGGTTATGTGCAGGTAGTTAAGAGATGGTCCTGGCATTATGTTCAGCACAGATTTTGTGGGCTGAAGGGTCTGTTCTTGTGTTGTACTGTTCTGTGTTCGATGTTCTATGAGTTACCACAAAAAGGCACATTCTCAATGAAGGTGGAGCCTAAAATATGACCACCAAAGATGAGGCTGAGGCATTTGCAAACATCTTCAGACAAATGTGTCAAGATAATTAACAACATCAGTGCCCCAGAAGGATGCCTCAGTCCCATACTATACCCCCTATACACTCATGACTGTGGGGCTAAATTGGCTCTATTTCAATCTACAAGTTTACAGATGACCCTAGTGCAGTGGGCCAGATCACAAACAATGACGAGATGAAGTACAGGAAGGAAATAGAGGACTTAGTAACCTGGTGTCAGGACAACCACCTCTCCCTAAATATTAGCAGATGAAGGGGTTAGTTATTGACTTCAGGAAGTGTTGCGGAGTACATGCCCCAATCAGCATCAATGGTGAAGAATTGAAAGTGGTTAAGAACTTCAAGTTCCTCGACGTTAATATTACCAACAATCTGTTTTAGTCCAACCACAATGATATGACAAACCAAGTGGTCATACCAATGTCTCTACCTCTTCAGGAGACTGAGGAAATTCAGCATGTCGTCTATGACTCTTATAAACTTCTATAAATGTAACATATAAAGCATACTGTTGTGTTGCATTACAGTTTGGTTTGGGAACATCTCTGCCCAAGACCTCAAGAAATTGTAAAGAGTTGTAGATGTAGCCCAGTCCTTCACACAGACTGGACTCCCCAACGGTGACTCGACCTTTACTTCACGCTGCATTGGAAAAGCAGCCATATATTCAAAATTCATCTCATCCTTTCTTCTCCCTGTTCCCATCTGGCAGAAAGAACAGAAGCTTGAAAGTGTGCACCACCAGACTCTGGAACAGCTTCTTTCCCTCTATTATCAGGCTTCTGAATGGCCTTCCCACAGCAAGGATACTGTCCAATTCCCCACTTCCCCATTGTGGACAATATATTTTGTCTATGGACCTGATGCACTACAATGCTGAAAAGTATATTCTGCACTATTATACATTATTGTATTTTTGTATGGTATATATGATGTGTTTGCGTAGCATGCAAAACAAGGCTTTTCACCCAAACATAACACTAATCCCACCGCAGTAAAATGTGACAATAATTAACCTTACCTAACCTAACCAAAATTGTACAGTACAGAAATAGACCGTTTTGGTCCATCTGTGATACCTAGCTACACTAATCCTATATACCAGCATTAGGCCTGTATCTCCTCCTCATCTCCCCCTCATTCCAGAAACCCACCACCTTCTGTGAACAATGTATCTTCAGATCTCTTTTAAATTTCTCCCTGCTCTTCCTAAACCTGTATTCTCTAGATCTAGAGTCAAGAGTCAATAATGTTGAATTGTCATATGTACCGCCTATGGAAAAATGAAATTCTTACTTGCAGTAGCATCACAGGCTTATAAACACACTACACATAGATAATTTATAATAAACAAAAAAATAATAATAACTCCAATGCCAGTAGAAAAACCCAACCTTAGTCCAACCAAAACAATCCATGGCCATTGTGCTGAAAGCCTTGATCACCCTACCTAGCTGTGATGCCACTTTCAAGGAACAATCTTTGTTATCTACAATACCACCCACTTTCTTGTAATCTGCAAATTTACTAATTATGCCTAGTACGTACTCATTCAAAGAGGTAGATTACAAACAATAATGGCCCCAGCACCAAACCATGAGGCAAACATGCCTCCTTTTGTGACAAAAAATAGAAAGATTAAACAAGAACTTACCGTTTGAAGTTTGATATTTACTTTATGAGAAGTTGAGGGAATACGTGAAGACCCCGCCAGCCCGAATGCACGTCAATCTTCAGAGCAGCTGTATGAAACCACAGACTAGTTGCTGAACTTAAGCTATAGAAAGATTAACGACCTTAGAATTACCGAATGATCTTTATGAGAAGTAGGGTTGGGAGTGGAGGGCACGTATTCCCTCACTTCAACTTCTCATAAAATAAAGATCAAACTTCAAATGGTAAGTTCTCATTTAATCTTTCTATTTTATATCGAAGCTATGTGAGTGACTACATGAAGCCTTCAAAGCTTTGTGGTTTCATGCAGTAACCCAATCTGTGTGTCAATCACATACAGTTAAACCATTAATGGTAGAAAAACATGGGTTATTAATACCATGATGCTAACTTGCATACATGGCCATTATTCTTGCCATAGAGGGAGTACAGAGAAGGTTCACCAGACTAATTCCTGGGATGTCAGGACTTTCATATGAGGAAAGACTGGATAGACTCGGCTTGTACTCGCTGGAATTTAGAAGACTGAGGGGGGGATCTTATAGAAACTTACAAAATTCTTAAGGGGTTGGACAGGCTAGATGCAGGAAGATTGTTCCCGATGTTGGGGGAGTCCAGAACAAGGGGTCACAATTTAAGGATAAATGGGAAATCTTTTAGGACTGAGATGAGAAAAACATTTCTTACACAGAGAGTGGTGAATCTCTGGAATTCTCTGCCACAGAATGTAGTTGAGGCCAGTTCGAATTGAATTAGACTTTATTAATCCCGTTATTCAGGGGAAATTCAGATGTCCTTGCAGCACACTAATAAAATACAACATAGTATTAAAAAGAAGTTCAACACCAAAACATCCCCCCACAGTGGTTCCCACTGTGGGGGAAGGCACAAAGTCCAGTCCCCATCCTCTTGTCCACCCAGAGTCGGGCCCACTGAGGCCTCCACAGTCGCCGCCACGGCGCCCGATGTTCTCGCCGGGTGATGGTACTCCGGCATCGGGAGAACCCCCAGCGGCTTGGGGTACCAGGAACGACCACCTTCCCACCGAAGACCGCGGCTTCCAAGCCAACAGACCGCGCTGGACGGAGCTCCACACACTGGCAATCTCAGCAAGAGTTCCCAGGCTTCGGGATGTACCGTTCAGCGTCGCAGCTGGCCGCTCCACAGAACCGCTGCTCCATGATGTACTCATCGGCGGTCCCAATATACTGGAGTTCCAGCGCAGCGACCCAGGAAAGGCATCACCCGCTCCACGACAGTTCATTGGCTATATTTAAGAGGGAGTTAGATGTGGCCCTTGTGGCTAAAGGGATCAGGGGGTATGGAGAGAAAGCAGGTACAGGATACTGAGTTGGATGATCAGCCATGATCATATTGAATGGCGGTGCAGGCTTGAAGGGCCGAATGGCCTACTCCTGCACCTATTTTCTATGTTTCTGTTTCTATGTTCTTAACCGGACCATAGTCCCAATTGACTTTGAGTTAGACAATAACTCATGCAACACTGTGCAGAATTCTATCTGCAAATATGCAGACATATTCAACTAAATCTTATCTTATTAACATGCACAGTGTAAGCCTCTTGCTGCATGATGAAAGGGAACTATCCATTCTATTGGCTGCTAATGAGCCATCAGCAATATCTTGAGAGACTATTGAATAACAATAAATAAACTATCTTTCATCTCATAGGTACTAGCAAGCTCAGTGTACTTGTATACCTAATGACACCCCAATCTCCGCTCTGGTGGGTATGCTGTCAACTCCAAATGTACGCAATCATGCCCATTTTGCTTTTGAGATCATTCCCATAACAAGCTACCCTAATGTCAGTTATGACCCAGAGACCGAGCCAGAGATTGAGAGTACACACTGTGTTCTTTGTGCTGAAATCATTTGCTAAAAGCATAATCAACTTAAAAAATACTGCTCCCATTAGGAATACAGTAGAAGAATATTTGCATAATAATTTACTGATATACATCGCACACTACAATGAGTGTAGGCTTTTTAGACCGGTCATATAAGGACACCTGCATAACATTAGTGAACAGCGGGTGAATAACCAATCATTTATTGTCCCACTTATGGTACTATAGAGAATGACAAAGCATCACAAGCAGTGTCAATTGTGCTATCACATAACGCTACTCTAAGCACAAACTGAAAGCCACACAACCTCTGTTACTTCCGTTTAAAAGTAACTCACATATTTTGTTCACAACGTCCCATACAATCGTGCAGAGCTAGCTGCCCGAGAAAACAGGCTGCCCCAGCCAGCACTCGTGACCGAGTAAATAGGACCTGCTTCAGCCGCCTTACCATGGCATGAATGAATAGGCAAAGTTGGCTTTATTAAATTTCATGTTGCCTCATCCTTAATATCGCAAGAGGTATCTACTGATAAACCCCTAAGTTTTATCAGCTGCATATTTGCGTATTATCTAAAACTCGATGACACAATGCCCTTTGATCTGAGTAAGGCAGCACTAGCTTCCACCACTGGCTTTGTTATCAAAACACCAGATAATCTGTGCCTCATGTGTATAGATATGGCAAAGTATGCATCTTCAAGATCGATTCTCTGAATCAGTTAAATTGCTGAAAGCCAATCATCCATCTTAAACTGGGTAACTAAACACATGATCAGATTAGCCAAATCCTAAACTGATTCGGCATGCTCCATGTTTCTGTAATCTTAAGAAATATGAGAAATATACCCCTCTTGTTCTTTGGCAGACCACTCATCCTCCGTGAGATGTCACTGATTCCACTTGGAACCACCGTTCCTCTATTGACCATACAGACGGAATTTTTTTGGCTTCTCTTGCTGCGGAAGATGCATATCTAGTTATTCATACATTTCGCCGATAACATATAATCAGAACGTTATGATTAGAGCTGAAACCACAGCATCCCCTGATGTGGGAATACGAGTTCCCTGTGAACTCTTGATGATAAGAGTCACCACGAATCCTCAGCGTTCTTCCTCAGAGTGGGATTTAGCATAATGCAAACCTGAACCAGGAATTGCTTCAGTCCTCTGACTGAAACCACTTGTCTGAGTCGCCAGAGTGCGCAACACAATCTCTTCGACCAGCCACTCAATCAGGAATACTGGTATTGAGAGCCTACAGATTATTATAAATACATTTTTGATTCACAACATGAGCTTGCAGGTCAGATAAAAATACTATATGCCAGACCAGCTTCCTGCTGGTAGCTACCTATCCCAGAGTGGATGGCAATGATGTTTCCAATGAACTGGCAACTCCACTAACTGAGCAGAAATTTAAACATGAGTTGAGGGAGACTTCAACTACTTAATTCTACTGAGCAGCCTGCTAACCTCAATCACAGATGTTGAGGCAGTGCTTCCCTGGTCAATATGACCCATATGGCCAGCCAGTGCCATGATGGTCTACCCTGAACCCGGGTAACCAAGCTGTTCCTACTTGGAACGTAGAGAGGTTGCTATGCAAGGCACCCTGCCAATGTCTCTGCATCAACCTGATCTTTCCCAGAGACAGTGAAAAGATACTAGACAGCCCATGCTGCCAGTAAACCCAAACCTGGGCCGACAGACTACTCCATTTCAGAGTTTTACGGAGGTTAATAAAGAGACCTTACCTGCCAGCGTCTCTGAACCTGCGTCAATTTGCTTGTTGGAGCTTCAGCGAAGTTCCATTTGTAGACCCTGTCTGACCACATCTTCAGCCCCATGCTTCCTTCAGCTGGTGTGATGTTAGGTAGCTGATGCCGCTGACCAACTCCTCTTGTAGTGGCTTGCCCATCCCCGAGGGAACAGCAAATTTAGAGGCAAGAGCAGGCAGCTCTTCCTTATGCGACTCTCGTACATCATGCATTAAAGCATGGGATTCAGGCACATACTCATGTTCGGAGTCAGCTCCATACTGATCTCCGACACTTCCCCTCGACGGAGTGGGAGAAATAGTGCAACCCTGAACCAGGCATTGCTGCATGCTATGACTCGAACTGCCTGTGCATGCCTCTGTAACACGGAGCATATTTCATGCCACCATCTGATCCATCAGATGTTCCAATTGAGACAAATGGCCAATCACATCTGCCATAGATGAGGGGACAGAATCCCCTTGACCCGAATCGTCCGACAGGACTTGTCTCACAGACTTGGCTTTGACTTTGCCCCGACTCGGGGTTGCCAAGCTGCTCCCTCCAGGAGCCGAATCGGGACTAGCTGCGCTGCCAGCCACTCCGAAGTGCCCGTTGGCTTTCTGCACTGCCGCGGTCCTCTGCTGTCGGTATAAATCATCATTATTTATTGTACTTACCAGACAGGTTGCACCTGCTAGTGACTCCGAGTCCTTGCTCCCTTCTGGAGCCTCAACGGAGTATTTCAGGGAGGATATAGAGCGCAGCCCTGCACCAGGTTTTGCTTCCTCAGGCCTCTGGCCCCCATATGACCTGGATGAGCCGGCATTATAATCGGAGTCACCTCTTCCCGATACTCCCCTAGACAGAGTGGGAGAAATACTGCAACCCTGCCAGGTGTTGTCACAGGCAAATGGCTGGAGCCATCTGTAATGCCTCCGGTACATGGAACATAGTTTGTACACATGATTAAAAAGAAGCATATCCCCATTAGATGAGAGATTCGGCTGCTTTATCGATATCCACATGGTTGGAGTCTCTTATGAAAGAATCTCCAACAGTCCCCTCTACTGAGTGGAAATTATCATGACGCAACCCTGAACCAGGTATTGCTCCACAGGTGTCTAATAGACACAGCTCAAAAAAAGGTTTCCCAAGCCATGAGCTCCTTTCTGGAGCCTCAATGGAGTTTTTAAAGGGAGGAAATAGAATGCAACCCTGCACCAGGCGTTGCTTCCTCAGGCCTCTAGCTGACTCCCTTTCGGAGCATTAATCTGTACAGGCATTGCCTGTAAGATGCTCCGAACAGCTGCCTGCTCCAGTGGAGCCCCATTCTGTGCCACAATGGCAAGTCAAAATTTACTACACCATTTGGTGTATGTGATAATAAATGTCTTCCTTGTATCCTTTGTATCCAAACGTGACCGAGCAGCAACCGCTATTAAAAATTGCCAGCTCTATTAATAACTGGCCTATAAATAGAGCACACACTATATGCTGGTCTACAGCGTATGCTGCCTCAGCCGGCAGCATCTATGTTTAAAATTGGTAGGCGCTACGGCAGCTGAGCTTACCTGGCCTTCGCTGCCCTGGCCGCGGCTATTTTTAAAAGCACCGGCTGCTGCTAATCTTTAGCAGCGATCGCTAACCTAGCCTTGCCAGCAGCCGCCCCCAACTCCTAATGGAGCTCCACGGCGGCCTCCAACGCCGGCAGCCACAATATTGTATCTAGCTCCTCATGGAGCCTCCACAGCAGCCCCAAATCCGGCCGCCCCCGTCAGCTACTCCGGGCCCGCTGAACCGCAGCGACCCGCTGAAGACAAAATTAACTTACCTGCCAGAGCAGTTTCAAACTGCGTCAACGTATTGACGTGCATGCGGGCTGGCGGGGTCTTCACGTAGTCACTCACGTGACTTCGATATAAAACAACATTCTACCTTTAGCCATTGCTTCCTTCAATGAAGCCTATATTTATCCAGTCGGCTATCTCTCCTTGGATGCCATGTGATCTAACCTTCCAGAGCAGCCTACCATGTGGAACCCTGTCAAATGCTTTACTGAAATCCTTATATACAATGTCTGTAGCTTTGCCCTCTTCAACCCATTTCAATTTTTTTTTAAATCTGTGGTAAAATTTAACAATGAACAGAGTGAGGAATCCATTGTGGCTAATTTGGCACAAAACCACTAGTATATTGTGCATTTACATCAGCAACTAATGCCAAATGTGGATGCAAATGTTCCTTGTTACCGGATGTGGGAGATGAAAGAGGGAAGATGACGTGCGATGGAAGTGTAGAAAGGATGAGGAGAAAAGAAGAATAAGAGGGAGAACATTTTGAAAAATTAAAATAATGGTTACAGTTCGGCAATTAAAGTTAAAATGCTCATGCAAATGGGAAATTTATGCTCCCAAATAAAACTCTAACAGACTTATTTTAATTAATATTAAAATCTTCCAGTACTTCCAAAATCTAACAATATCTTCCAGAATGTTCCAAGCCAACAGACATGCAGGTTAAGCTGATACGCTCTATTTTGTTTTGTCTCCCTGAATATCAGCTAGTGTAGCTAATGCATAAACTGATACTTTGAGTAGCGGTTTTTTGCAATCTTCTGTGGAAATTTGGATAGTGACCAAATAACTGATAGTTAAGAGTGTTTTATTTTCTGGCATGACATTTGTGTATCCTTTCAATTAAAATAAGGGCTGATTATTATATTCCTTCTCCGTTACTATGAAAATATATACTGTCCATTTCACTTCCCTTCAGTTGTGGATATAATGAAACTCAAATTTTGCTGTTCATGTGTATATAACATATATTTGAAATTGTTAATAGAACATTTTGTAGTTTTGCCATCAACCATGTTCCCACAACTTGCAGAAACGAGAAAATGAAAAGAAAAGGTTTGCTGTCTTCCTCTTTTACAGGAGGTGTGGTAGAACAGAAAGGACACGTCAAGGTAGTTCAGTGCTGTTCATTACTGCTGTTCTTGGCAAGTCCATTTGCAATGTACGGTATTGATTTGGCATTTTTCGGAATTAAATTAAAGCTTGCAAAATCGGGTATCATCCAACATGAACAGGTAGATGATAGTGACCAAATAGAAATGGCCACTACAATAATAAAGGATCGCTGTGTAACGGGGATAGCTTGGACCCGATAGCAGCACAGAATCAGGCAGGTATAGTTGGTACTGAACTTTATTCCGATACTGTAACACAGGAATGGGTACACCGTACTCACACAGAGGCTCAGGATTGAGCGAGGGTCCCGAAGAGGGGCAGGCAGGTTCGAATCCTTGTAGGCAGTCGGGAAATCGCTGGAGAGTCTTGCATGAATGCCGAGAACAATCTGGCACAGTGGGAACGGTGAGGAGAGTCTATATACCGGATTAATTGGTGATCAGAGGCAACTGAGTGCCACAGGTGAGGAGAGTTGGGCTGATGAGAGGGGAGTGGCAGGCAGGCAGGAGAGGGCAGACTGTGACAGAACCCCCCCCCCCTCAAGGGACGGCTCCTGATGTCCCAAAACAAAAGGAAAAAAAACCCACAATAAAGAAAATAAACCCAATCCCACGCAGAGTTGGGTGGGAGGAGGGGGACTGGAGGAAGGCTAATATTCGTCCGAGACATCCATGTCCGCATCCTTCTCCATAGCATCAGAGGAAAGCTCCGTCTCGTCGTTACTGGGTGCCTCAGACGGAAGAGGGGACAGAGTCTCAGGGGCGGCGACCCCTCTAGGAGTGGCGGACTTGGACGGCTGGTCGGGATGACGCCGGTGAAACTCCCTGAGGGAGGCGTCCAGGACGTGTCGAGCAGGAACCCAGGACCTCTCCTCTGGACCGTAACCCTCCCAATCGACCAGGTATTGGAGACCCCTCCCGTGACGGCAGGAGTGCAGGCGGCGGTGCACCGTAAAGGCGGGGCCTCCGTCGATGAGATGAGGAGGTGGAGGAGGAGGGACTGCGGGGACCAGGGAGCTCGCCCGGACTGGCTTTACTCTGGACCCGCATGGAACGAGGCAACTTGAGCCTCACAGCCACTGGGTTGATGACCTTCTGGATCTCAAAGGGACCGATGAACTTGGGTGCCAACTTCTTGGACTCCACCCTCAAGGGAAGGTCCCGGGTCGACAGCCACACCCTCTGGCCCGCGAGGTAGGTGGGGGCCTGGGTGCGGTGACGGTTGGCAGTCGTGGCGTAACGGGCCACGGAGCCGAGAAGAGCCGCCCTGGCTTGGGTCTACTTCCTGTGGCAGCGACGAATGAAGGCCTGGACGGACGGGCAGGAAACCTCTTTCTCCAGCGCCGGGAACAGTGGAGGCTGGAACCCGTAGGCACACTCTAAAGGGGAGAGCCCAGTGGCCGAGCTTGTCAGGGTGTTGTGGGCGTACTGCACCCACAACAACTGCTGGGACCAGGAGGAGGGATGCTTGGACACCATACACCGCAGCGCCGTCTCCATCTCCTGATTCTTCCTTTCAGTTTGGCCGTTGGACTGGGGATTAAATCTGGACGTCAGACTCACGGTGGCCCCCACAAGCGTGCAGAACTCCCTCCAGAACAGAGGCAAACTGGGGTCCTCGTTCGGAGACCACATCGACGGGGAGACCATGGAGCCTGAAGACGTGGAGTAACATGAGCTCGGCAGTTTCCTTGGCTGACGGAAGCTTGGGCAGGGGCACGAAGTGAGCCATCTTGCTAAATCTATCGACCACGGTCAGGATGGTGGTGTGAACCCTGGATGGGGGCAGGCCGGTAACAAAGTCCAGGGAGATGTGGGACCATGGTCGATGGGGTACAGGCAGTGGAAGCAGATGACCCGCAGGAGCTTGGTGTGAGACCTTGTGCTGGTTGCAAACGGGACAGGCGTTGACAAACACCCGAGTGTCCTCCTCCAGCGATGCCCACCAGAACCTCCGTAGCACCATCTCCTTGGTCCGCTGAATGCCGGGATGACAGGCGAGTCGAGAGCTGTGGGCCCACTGAAGGACGTCGGACCGCAGGGCAGAAACCACAAACAGGCGATCAGGAGGGCATGCGCTGGGTCCCGGCTGGTTCTCCAAGGCCGCCTTGACCCTCTCCTCCACCTCCCAGGTGAGGGAGGCAACCCTGTGCGAGGACGGGAGGATGGTCTTGGGGCCAGAGGCAGACTCCTCCTTCACCAAGAACTGTCGAGAGAGGGCATCGGGCTTCACGTTGCAGGACCCAGGTCGGTAGGAGAGGGAGAGGTTGAAGCGGGTGAGGAAGAGAGACCAGCGGGCCCGACGAGAGTCGAGTCTCTTGGCTGACTGGAGGTATTCAAGGTTCTTGTGGTCAGTCCAAACCAATAAAGGCTGCTCGGTTCCCTCCAGCCAGTGACGCCATTCCTCCAACGCCAACTTAACCGCCAACAGTTCACCGTTGCCAATGTCATAATTCCTCTCAGCAGGGGTCAGGCGTCGGGAGAAGAAGGCGCATGGATGGAGCTTCTGGTCCCTGGCAGCCCGCTGGGACAGAACAGCTCCCACCCCCACGTCGGAGGCGTCCACCTCCACCACGAACTGTCTCTCTGAGTCCGGAACTTGGAGGATGGGGGCCGATGTAAACCGTGTCTTGAGTGTCTGAAAAACTTCGTCGGCCGTGGCAGACCACCGGAACGGACCCTTGGAGGAGGTGAGTGCCGTGAGGGGTGCGGCCACAGTACTGTAGCCACGGATGAACCGTCGGTAAAAATTGGCGAACCCCAGGAACCTTTGGAGCTGCTTGCGGGAGTCAGGAATGGGCCAGGTGGTGACAGCAGAGACCTTGGCGGGGTCCATCTTGATGTTCCCTTGGCCAACGATGTATCCTAGGAAGGAGACTGACGGGGAGTGAAACTCGCACTTCTCAGCTTTAACGAAGAGCGAGTTCGCCAGAAGCCGATGTAGAACTGCCTGGACGTGGTTCACGTGTTCCTCCTTGGTCCGTGAAAAGATGAGGATGTCATCAAGATAGACGAACACGTACTTGTTCAACATGTCTCTGAGAACGTCATTGACCAAAGCCTGGAAGACGGCCGGGGCGTTGGTGAGGCCAAAGGGCATCACCCGGTATTCATAATGTCCCGTGGGAGTGTTGAAGGCGGTCTTCCACTCATCTCCCTCTTTGATGCGGACCAAGTGGTAGGCGTTGCGTAGATCCAGCTTCGAAAATATGGTGGCCCCCTCCAGGAGCTCGAAAGCAGAGGAGATGAGTGGGAGAGGGTAGCGATTCTTCACCGTGATGCCGTTGAGCCCCCGGTAATCTATGCAGGGACGCAGAGATTTGTCCTTCTTCTCCACGAAGAAGAACCCAGCCCCAGCAGGAGACGAGGAGGGACGGATGAGACCAGCAGCCAAGGAGTCGTTTATGTATTTCTCCATGGCGCCTCTCTCAGGGGCGGACAGGGAGTAAAGGCGACCCCTAGGAGGAGCGGAACCAGGCAGGAGGTCTATGGCACAGTCATAGGGCCGATGAGGAGGAAGGGAGGTGGCCCTAGACTCGCTAAAAATCTCCCCAAAGCCATGGTACTCGGCTGGGACCCCCGTCAGATCCGGAGCAGCACTGGAGCAGGTGGCCGGTTGAGGAGCTGAGGCTTGCTTCAGGCACACTTGGTGGCAGGAAGGGCTCCAACCCAAGACGACCCCCGTCCTCCAGTCGATGTTGGGGTTGTGTCGCCGAAGCCAGGGGTAACCCAGGATGAGGGGAAGACGGGGAGACTGCAGGATGTGGAACTGGATGGTCTCATGGTGATTACCAGACAGGAGCATGCGCACTGGGACCGTCCAGTGAGAAACAGTCCCCAGGCGATGGCCGTCGAGGGCATCGGCAGGAACTGGTTCAGGGTGGGGAACACAACTGATGCCTAGCTGGCGGGCTAGTTCCTTGTCCACAAGATTAATGTCACAACCAGAGTCTATGAAGGTGGCGAGGGTGTGAGGACCATCAGACAACAGCAGACGGGCATGACAAAGAGGGCGTCGGGCAGAGGAACGTTCCCCAGGGGTGAGACTGGTGCGACCCGCCTGCATGGGTTCGGGTTGCCTCGACGGTTGCCCCGACGAGGGTAGTCCAGTCTCCGGAGGAAAACGAGCTGGTGTGGAAAGCTGGCGGTCCGCCGGTCCCTGTCGCCTCTCCCGATGTCTCGCCAGGATGCGTCGGTCCAGACGGGTCGTTAGCTCGATAAGCCCATCCAGAGAAGAAGGAAGGTCGTGGGACAACAACTCGTCCTTGATATAGTCATTCAAGCCCAGCAAGAAAGCGTCACACTGGGCCGGGCGGGGCGTTCCAAGCACTCTCACGGGCCCTGGTGCGAAAGTCGATGGCGAAAGTAGCGACGCTCTGGTTCCCCTGGCTCAACCCCAGCAGACCTCCCGCAGCGTCCGGACCCACCGAAACCTTACCGAACACCTTGCGAAGCTCCGCGGCGAAGGCCTGGAAAGAGGAGCAAGCCGGCGTGCGTCGCTCCCATTCAGCCGTTCCCCACAGCCGAGCTCTGCCAGTCAGGTGATTAATGGTAAACGCCACTCTCGCCGCTTCCTGGGCGAAGGTGTAGGGTGAAGAGAATGGAACAGTTCGTGATGAATGGGTTGCAGCCCTCCGGGTCTCCAGCATAACGCTCCGGGGTTCCCACCCGGGGCTCAGGTGATGTTCCTAGCGGACCGGGAGCTGGTGCTGTCGGAGCCGGAGGCGAAGCATGGGGTGTAGCCTGGGCGAGGGTGGTCGTCAGCTGTTGGACCTGGGTGACTAGTGCAACCAATGCTTGTTCTTGGTTTGACACAGCCTGTCGAATCGCGGAGTTGGAGGCAGTGAGCATAGCTTCGTGCTGCAGGAGCGTGTGCTCAATCCTCCCGAAGCGGTTTGACGGAGGCGTAGTGTGCGCCGAGTCCATTGTTGGCCAGATTGTACGGTAACGGGTATAGCTTGGACCCGATAGCAGCACAGAATCAGGCAGGTATAGTTGGTAATGAACTTTATTCCGGTACTGGAACACAGGAATGGGTACACCGTACTCACACAGAGGCTCAGGATTCAGCGAGGGTTCCGAAGAGGGGCAGGCAGGTTCGAATCCGTGTAGGCAGTCGGGAAATCGCTGGAGAGTCTTGCATGAATGCTGAGAACAATCTGGCACTGTGGGAACGGTGAGGAGAGTCTATATACCGGATTAATTGGTGATCAGAGGCAACTGAGTGCCACAGGTGAGGAGAGTTGGGCTGATGAGAGGGGAGTGGCAGGCAGGCAGGCAGGCAGGCAGGAGAAGGCAGACTGTGACACGCTGTTGAAAATGAGCTTTCTGTCATCCCTTATTTCACTCATTGTACCTCAGTATATGTAACAATAATAAACCTAAGCCTAAACATAATCCTCTTCTTCATTTTGCTACAATCAAGTCTGTAACAATATAGAATCTATAACATGCGCTCTTATTTAAAATAAGGCTCTTATTTAAATATTATTAAAATTGTGATAAGTTAGTAATTCTAATTGGAAACCCAGTTTACTTCCCATCTACTTTCATACGCATCTGAATGTGAATGTAGCATGGAATCCTACATCATATAGATCCAGCACCCTTATACGATACGATACAATAGAATATTTATCCCAGGAGGGAAATTAATCTGCCATCATAGAACACAAATTCACAAAACATAAAATTAAAGAGACAAGTGGAAAGGATTGGGGATGTGCAAAGATATGGGAGGGGAGGGGAGTCAGTCTACCCCTCGACAGAAGGGGGAGGAGTTGTATAGTTTGATAGCCACAGGGAAGAAGGATCTCCTGTGGCGTTCTGTACTGCATCTTGGTGGAACCAGTCTGTTGCTGAAGGTACTCCTCAGGTTGACCAATGTGTCATGGAGGGGGAGGTGGGGGGGGAGCGGTATTGTCCAGGATGCTCTGCAGTTTCAGGAGCATCCTCCCCTCCAAGACCCCATGACTCCAACTCTGTCCCCGAAGACAGAGCCAGCCTTCCTGATTAGTTTGTTAATCCTGTTGGTGTC
This sequence comes from Malacoraja senta, assembly GCA_038087875.1. Taxonomy (NCBI): domain Eukaryota; kingdom Metazoa; phylum Chordata; class Chondrichthyes; order Rajiformes; family Rajidae; genus Malacoraja; species Malacoraja senta. The sequence continues at coordinate 363,979,297 of CM075977.1, forward strand.
TGCGACCTTCGCCTTACTGTCCCAGCAAACCACAGCGAAGAAGATGGCATTGGCTGCCATTAATTGGTAGAACATCTGCAGCATCTTGCTACAGACGTTGGAAGAGCGGAGCCTTCTCAAAAAGTACAGCCCCGCTCTGTCCCTACTTGTACAGGGCCTCAGCGTTCCTGGACCAGTCCAGTTTACTGTCCAGGTACACTCCAAGGTATTTGTACTCCCTGGGAAACTGCACATCCACACCCTTGATGGAGACTGGGGACAGGTGTGTTCCTCTCCTCCTAAAGTCCACCACTAACTCCTTAGTATTGTCTGTGTTGAGCTGCAGGTGATTTAGCCCACACCACTCAACAAAGTAATCGACTACACCTCTGTATTCAGCTTCCCGTCCCCTCACTGATGCAGCCCCCAGTTGCAGTCATCTGAAAACTTCTGCAGGTGGCAGGAGTCTGAGTTATATGTGAAGTCTGAGGTGTAAATGGTGAACAGGAAGGCCCTTGTGTTGCTCACTGCCATGTCCAAGGCACAGTTATTAGTTCTGCCTTGTTCTTGCCAGATGGGCTAGCATAAAATTGGGACAATGTCATTGCAGCTTTTGTAATTGAGCAGCTTGGAGAGTGTTGAGAATTATAATTCTGTTGCAGTCGAGACACCATGAGCCTTTCAATTAGAATGCTCTACATGTAGCCGATACACATGTTGGGCAATGAGGCCTTCATTTCTTTGGGTCTAACCGGGCTCTCACCTACATTGAATGCTAGCAAAACAGCAAATCCCATAATTTCCCATGTTGGATCATGAGACTGATTCCACTGACTACTCAAATTCTAGACACTGCATTATGTCAACTTGCACCACTTTGAATTTTGTATGCTTAATTTAGATTGCAGTCACAGACTCATTTTACTTTTTTTTCTTGTTGGTAACTCAACTCACATCTGAGTAACTGTGCTATGAGCATCAGAAGTCAAACTCTTCTCTGGTGAGGTTTACAAAATTAATGCCTACATTAAGATTCAGGATTAAAGATTGCTCTTGTGTTTCAATCAAACTGCCAGAGGCAATTAATTCCTGGTGTAATGGACTTAAATGAAAATGGAAATGTGTTATGCACAAAGAAAGCCTATTTGCAGCATAATGTTCAACCTTCATAACCCTGTTTAGACTATTCGTGATGTAGGGAAGTGTCTACTTTCTCCTTTTAAAATAAATCAAATGTGATTAGGGCACAAATGCTGGAATAACTCAGCGGGACAGGCAGCATCTCTGGATAGAAGGAATGGGTGACGTTTTGGGTCGAGACCCTTCTTCAGACTGAGAGTCAGGGGAGAGGGAAATGGGAGATATGGAAGGGTAAGGTGGGAAAAATGAGAGATGAAAGGGCACATAGTTCAAGGAAAATGTAGAATAGATCATTATTAGCTAGGGGAAGGAAATAATGAGGCATACATTGTAAAATTTAATCAGGACAGTCATACTGGTCGGAGAACTAGGATGGGAGAGTGATGGAGAGAGAGGGAAAGCAAGGGCTACTTGAAGTTATAAGGTCAATATTCATACGGCTGGGTTGTAAGCTGCCCAAGCAAAATATGAGGTGCTGTTCCTCCAATTTGCATTAGCCTCACTGATAGTGGAGGAGGCCCAGGACAGAAAGGTCAGTATGGAAATGGGAGGGAGGGTTAAAGTGTTTCGCAACTGGGAGATCACGTAGGTCTAGGTGGACTGTGCGGTGGTGTTCAACAAAAAGTTGTAAATGAGTAGTTAATGGTCTGTAATTCCTGCATGGGTGCAGGAGGTAACCACGATGCAGTCGTCAATGTGCCGATACATAGCAGTTCACACATGGAACAGTGGATACATTAGATGAGGTTGGAGGAGGTGCAAGGTCCAAGTGCAGGCTTGGCAATCGTTTCGCTGAACACCTATTCTCTTTTATTGCAGCCCTGAAGAAGGGTCCCAATCTGAAACGTCACCTATCCATGTTCTCCAGGGATGCTGCCTGAACCGTTGAGTTACCTTTCTCTGGTTATGACAAGTTAGTAGTTATTTACAAACATGGCAATTCTTAAACTGAGTTATATTAATTTGTGAATAAACATTGAACATACAAGGCGCTGTTGCAGTGCTTAATCTGAAGCTTTCCTTATTCTGAGGCAAGTCTACAGTGGGAGAACAATTGTACCTTAAGATACTTTACCAATTACAAATCCAATATCGCCACAGAACACACCTATGGTTACAGTGGACTAACCATTAACAATGCCACAGGAAATGGAGAAGACCCGTTTATTTTTAACATACTCAAATCTATCACTGCAACCAGAAATCTAACTTAATCAGTTGCATGTTTTAAAATGTCCATGCTTTGTCTCCCATAGTCATCTAACAGTGAAGTGAATTTCCACCTTTTTTTTTTTTTGCTTTTTTTTTTTGCTTTTCTTTTGCATTTGGCAGGCCCTCGGCTCACTGGCACAATTTAAAATGAAAGTGATTTAATTGCCAGAATGCACAAGAAACACTGATAATATAAACAGTTGTTAGTAAATCAGCTGGAGGCCTCTTTCAATCAAGATTCAAGAGATCCAAGAGAGATTCAAGAGACATTTATTGTCACTTGCACCAATTGGTACTGTGAAATTTGGGGGTCACCGTATAGCCATTCGAATAAAATGGGAAAAGTGCCAGTCATTAGACGAACTTCCTTGGAAAATTTGTAGTTAGAAATCACTGGTCTTGTAACAAGGCAAGTGTATAGAGTATGGAAACTCTGACCTACATCTACTGCTGCTCCACTACCCACTCTACACAAGATGGCCACGCCGTTGTGTTTGGCTGCCCGTCGTCTCCCGTCTGGACAAAGCCCCAATAAAGGTAATCTCTACCATTCGTATGGCCTGCAGTCAAAGCTGGCGTATGAACGGCAAACATTATTGGACATCCAAGCCTCAGTCGTTGAGGTCTTCACCCGAGGCCCCGGGCAAGGCCCCGGACAAAGCCCCGGACCGACCCCTGGACGAAGCCCCGGACAGAGCCGAGCATCTGTCGTTGAGGTCTTCATCCGAGGCCCCGGACAAGACCCCGGAATGGGCCTCCGACTGAGCCCCGGACTGAGCCCCAGACTGGGCCTCTGACCGAGCCCCGGACTGAGCACTGGACTGACCCCCGGACTGAGCCCCCGACTGAGCCCCGGGCTGGGCCCCCGACTGAGCCCTGGGCTGGGCCCCCGAGTGAGCCCCGGGCTGGGCCCCCGACTGAGCCCCGGGCTGGGCCCCCAAATGAGCCCCGGGCTGGGCCCCCGACTGAGCCCCGGGCTGGGCCCCCGACTGAGCCCCGGGCTGGGCCCCCGACTGAGCCCCGGACAAGGCTTCCCTTACCGTTCGCTCCTCGCTCGGCTCCCGATGGATGTATGGGCTCGGGAGGTGGGGAAAACGCTCGGGTGCCCTGGTAAGGTTGAACAACCTCGCCCACGCCCATTTAACATCTGCTTACCTTGCTCAGCGCTGTGAGGATGGACCTGGTCGACCCTACCGCTCCATCCATCGGAGGTCCCTCGAGCCCAGGTATGCTTCTCTCCGGTCAATTTTCCCTGTCTTCACCGCACGTGGATTGGACTTCCTACTGATCACAGAAACCTGGCAAAATCCTGGTGAGCTTGCTCCACTTGTGGAACTCTGTCCCGATACCTGTAACTTTTTCAGCTCACCTAGGCAATCCGGTCGCGGTAGGGGCCTAGCCACTGTGTTTAAGAAGCATTTCAACTGCCGCCTTCTGAACGCTGATCATGTCTCCAGTTCTGAACATCAACTAATCATAGTTGGTCTAATCTGTCTGCTTTTAATTGTTCTTGTGTATCGCCCAGCAAAAATGAATAAGGACTTTATCTCACAATTTGGTGATCTTATTGCTAGCTTGTTGCCCAAATTTGACCGGTTCCTAATTCTTGGTAACTTTAACATTCACGTTTGCTGTCCCACAAAGCCTCTTGTGAGTGAATTTATGAACCTGGTTGAGTCCTTCAATCTGACTCTACTCACCACTGGACCCACGCACAAGCTTGGCCATACACTAGACCTAGTGCTTTCGTCTGGTCTCCCAACTCGTAACACAGATATTATTGATGCCTGCCTGTCTGACCGTAGTGCTATTATATTTGATATATCTCTGCCTTTCTCTCCCTCAAAATCCCATCTCCCTGCTCGCTACTCCCGCTACGTTAACTCCACGACGGCCAGTAAGTTCTATGAGGCTCTCATAGCCGCCCCCGACATCTGCACTATTGAGGGGTCCACCCCTCATCTCAGTACCGACGACCTAATTTCTTTATTCAATAATACCTGCTCTTCCGTCCTGGATTCTGTTGCTCCTCTTAACATGAAAAGGCCTAAGCCTAAAGGCGAGCCGTGGCTCAATGACACCACTAGAGCCCTAAGAAGAGAATGCAGTTAATTAGAACGGAAGTACAAATCTGATTAGCTTCAAATTTCCTTTGAACTCCTGAAAAACAATCTTCACAAATACCAGGAAGCAATAAAATCTGCAACAAAATACTTGTCCACCCTTATTTCCAAAACGCTCATAACTCCAAGGTCCTTTTTAGCACCATCACCTCTATCATGTGTCCTGCCCCCAGCACCAGCTTAACTGGGTCCCCTGCTAAGTGCGAGGAATTTGCTACATTTTTCACCAGCAAAGTAAAGAACATCAGAACAAATATTTCCCCTCCCATCCATGACCTGGATGTCTCATTGGTCTGTTCTTCAAAATTAGACTGTTTCCAACCCGTTACTCTACCCTCCATTGAAAAACTGGTCACCACCATGAAACCTACCACCTGCCCCCTTGACACTGTCCCCTCTGCCCTTCTGAAGGATGTCATTACAATAGATGGTCCCAGCATCCTTGCCATCTTTAACAGTTCTCTGGCCACTAGCACTGTTCCTACCTGCTTCAAGCATGTGGTGGTCCAACCCCTCCTGAAAAAACCTAACCTCGACCCCACTTTGCCAAGCAACTACAGACCCATTTCAAAACTGCCTTTCCTTTCAAAAGCCCTTGAAAAGGTAATTTTAAGTCAACTTATGCCTTACCTTCACCAAAATACTATCTTGGAAACTTTCCAATCAGATTTCAGGGCCCACCACAGCACAGAGTCTGCCTTGTTGAAGGTACATAATGACCTACTGCTCACCATTGACTCCGGTGACTGTGCAATCCTGCTTCTTCTCGACCTCAGCGCAGCATTTGATACTGTCGACCACACCATCCTAATTGAGCTGGTTCATTTCCTACCTCAAAGGTAGGAGTTTCTCTACTAACATAGGCAACTCTTTCTCCTCCCCAGCTAGCCTCTGCTGTGGGGTTTCATAAGGTTTCATCCTTGGCCCCATTCTCTTCTCCCTGTATATACTCCATTTAGGCCAAGTCATTCAAAGACATGGCATTTCCTTCCATTGCTACGCAGACGATACACAACTCTATCTCCCCCTGAAGCCCCAAAATGATCAAATCTGCTTAACCTTATCTGCAGCCTCGAGGATATAAAGTGTTGGATGGCCCAGAACTTCCTCCAACTAAACAAGACTAAGTCTGAGGTCATCCTTCTCGGCCCCTCGGACTCAATCAAAATGATAGCAGGCAGCCTTGGAAGCCTTACCCCACTACTCAAACCTCACGTCAAAAACCTTGGTGTGATATTTGACTCAGCATTGAAATTTGACAAACAAGTCAATGCCGTGGTAAAAGCTAGCTTCCTCCAGCTTTGGATGATAGCTAAAATAAAGCAATTCCTCCAGTTTGATGACCTCGAAAAGATCAACCACACATTTATCTCCTCCCGCCTAGATTACTGCAACTCCCTCTACACTGGCATCAGCCAATCTTCCCTGTCCCGCCTGCAACTGGTCCAAAACGCCGCAGCGAGATTCCTGACGGGCACCCGAAAAAGGGACCATATCACCCCGATCCTGGCCTCTCTCCACTGGATCCCTGTGCGGTTCCGAATAAATTTCAAGATCCTCCTTTATGTCTACAAAGCCCTTAACGGGCTTGCCCCCACCTACATCAAAAGTCTGCTTATCCACCACACCACGTCCAAGTCCCTCAGATCGGCCGACTTGGGGTTTCTGAACATCCCACGGTCTAGGCATAAGCTCAGGGGCGACCGCGCCTTTGCGGTTGCAGCCCCTAGACTGTGGAACAGCATCCCTATTCCCATCAGAAATGCCCCCTCCATCGACTCCTTTAAGTCGAGACTTAAAACTCATCTTTGCTCTCAAGCCTTTCTTGACGTCCTCTGAGTGAGGGCTATATGTATGTATTTATGTATGTACTTAATCTATGAACCACTGTTGTATAACGTTAGTACCTCCACCAATGTAAAGCACTTTGGTCAACGAGAGGTGTTTTTTATATGTGCTATATGAATAAAAGTGACTTGACTTGACTCGACTTGACACTCTAGCATTCTTCACTCACACCCACCACGCCACTCTCAGTCACAATTTCAGATGTGTGTTCATTCATTTCCATCATTTGAATGTGTGCTGACATGGATATAGTTTATTCAGTTTAGTTATTAGTTTAGAGATACAACATGAAAACAGGCCCTTTGGCACACCGAGTCCACGCCGACCAGCGATCCCCGTAAACTAACCCTATCCTACACACACTAGGGACAATTTACAATTATACAAAGTCAATTAGCCTACAAACCTGTATGTCTTTGAGGTGTGGGAGGAAACAGGAGATCTCAGAGAAAACCCATGCAGGTCATGGGGAAAACGTACAAACTCTGCACAGACAGCACCCATAGTCAGGATCGAACCCAGGTATCTGGCGCTGTGAGACAGCAACTCTATCACTGTGCCACCCTTAGGATTTTGGTTGACACATTGACATAATGTACAAATTTATGGTAATTCGCCCATCAATGTCTTCATATTCCCACAATAACAAAGGCTAAGACTGTGTAAGTCCATTTTTCCCTGGTATTCATCACAGAAAAGGGATCATTTCAACTCACACCCAAAGATTTTATTATCAGGTGAACAGCATTAACTATGTAAGTTATTGGTAAAGTTATGAAGAAGTAAGCACCTGTGATATTCTGCACAAAATTGTGAAACCTGATGGCTGCTTACTCAGAAGAGTCCATCAGAATGACTTTGTTTAGTTTACTAGTTTAGTTTAATTTGGAGATATAGCGTGGAAATGGTGTCTTCGGTTAACGGAGTCTGCGCTGACTAGCAATCGCCCATATTGCTACTTTTCTGCTGCTGAAAAGTTGCTTTATTTTCTTTGTTCCCCAGTTCAAATAAAGGGTCTCAGACTTGAAATGTTTTTTTCTTTTTTTCTCTTTTCACAGATGCACACTGATGTGATGGAAGTTTCCAGCATTTTCCGTTTTTATTATAAGAGTTATCTAGCTTCTATTAGTTTATGCTCAGATTAGAAAACTGTCATCCAAAGTATTAATGATCAACAGAACCCAGTAAATTGTCTAAATAAAGTGGTCTCTCCCTCAAATAGGCTGAGTGCCTTACTTTAATGCGAGTTGAAACACATGGCACTATGCCGACTTTCACAGTCGTTTTAATTGGGCATGTAACAATAGCATCCTCTTGTGACCTGGATTGGATTCTCATGATTTTCCGTCTTCTATATGAGAGGCTAAATTTGCAACAGTAGAGGTGAGACTAGGTAGGAGGTTTTATAAAGCAAGGTGAAGATAAAGCTCAACTTGACTTTTATCCAACATTCCAAAGTGTCCTCGTGTTATATGTAAATAATTAATATGCTGCACCATACCACTTTGTCGGGTCACCTTGCTTGGCTTAAAACTAATTTCCCCTCTCCAGTGTCCCATCCTTCTTGCAGTCCTCTGCAATCTGATTGTCCCCATCACTTACAGCTCCCTCTGTTTATCAAAAGCCTGAATTCAGTGCCAGTTTTTAATCATGCTGACTACAAATCCCAACCCCACCCCCTTCCCCCATGTCCCCTAGACCAAATTACCTAACCTGGCAAGGACTTTGACTGAATTCAAATGAACAGAGCTGTCACTGGAGCAGTACAAGGAGCAACATGAGAAGGTCAAACTATTTTTCATGACTGCAGGATGCTGGTCAAGAGGTCCATTCTGAAATTAATCCTTACTAGCCAATCGCATTGAATAAAGATGCAATAACCTGAGGGCTTTTTCAGTTTAAAACCGTCATTTGTAAAATGTTTGACAAAAGACCAAGCTGTCCTGCGGCAGAGTGTGGAATTCTGAAATGTATAATTTAGACCCTCCTCATTCTTTCTTGCTTTTAACCTTGTTTTAATTTCAAATTCATAGATAATGTATTGCACAGAAGAAAGTCATTTGGATTACTGTGACTATGCTGCTTGAGAGAGAAAACATTGCAGCAGCAGCCAACCTTCCAGCACTTGTTCTGTGGCCTTGCACGTCACAGCTACTCATGTGCATATCCAAGTACTGTTTCATAAGTGTTGAGCATTTCTGCTTTGACCACTCTTTCAGTTCATAAGTTCCAGAGCCTTACCAGGTTTGGTTTAGTTTAGAGAGATGCAGCACGGAAACAGGCCCGAGTCCATGCCGACCAGCGATCACCCTCGTACACTAGCAATATCCTACATACACTAGCGACAATTTACAATTTTAGCAAAACCAATTAACCTACACACATGTACGTATTTGGAGTGTGGGAGGAAATTGGAGCACCTGGAGAAAACCCACGTGTTCACAGGGAGAATGTACAACTCCGTACAGAAAGCACCCATAGTCAGGATGAAACCCGGATGCTTGGAGCTGTATTGAATTAAATTGAATTGAATGCTATTTATTGTCATTCAAACCTAGGCTTGAATGAAATTTCATTACTACAGTTTTTTACATTACAAAATTAAAACCCAAGACCCACACTTAACACAGTTTACATAAACATCCATCACAGTGAGTCTCCAACACCTCCTCACTGTGATGGAAGGCAAAGTCTTATCTCTTCCCTTTATTCTTCACCCGCGGTCCAGCAGTCCAACTGCAGCGTCTAGGCGAACTGGGGCTCCGGTGTTAAAGCCCCTGGCGGACGATGGTAAGTCCTGTGGCCATTTAGCCACGCCGGGCGATGTTAGGCCCCGGCTCCGTGTCCTTTAAACCCCGCGATTCCAGCGGGAGAAGTTGCCGTTGCGGGAGCTCCGAAAAGCCGTCTCCCACCAGGGACCTGGAGCTCCCAATGTTCCTGTCCACCGGGCCTGCAGCCGGAGCTTCCGAAACTCCAAAGTCGGGTCGCAGCCGAGCGCCACCACAGCTCTCCCCGCTCCGAAGCCGGCCAGCCCCGCGATGTCAGGTCCCAGGCTCCGCGACTGGAGCCCTCAGGTTAGTCCCGGCCAGAGGCCGCCGCCGGCTCCACGATGTTAGGCCCAACGACATCGGAGACCCGACAGGGAAAAAGTCGGGTCCCCATACAGGGAAGAGACTAACGGTTTCCCCCACATCCCCCCCTCCACCCCCCACATATACACAGCTAAAAAATAATAAAAACTAAGCTCAAGACATACATTTAACAAGACAAAATTTTAAAAAAAAAGACGGACGACTGTAGTCGAGCCGCTGCCGTTAGGCGCCGTCACACCCAGTGTATGGCAGCAACTCCACTGCTGTGCCACTGTGCCGCCCTGAAATATTTTTCTCACTTCCCTTTAATCCTTCTGCAAATGAGTACTTTTTTTTTCTGATCACTTTTATTTCTGTATTTCTACACTCTTTCTTCTTCTGTACAGTATTCACATCCTTATAACTGTCCCCCTCCATTGGAACCGAAGCTGGGTATTAGAGCACAAGAAGAACTGGAAATACCGTTGGCACCTTGATTGCTTGATTCCCTGCTTCTAAAGCAAAGTAGTAAATAATAGAAGATGACTGTGAAATAACTGAAGCGAATGGCCACTGGTCCCAATTATCCAATGAATTTATCACAACGATACAGCCATAAAATTGTGTTTTCTTCCAATTGATCTGTTCCACTGTTGTAAATAGACTGTTGTTTTTAATGAATGCCTACCCTTATTGTGGTAAAACCCATCATTAAAAGAATGTAGTTGCAAGCTGGAGCCAAATGAAACACATGCCAATTGTTCCGATATCACAGTATCATCAGAATCTTTTCTTTTTTCTGCTAATCTTTTGTTGCAGTTTTTCTATTTCAATTTACTGCTTGTATTCCAATATCTTTATATTTCCCTTCTTCTGATTTATTGCATCAATCCTTAAAGATAATATTTGTGATACTATTTACCAGAGCATGCCTCATTCAAATTTCCTCCTATATTTAATAATCAATCACTATTTACACAAAGTTAAACATTTTTAGTAACCAAATAATATCACAAGAAAACAATTGAAAAGGAATATTTGCAATAGCTTGTACCGTAATTTCTGTACAAAAATGGTGAAAAATACATTCATTCCTGGCCTTGTTGTTTTCTAAAGCTTATTAGGATGGATGTAGTGTAACGAAGTTTTCAAAATAAGAAAACACATTTCAATGAAATGATTTACAATTTAATTAATTCACACTAATTAAAAATGGAGCAAGTAAGTCAAATTAACACAAGGTTACACTTATCTTCGAGCAGCAGTGACCAAACACACATCAAGTAAGCTCTCCTGCCATCTGACTTCCCCTTATAATGTCAATAAAGTTCATTAAAGGTCAGAGTTTGCAAATTAGGCTAATTTATCTTCCAATATTGAGCGTAATTTGATCTAGAAATGGCATGCAGTACTTCATACCATAGATTAATAAACATTTATCAGTTGCAACATATTGTCTGGCAAATATTCTCAGAAATTATATAGTGAATATATTTTCATTGAACAAAACAATAATGAGTATTAATAGACTTACTTTGAACATCATCTAAAAGATACACTGAAAGGTTCAGTGGGGCTCTTTTGAAAGAATTTCCCAAATCTGCATAAACTTGTCAATGATAACTAGGGCAATTGTAAGCGCCATCATCTCTAAGTCCATCTTCAGATCACACACTTCTCCGACTTGGGCAAGTACCAATGTTCCTTACTGTCACTGGCTAAAAATACTGAAAACCCCAAGATTCTTAAGGCTTTTGTTTTAATTCATTCTCCAGCTACATGTCCACCTTTGCCTCTTCTATGCATTCCTGTATTTCTCCATTGTGCACCAGTAACCAGAGCTTCTCTGAACAGAACATTTTGTGCAATTTGAGTGCAACAACCTTTGACTCACATGGAATTGTTTATCTCAATAAAAAGGTACAGAGTGCTGGATTAACTCAACGGGTCGGACAGCATCTCTGGAGAACAAGGAGATGGGACGTTTCGGGTTGGAACCATTGTCAGACTGATTATTCTGGGGGGAAATCTTGAAAAGCGGTGGAGGTGAGACAAAGACTGGTAAGTAACATGTGAGGGTGGGGGCGCGGGGTAGATTACCAGATGATTGGACAAAGGCTAGAGATGAAAAGAGGAAAAGTGTGATTAAGGAGATAAGAATAGAAGAGGAGAGAATTGTGAAGCTAGAGGAAGTAATATAGATGGAAGGGGGCAAGGGGAGAGGAAATAATATAATTGGTGCATATCGAGGTGGGAAAAAGGGAAGAGAGGGGGAGAAATGTGGGGTAGGAAATAGTAAAAATTGGAAAGAGCCATGGTTTTCACGGGAAATTGGACACTTGGTTCGGAAAAAGAGAAAGATCTACAATAATTATAGGCAGCATGGAGTAAATGAGGTGCTTGAGGAGTATAAAGAATGTAAAAAGAATATTAAGAAAGAAATTAGAAAACCTAAAAGAAGATATGAGGTTGCTTTGGCAAGTAAGGTGAAAGTAAATCCAAAGGGTTTCTACAGCTATATTAATAGCAAAAGGATAACAAGGAATACAATTGGTCCATTAGAGAGTCAGAGTGGACAGCTATCTGCAGAGCCAAAAGAGATGGGGGAGATATTGAACAATTTATTTTCTTCGGTATTCACCACGGAGAAGGATATGGAATTATGTGAGGTAAGGGAAACAAGCAGAGTAGCAATGGAAACTATGAGATTCAAAGAAGAGGAGGTGCGGACACTTTTGAAAAATATGAAAACGGATAAGTCTCCAGGTCCTGACAGGATATTGCCTCGGACATTGAGGGAAGTTAGTGTAGAAATAGCAGGAGCTATGACAGAAATATTTCAAATGTCATTAGAAACGGGAATAGTGCCGGAGGATTGGCGTACTGCGCATGTTGTTCCGTTGTTTAAAAAGGGTTCTAAGAGTAAACCTAGCAATTATAGACCTGTTAGTTTGACGTCAGTGGTGGGCAAATTAATGGAAAGGATACTTAGAGATAATATATATAAGCATCTGGATAAGCAGGGTCTGATTAGGAACAGTCAACATGGATTTGTGCCTGGAAGGTCATGTTTGACTAATCTTCTTGAATTTTTCGAAGAGGTTACTAAGGAAATTGATGAGGGTAAAGCAGTGGATGTTGTCTATATGGACTTCAGTAAGGCCTTTGACAAGGTTCCTCATGGAAGGTTGGTTAAGAAGATTCAATTGTTGGGTATTAATGGTGGAGTAGCAAGATGGATTCAACAGTGGCTGAATGGGAGATGCCAGAGAGTAATGGTGGATGGCTGTTTGTCAGGTTGGAGGCCGGTGACTAGTGGGGTGCCTCTGGGGTCTGTGTTGGGTCCACTGTTGTTTGTCATGTACATCAATGATCTAGATGATGGTGTGGAAAATTGGATTAGTAAGTATGCAGATGATACTAAGATAGGTGGTGTTGTGGATAATGAAGTAGATTTTCAAAGTCTACAGAGAAATTTAGGCCATTTGGAAGAGTGGGCTGAAAGATGGCAGATGGAGTTTAATGCTGATAAATGTGAGGTGCTACATCTCGGCAGGACAAATCAAAATAGGACGTACATGGTAAATGGTAGCGAATTGAGGAATGCAGTTGAACAGAGGGATCTAGGAATAACTGTGCATAGTTCCCTGAAGGTGGAATCTCATGTAGATAGGGTGGTAAAGAAAGCTTTTGGTGTGCTGGCCTTTATAAATCAGAGCATTGAATATAGAAGTTGGGATGTAATGTTAAAATTGTACAAGGCATTGGTGAGGCCAATTCTGGAGTATGGAGTACAATTTTGGTCGCCTAATTATAGGAAGGATGTCAACAAAATAGAGAGAGTACAGAGGAGATTTACTAGAATGTTGCCTGGGTTTCAGCATCTAAGTTACAGAGAAAGGTTGAACAAGTTAGGTCTTTATTCTTTGGAGCGCAGAAGGTTAAGAGGGGACTTGATAGAGGTCTTTAAAATTATGAGCGGGTTAGACAGAGTGGACGTGGATAAGCTTTTCCCATTGAGAGTAGGGAAGATTCAAACAAGGGGACATGACTTGAGAATTAAGGGACAGAAGTTTAGGGGTAACATTAGGGGGAACTTCTTTACTCAGAGAGTGGTAGCTGTGTGGAATGAGCTTCCAGTGGAAGTGGTGGAGGCAGGTTCGATTTTATCCTTTAAAAATAGATTGGATGGGTATATGGACGGGAAAGGAATGGAGGGTTATGGTCTCAGTTCAGGTAGATGGGACTAGGGGGAAGTAATAAAAAATAAAGACATAAATAAATAAATAAAAATATATTTAAAAAATAAAAAAAAGTGTTCGGCATGGACTTGAAGGGCCGAGATGGCCTGTTTCCGTGCTGTTATGGTTATATGGTTATATGGTTATATGATTATAGAAAGATCATTGCAGGAATGATAAGGGGAGTCAATAGTTGATTCCAACCCAACAACATGAACATTGAATTTTCCAATCTTTGGTAACTTATGTTCTACTGTATGGCAAAATTCTGCTCTAATGCCATCTACAAGTTTGCAGATGCCATCACTGTGTTCGGCAGATCACAAACAAGGATGAGATGAGTACAAGAAAGAGATGGAAATCTTAGTAACATGATGTAAGGATAATTAACTCTCCCTCAATGTCAGCAAGACAAAAGAGCTAGTTATTGACTTCAGAAAGCATGCCACAGTCAGCATCAATAGTGTGACATTGGAAATGGTTGAGAGCTTCAAATTCCTTTGTGCTAATATTACTCAGAATTTGTCATGGACCAACCACATTGATGCAACAGTCAAGAAGACACACCATGCCTCTACTTTCTGAGGTGACTGAGGAAATTTGGTATTGCCAATGACTCTTACAAATTTTGACACCATAGAATGCATACTGTTGGGTTGCATCACAGCATAATTTTGGAACAGCAGGACACAGGAATGCAAAAAATTGCAGAGCGTGGACATTGCCCAGTCTATCAGACTCATCAGAGTTTCCACCATTGACTCCATCTACACCTCACGCTAACAATGATCTATTCAACATATTCTTGAACTCCATTCCCTTTATCCTGTTTCCACACCTTACACTTCCTTATCTATACACTTTCTTATCTATGTACCGCCCACTCCCCTGACATCAGCCTGAAGAAGGGTCTCAACCCGAAATGTCACCCATTCCTTCTCTCCAGAAGTTCTGCCTGTCCCACTGAGTTACTTCAGCATTTTGTGTCTATCTTTGATTTAAACCAGCATCTGCAGTTCCTTCCTATACACCTCAAGCTACCTTGAAATAGCAGCCAACATAATCATTGACCTTTCTCATCCCATTCATTTCTTCTTCTCCCTGCTCTAGTCAGATCAAAGATACAGAAGCTTGAAGGCACGCCATCAGACTCTTGGACCTCAAATGAAGTTCAAACGAAATTTGGTTTCTGCAGTCATACAACAAGAAAAAACCCAAGACACAACACAATTTACACAAACATCCATCACAGTGAATCTCCTCCTCACTGTGATGGAAGGCAAAATCTTGTCTCTCCCCTGCACTCCCCATTCTCCTCCCGATGTCAAAGTCAAAGCCCCCGGCGGGCGATGGTAAGCAAGTCCCGCGGCCATTCAGGCCGCGCCGGGCGATGCAAGGCCGCGCTCTGGGTCTTGATGTTGGAGCCCCTGGCGGGCGCTAGCAAGTCCCGCGACCATTAAAGCCGCGCCGGGCGATGTAAGACCCCGCACCAGGTCATCTTCAACCCCGCAACTCGGGCGGGAGTAGCTGCCGTTGCGGGAGCTCCGAAAAGCGGTCTCCCACCAGGGACCCGTGAGCTCCCGATGTCACCGTCCACCAGACCTGCGGCTGGAGCCGCCGAATCTCCAGGGTTGGGTCGCAGCCGCGCGCCTCCACAGCTCTCCATGCTCCGAACTCGGCCAGCTCCACGATGGTGAGTAGCCCACAGGCTCCGCGACTGGAGCCCCAGGTCGTTCCGGTTGGAGGCCTCTCCACGGTGCTAGGCCCCAACGACAACAGAGACCCGACAGAGAAAGGTCGGGTCCTCCATACAGGGAAAAGATTTTAAAAGTTTCCCCACCCACCCCCCACACATACCCAGTTAAAAAAAAACACTATACACTACACACTACACTCAAACGAGACAAAAAAATAAAAAAAGACAGACGGACTGCAGAGGCCGCTGCGACGTGGGTCGCGCCGCCTACCGGACAAGCTGTCAGAAGAGGTAGTTGAGGCTGGGACTATCCCAACATTTAAGAAATAGTTAGACAGGTACATGGATAGGACAGATTTGGATGAATACAGGCGAAAAGGGGGCAGGTGAGACTAGTGTAGCTGGGACATGTTGGCCATTGTGGGCGTTGGGCCGAAGGGCCTGTTTCCACGCTGTATAATTCTATAACTCTGTGACTCTAACTTTGTATCTTTTCCTTTGCTCTGCATGTTGTACGTGAGTTTGGCGTGATTGTATTTATGTATAGTATTATCTGATTTGAGGGGATAGCATGCAAAGCAAAGCATTTCACTCTACCTCGGTGTACAAGACAATTGTGAACCTAAACCTAATCCTAAACATGAAGGGATTGAATCCTTTTTAATGATTTATGATGAATGGTGTTAGGCTTTCTGAATATTGTTGAAACTGCCTTCACTGGAGAATATCTAATAATTACATTCTCCAACATGCTAGATGTAGGCAGCGGAAATGGGGTATCTCTAGCCTATGATCTGCTGTTACAATAAAGTATTTATGTGGCTGATCCAGTTAGTCAATAGTGCCCCCTGGAATGGTAATGGTGCGGTTCTTGGTTCGGGTAATGTTTTTAAACATCATTTTAAGTGACTAGGTTTCCCTTGTTGGATATGTTCTTTACCTGGGAATGGTATGGCATGACCTGTGGATTACTAGACACGCAGCATAGCCATTACACCACTTTACTTTTAAATCTTGAGATATTAAATTCCTCTGTACTTTTCCCACCACCACGTTAAAAGTATCAAGACTAGAATGGCTGAATGTGAAATATAAAAGTTACGAAGAGTTGCGTTGAAGGGTGACTCATCTTCAACATTGCAGGTCAAATGCAATCACCAGCTCTGTCAATGTTCAAGCTGAACAAAGCTAATTTGCTTTCTAGTCACAAATATGTGACAAGTGACCTGGCAAGAAGTGAGAAATTAATGGGAAATAGAATATGGTGAGGGTTGAAAAGCTGAGTTAATGTCTCCCTTACAATGTAGGTTTACTCCACTGCTTTTTATTAGTTAATATTTATGAATTAATGGAAATAAGAGCAGAGTGCACATTGTCATAATTCACTTTCACCAGGCATTTATTGCAATTGTCCAACTGAGTTTTAATGCATTTTTCATATCAAATGTCACTGGAATTGAATGAAGCCCACTAGTAAAGCTGCTATTTGGTGCCAACTTGACATGTTTACTCCTGTTTCCAAGTTCCCCAAATGCTGGTAACCTTGAAGTGCTCACAGTACGTGCAGTTAATGTTATAGAAATAAATTGGATGTGGTTTTAAAATAATAGGCATGCTTCAGCAATATTTGAAAGATAGGTCATAATTATGCATCACATCGCAGATGCATTCCAAATCTTACTGAAAATCAACATTTGGTGAAATGATGGAGAATTTGAAAGTGATGCTAGGGCATTTAAAATGCACGATTAAACTAAAGCCGGTAAAATAAATAACATAGTAATATATTCAATGGTACGCCTAATAGAATTTTCTTCAAACAGGATAGATATGGCTGTTGGATTCACAAGAGACTGCAGATGCTGGAATCTGGATCAAAACACCAAGTGCTGGAATAACTCAGAGGGTCAGGCAGCATCTGTCGAGGGAGTGGCTAGTCAATGTTTCAGATTAGAAACATAGAAACAAAGAAAATAGGTGCAGGAGTAGGCCATTCGGCCCTTTGAGTCAGCACCGCCATTCAATATGATCAAGGCTGATCATCCAAAATCAGTATCCCTTTTCTCCTGCATTCTCCCCATATCCCTTGAATCCGTTGACTCTAAGAGCTATATCTAACTTTCTCTTGAATACATCCATGAATTGGCCTCCAATGCTTTCTGTGGCAGAGAATTCCACATGTTATACCATTGGGATATTTCTTCAGACTGATTGCAGTATATGGGATAAAGCTGGAAAAAGATGAGGGTGGGACAAAGCCTGGCAAGTGATAATTGGATGGAGGGGTGTATTGGCAGATGTGTGGATAAATTATAAAGGCTAAGGTGAAAAAAAGATAACAGGGTGTCAGATATGGAATGGAGTGAAATGGCAAGCCAGAGGGAGGAGTGCAGGGGGATGGAGACCATGGGGGCAAAGGAGAAAAGGGGAAAAATAGTGGAAGAAATAGGTGTACACCTGGTTGGGACACAGGAAAGCTAGAGGGGAAAGAAGCTGTTTAGTTTAAATAATTCAATGTTTATACTGTTGTGTTGAAAGGTACCCATGCTGAATATGAAGTGGAGTACCTCCAGTTTGGTGGGGTGAAAGATGTGGACCAGGGGAACTCCTTGTTCCGTCTGGGGGGAAGGAAAGCAAGAGCAGAACAGCAGATGATGGATCCATCCAGAACAGCAGGAAGGAAACCATGTTTACTGATAAAATAAGGCATCTAGGACATCCTGGCCTATAATAAATCAGAGGTATACAGGTCCCTGAAAAGACAATATAAAAGTTAATATTGCAGGTAGACGTCCCTTGTCTGGCACTCTTGATGCTCTTAACACCTGAAACTCAGACATATTAACAGTCGACTCCAGAAATGTTATTTTTCAAGTCTTCACAGGACCATTGCATATGGTTTGCAGGGCTGGCTATGCCTATGGTAGCATTGTGGCCTGTGGTGGTTTATACAACATCTAGGACAAAAAACAATTACAACACAGAAATATGGAAGACAAATGAAATGGGATATTTGTTTTGCAGTGCAAAAACAAACAAAAAAGTTTACCAAAGTACATTTGTCCGAACTGAAAACTAGATTAGTGTGGAACCTTGATATGTGCAACTGAACACAAGAACGTAATTAAATTGGAGCAGGAGTAGGTCACTGGCCTCCTCAAACCTGACCGACCATTCAATATGATCATGTATAACCTGCCCTAGGCCACAACTCCTCTTCTGCACCAGATCCCCTTGGTTCTCTATTCCCCAACCTTTCAAAAATGTATCAACATCCACATTAAATATTTCTAATTATCAAGCTTCCACAATCTTCATGTGAAATGTCCTCTCTTCTCACACTCCCAACTTCCCTCTCCCATTGGGCAAAAGTTATAGAAGTGTGAAAACACACACCTCCAGATTCAGGAACAGTTTCTTCCCAGCTGTTATCAGGCAACTGAACCATCCTACCGCAACCAGACAGCAGTTCTGAACTACTATCTATTTTATTGCGGACCCTCAGACTATCTTTGATAGGACTTCACCGACTTTAATCCGCACGAGACATTATTCCCTTTATTATGTATCTGTACACTGTGAATGGCTCGATTGTACTCACGTATTGCCTTTTCATTGACTGGTTAGCAGACTCTTCATTGTACCTTGGTACGTGACAATAAACTGAAGCTGAAATTGAAAATTGAAACTAAACTTAAACTGAAAAAAAATTTAAGATAGACACAAAATGCTGGAATAACTCCAGGGGTCAGGCAGCATCTCTGGACAGAAGGAATGATCAACTCTTCAGACTGAAAGTCACGGGAAAAGGAAATGAGAGATACAGACTATGATGTAGAGAGGCGTAGAACAGATGGATGAAAGAAATGCGAAAGAGAGCTCACCAGCCTCTGTGTAAATACATTTCGGAGCACCTCTATTTTAAATGACTAGCCCCATATCTTTTACTCGCACCCCTTTGTTTGAGGTTCTCCCAATGGTGAAACCATCTCATCACCTGTGCTGTCAGAGCCACGTAGGATATGTCTCATAGGATCAACCTTCACTATTTTGAACTCCAGGGAATACAAATCCAAACTGTTCAGCCACTTGTGATTTGACAATCCTCTAATCCCAGGAATTACCCAAGTGAATCTCTTTTCCACTGTCCCCAATGCTTCTATATCATTTTGTTAGTTATGAGGATCAGCTCTGTGTGTAGTTCTGAGATGTGGCCTCAACAGCACCCTAAATAATTGTAGCAAAATGTCTCTAAATATAAAATCTGACCTATTTGCAATAAAGGCCAATAGGCCATTTGCCGCCTTAAGCACTTGCTCTATCTGTCTGCTATCTTTTTTTGAGTTTCATGCATGAGAACACCTAGATTTCTCTGCAATGTGAAAATAATACTCGAGATAGTCAGGAAGGATATCTAAGTTTATAATAGGATCTAGTGGGCCAAGGAATAGCTAATGGATTTTAGCTCTGACAAGTGTAAGGTGTTGCAATGTTCTGTGTTAAATCAGGGCTGGACCTACACAATAAATGGTGGAGCCCTGGAGAGTGTTTCAAAACAGAGGGATCTGGGACTAAAGGTGCATGGTTCCTTAAAAGTGTTGTCAGATGGACAATGTGATTAAGAGTGATTACTTCATTGGGAATGGTACTGAGTATAAAATACAGCATATTATGAAAAAGCTGTACAAGTCATTGGTGAGACTCCATAGAACATAGAAATAGAACAATGTTTGTGTCCAACTGTTTAACTGATCTCATCTGCCAATACTTGATCCACATTTCCATTCCCCTCAATTCCATATGCCTATCCAAAAGCCTCTTCAATGCCACTATCATATCTGCCTGCACCACCACCCCTGACAATGTGTTTCAGGTCTCCACCACCCACTGTGCGCACAAAAGCATGCCACTCAAATCTCCATTCAACTTTCTTCCTCTCACCTTATAGCTAAGACCTCTAGAGTTGGACATCTACCATCAGAAAAAAGGTTGACTGTATACACGATTTATGCCGATCATAATTTTATATTCTTCTATCAAGTCTCCCCTAAAATATGCCGTTGACTCCACTCGAGTGCCCTGTTCACAAGCTGCACAAGGTACCTTAGGACTAGGAATGTGAGAGGGCGGAGAGGAATGCTGCGTTTCTATACAAAAAAAGTCTGCCCATCTTTTAAAATACTGGGATTCCTTCCCTTCAAGGTCCACACTAACCACTGCGCTCTTGCTGAATTTAGTTGTCGTCGGGGCCACTTCCCCTTTATGAGTTACCGGGGTCAACTTTCCCCATCACTGACTTCAGGCCACCCATCGCCCATCATTCACTTCCTAACGCTTTATTGAACTTTCCCGAAAATTTTCGTAACCTCTCGGTTATTCCGAGGGTATTCATTACATATTATTGTTAATGGGCTTTCTGAAGTGGTAGTTATATCCTTCTCTAGGCTATTCCCCACGTCTTTCACAATAGAAACAATACAGACAAGTTTCTGAGTCACTCACACCTCTTCAATAATTCACTCCTCCCTTTCAGTCTCCGAGGCTACCAAGATTGCTCCCGAACAATAGCCAATGTCTCTGAAGCGCTAACAGTCTCACACCTTTCTCAAACAATCGCACAGTCAATCTTCCCAATCTACTATTCAATCGCTATTCAATTGTTCTATTCAATCGCTCTATTCAATTGCTCTATTCAATCGCTCTATTCAATCGCTCTATTCAATCGCGCACCCAACTCTCTTAGCAGTTCCTTCTCATTCACAACCCCTCATCCAACTTCCAACCTGTAAACAGTTCCAGAAGAATCCTTAGTCTCCCAGATTAAGGTACTTAATATTCAAGTTTACTTTTTAGCAGCAATCTCTCTCACTCAATATACTTCAATTTAACAGAGACAAATAAACCCCAAACCACGCAAGCAAAACTATACCCAAGAAAGAAACTATACCACTTATTGTAACTAAACAGAAACACACTCCAATATAAACTACAAGCATTCACTTGTTATCACAATTAAATCACACATTATTCTAATTCCTCCTTGTGGTGTGCTCGGTCAACAGAACAATCCCTTCCCCAAAGCAATCGATCTGAAGGATACGAACCTTGATCGAACAAGCACGAATTGGACTCCAATACTAATACAATCCCCACCAAACAAAATCTTATATATTCACTTTAACCCACTTTTACCCCAGTTTTCTAAAACCCCAAATCCCTAAACAATACATAATCAGTACAATGCAACAATTTGTGATCTTAAAGGGCCTGTCCCACTGTGGGGACCTAATTTGCGAGTTTAGAAGAGTTTGCGCACACCACAAACTCACAGCATGGTCGATACGTGGTCCTAGGAGGTCACTGTAACTATCCTTCATGCTCGAGAGAATTTCCCGCATACTCGTGGCCTCAGTTTTGTCGAGGTGAATTTTTTAGAATGCTGAAAAATTGTCTGCAAGTAAAAATTGGTCGGCATGGAAAAAAAATCGATATTTTTTTACTCGTAGGTTTAGTCGAAGTAGGTCGTAGTAGGTCGGCATGTTATCGTAGGTAATCGAAGGTAGTCGAAGGTAATCTAAGGTAGTCGTAGGTAGTCTTAGTATAGTCAAAGCTAGTCGAAGGTGGTCGTCTTCACGCTCCATTATTCGGTGTCCAATTTTCCCAAGAGCATTAGCGAGTTAATCGTAGATAGTCGAAGCTAGTCTTCAACATATTCGAAGGAGGTCGAAGGAGGTTTCTACATGGTCATAAGAGGTCTTCTACATATTCGTAGGAGGTTCTCTACATAGTCGAAGGAGGTCTTCAGAGGTTCTACTTCGGCGATACAACAAGTCCATGACACTCTCCTAAACTCTCCTAAACTCGCAAATTAGGTCCCCACAGTGGGACAGGCCCTTAACACACTCCAAATGTATCTTACAAGCAACAAAGTATTTATACAAAATTCAACTGTGAAAGAAATATGTACATTTGAAATTTACTAAATTCTATCACAGGCAATGCAATACACGATAAACACAATACAATAACAGCAATCTTTAATATACAGTTCCAAAAGCAAATCACAATATTTAAATCCCGCGTCACGCTGCTATCAACCAGTGAACCTCTGCTTCTGATACAGAAAACTTTCCCCTTCCTAGAGTACTCTTTGCCGAGGGGTACTTGTCTTAATTAGCTACTCTTTACCTTCAGGTACTTTTTTCTCACACTAAATGCTTAGACTTAGGGGGACCTTTCCCGTCAGGTTACTCTTTACTAAAAATTACTTTCCCTCTCTGTTATTCTTCACTATCAGGTACTAATCAACAATCGATCAGAGGAGGTACGAACGCCTGGTTGATCAGCCACGATTCGGAATCGATCTTACACAAACTTTATACACACTTCGAAGTTTTATTATAATACACAGAATTCTGACAAATATGTGCACACTTTATAATCCAGCACTTCAATATGAGATTCTGAATATTAGATACTTTAAATCGAAGAATTTAAACTCGCTCTGCTCTGAACAATTAGCTTTTTGGTGCGTAACTCGACGTACGCAAATTCAAATTCAAAATTGTTCAAATATAGAATTCTCGAATTGATTAGAGTATTTTCAACCAATTTATACTTTTTTTTTTTTTTTTTTTTAATTTTTATTTATTAGAAGTACATTACATTACAACCACATACATTAATACTCGTCATTTATATCTTCTTACAATTAATGTACTCCCTTTATTTATTTTTTTACACTAGAGAAAGAAAAGATTGAAAGAGAGAAGAAAGTGAAGGAAAAAGTGCAAGTGTAGAAAAGTGTAGAAAATGTAACAACAAAAAAGGACGAAGACCCTATAAGAGCGAAATTAAAAACAAAAAGAAAAAGAGTTAAGAAATAGGCCCTAAGAAAAGAAAAGAGAAAGAGAAAAAAAGAAAAACAAATGTTTTTTTTTGAGCATCACGTAAATAGGACATACCAACTCTTCAACTATCATCCCCCCTTACCCGACCTCAATTTTTTATTTTTTTAAAGTACTTTTGCACCCTATGTTTGTAATAATTCTATAAATGCAGACCACGTCAGGTGGAAGTGATCTGGTTTACCTGCTAGGAGGAGTCTTATCTCTTCAAGGTTTTTGTGTTTTTGGAAGGAATTCTGTCCCTGATTTATGTATTGGTCTTTATAACCTATTTTTTTAAAAACTCTGATTATATGTTTTCTATAAATCTCTGTATGGTGTCCTTGAGACCTCGGTATAAGGCGCCCATAAATAAAATCCATTATTATTATTAAGGTGTAATGTTTCAAACATATTTGAAATCCACATATTTATAGTTGGTATTGGAGCCTTCTTCCAAAATTTTAGAATTAGCTTTTTTCCAGTTATTAACCCATAATCCATTAATTTCTTTTGAAACACATTTAGTTCTGGATCATCTTCCGTTATTCCGAAGATAATCCATTCTGCTTTGGGTATCAGTCTTGTTTTAAATAACTTTGTAAAGATTTCAAAAATTTCATTCCAAAATTTTTGAATTTTTGTACAGAAGACAAATGAGTGCGCTATAGTTGCTTCTTGGGATTGACATTTATCACAAATAGATGATACGTTTGGGAAAATTTTATGAATTTTAGTTTTCGAATAATATAATCTATGTAAAATTTTAAATTGTATTAAAGTATGTCTTACATTAATCGAGCATTTATGCACTTTTAATAAGTATTCATTCCAACTTTCCTTTGAAATTTTAATAGCTAACTCTTGTTCCCAGTCTCTTCTGATACCCTCCGTAGATGGTATTTGTGCATTTAAGATAATATTGTACAAATATGATATTAAGTTTGCTGATTCCGCTTTTATCTGCATTGCCTCGTCCAGTACATCTGCTGGGTTATTATGATGATCTTTTATATATTTTTTCAAATAGTCACATATTTGAAAGTATTTAAAATATTGATTATTTCCGAGTTTATATTTTATTTGTAATTGTTGAAATGAAAGTAATTTTCCAGTTTCATACAAGTCACCAAGCGTTTTAATTCCTAGTCTATCCCATTGTGTATAAGCTTTATCTATAATAGAAGGACTAAACGAAGGGTTATTGACTATAGGTAATAAAAGTGATAAGTTTCTTAATTTTAAATTTTGTTTTATTTGTTTCCAAATACGGATTGTACTATGAATAATTGGGTTCTTATTATAGTTTATGTTATTCAATTTCATTGGAGAGAGGAGGATCGCTCCAATGTTTCTAGAGGAGCAATCCTCTTTCTCCATTACAATCCAGTCTGCTTGCTGGGCGGAGTTATCCATCAGTTGAATCATGTTTTTAATATTTACTGACCAATAATAATACATAAAATTAGGTAGTGCTAGACCCCCCAATACTTTAGATTTATTCAGATGGGTTTTTTGTATTCTATGTGATTTATAGTCCCATATAAAATTAGTGATATCTGAGTCGAGTTTTTTAAAAAACTTCTTAGGTAAGTATATAGGAATTGATTGAAATAGGTATAAAATTTGTGGTAAAAAGATCATTTTTATTGCGTTTATTCGGCCTATTAAAGACATCGGAAGCGTTTTCCAGAATTTAATTAATGTATTCAGTTTATTAAGTAGGGGGTCAAAATTTGCCCTGAGCATACCTTGATATGCTCTGGTAATTTCGATTCCCAAATATTTAAATTTTTCTGTAGCTATTTTAAAAGGGAATTTTAAAAGATGTGTTGAATCTTTCGGTTTTATTGACATAATTTCACTTTTATTCCAATTTATTCTATATCCAGAAAAAGATCCGAAGTCTTCAATTAAATTTAATATATTTGGTATAGTGATTTGAGGTTTTGTAATATACAATAATATATCATCCGCGTATAAAGATATTTTATTATATGAGTCTTTAGTATTATATCCATGAATATCAGGGTGTATTCTAATTTTTTCTGCTAGCGGTTCAATAATGAGAGCAAACAGCTGTGGTGATAATGAGCATCCTTGTCTATTTCCCCTTGATAGTTGAAATTTCGAGGATAATATGTTATTAGTAAGTATTCTAGCTGTAGGTTTGTTATATAGTAACTTAATCCATAAAATAAAATTCTCTCCCAGTTGAATTTTTTGTAATACTTTATCCATATAATTCCATTCTACTTGATCAAATGCTTTTTCAGCATCCAGCGAAATAATTGATAATTCTTGATCTTCAGATTTGTGTGAGTGCATTATGTTGAGTAGACGTCTCATATTATTAGAAGAGTATCTCTTAGGGATAAACCCTGTCTGATCTGGGTTTATTAATTTACTAATGTATTTACTTAATCTTCTGGCTAATGTTTTCGCTAATATTTTTTGATCTGTGTTTAACAATGCTATAGCTCTATATGAGCCAGGTTCTTCTAAATCCTTATTTTTCTTAGGTATTAATGTAATCGTTGATTCCGCTAATGTGTCAGGTAGTATTCGTTTTTTAAAAGCGTATTGGTACATTTTTTGTAATCTTGGTATTATTTTATCATAAAAGCTTTTATAAAATTCATTAGTAAATCCATCAGGGCCTGGTGTTTTTCCATTTTTTAGTGAGTTTATTGTATCTTCTAATTCCTTAATTGAGATTTGTGCACCCAGTTCCTCTTGTTCCTTCAGCTCTAACTTTGGAAGATTACAGGTATCCAAGAACTTTGTGATATTATTGGAATCAATTATCGTTTTAGATGTATACAAATTCTCGTAAAATTGCGCAAATCTTTTATTAATATCCTTCGGTGTTGTTAATAATTCCCCTTTATCTGATTTGATCTTTGGTATAGTATGTTCCTTTTCTCGTTTTTTTAGCTGGCGAGCCAAAAGTTTATGCGGTTTATCCCCAAATTCAAAGTGCTCTTGTTTTGTAATTTGAAAAAGTCTTATAAGTTTGGCAGATAATAATTTATTTAATTTAAATTTTAAAATTATTATTTTATTATGTTTATCTATTGATGGATCTTTAGCATTATCTATATCCATTTGTCTAATAAGTTCTTCTAACTGTCTTTGTTCATTCTTATTCTTTTTATTTTGAAAAGCTTGATATGAAATTATAATACCCCTAATGTATGCTTTAAAAGATTCCCAAAGTAAAGTAGGCGATATATCTGAAGTATCATTTGTTTGAAAAAAGACCTCCATTTGTTCTTTTAAATATATACTCGCTTGTGGATCTTTTAAAATTTGAGAGTTAAATCTCCAGAATGAATTATTCTTAGACAATCCTTCCAGTTTTAAAAAGAAAGTTAGTGGAGAATGGTCTGAAATTGAATTTGTATGATATATTGCATTAGATGTTTGGGGGATTAATTTTGTATCCAGCAGAAAGTAGTCTATACGTGAGTATGTCTTATGTACCATTGAGTAAAACGAATATTCCCTGCCAGTTGGATTCACAATTCTCCAAACATCTGCTATATTAGTGTTATTTATGTAGGTATTGAGGAGTTCCCCAGTTTTCGATTTCATATTCCCTCTCTGTTTTTGACTTGATTTATCTAAGTACGGATCTAAAACACAGTTAAAGTCTCCGCCTATTATAACATTTTGATAGTTTGACTCTGCAATTATATTGAAGATTTTATTGAAAAAGTGGGGGTTATCAAAGTTAGGGGCATATATATTTACGAAAGTAAGTGGAGTGTCATGGATTTCTCCATTAACTATTAGGTATCTCCCTTCTATATCTGTTATAATATTCTTTGCTTTAAATGGTATACCTTTTCTTATGATAATTGACGTGCCTCTAGATTTTGAAGTGAATGAAGAGTGGTATGTTTGACCTATCCATTTCGCCCTCAGCCTAACTTGGTCCTGAGGTTTTAGGTGTGTTTCTTGTAGGAAGGTAATGTCAGAATTATACATTTTTAGCTGAGCTAATATCTTACCCCTTTTGATAGGTTCATTAATACCTCTTATATTCCAACTACAAAATGAGATTCCTCCTAGGTTCTTTTGTGTGGTGTCATGCATTTTGAATAATTATAGTACCTTTGAATCTTGTGGTGCGTCCATATCCCAGGTCTTTAGGTATTGGGGGAGTTTTTGAATTATTAACTTTTGTTGGTATGTCCATATTATTCTTATCACTAAACACAAAACACAAACAAGTGATTTTATGTGATAAAAAAAAAACTAAAAAAGTGAGGCTACAGTGTCTATAGTCGGCACAGTAGCGAGTGACCCACCTGTAGGTGGGAAAAAACCTTATTTTGACTTCCATTGCGTTGTTGCTCAACTCGCTCCGCTCTCTTAGTTAATCATAACATATTAAAATATTAAAACGAGGCCTCACATTCATATATATAATACAATTTTACCCTGATATTTCCTTATAACATATATATATATCAGAGTTTAATTATTAAACCAATATTTTTGATTTCAATAAGAATCAGCTGTTGGTTGAAGGGGTTAACGAGACGTGCTCCTGGACATAAGCCAGGAGCTCGTTTCTCATCCCCTCCTCCCGCTTATAGACAAGGTTACAATTTATTAAAAATTCATATTAGTATGTTAGTTCATTATTTTTTTGTTTTTTTTGTTAGTATTCTAATCTAACCTGCATAACTTTTAAAGTTGTTAATAGGATAAGTTCTTACAATTGGTTATAACATTTTAATCAATAAGCAATTATTTTCTAATTCATATCCCGCTATAAAGTTGTTTACACGTTTTGAACAGAAAATGTCCTTGCTTCAACATTCCAGAGATAACAATGTAACTATCCCCAGACAAAACATAGCTGAGAATTATTCGGATCTGCCAAAGCTCCCTTTTATTTCTGTCTTTCAACAATCGTTTGGGCATATTTGAAAGCGTCTTCAGGCTTAACAAATGACTTTTCAAGACCATTAAAAGAAATACACATTTTAGCGGGATAAAAAACCCCAAATCTGACCCCTTCTCTCCCTCTTAAAAGATCTTTAACCTTATCAAATTTGTTTCTTTTTTGCACAATTTCATGTGGGTAGTCCCTGAATATCTTAATAGTGTCTTTGTCCAGCCGTAATTGTACACCATATTTGATTTTAGTCATAACGTATTCCAGTTCTGCAGTATCTCGAAATTTCACTATAATATGTCGTGGATAAGCTTTTCCCGCATCAAATCTTTTTCCAAATCTTGGGACACGATGAGCCACTTCGATTTTCGGTTCCTTGGGAAGATTCAACAGTTGTTTCAACAAGCCCATGGCAAATTCACGTACCTGTTCCCCTTCTGCCCCCTCTGAAACACCAAGAATTCTCAAATTCTGGCGTCTAGAACGAGCTTCCAGGTCCAGGCATTTGAATGAGACTTTCTCTAATTGAGTCCCCATTTGTAGTGATGCTTGTTCGTTTTCTCGCCTCATTTGCTCATGTTCTTGCCTCAATTTCGCCATGTCTTCAACCAGTCGAGCCGTATTTTTCTCCAATTCCGTAATTGTCTGCATACTTGCAGCTACTGTTTCAACTACAGCCGTGAACTTATCCGTAGTAATTACATCCATCTTATCCATTTTCTCTGATAGTCCATCTTTCACCTCATCAATTCGTTTATTCATAATGTCCAGTAAATCCGTCATATTCTTCTGGTTACCAGCATTTAAATCCTTCATCATCTTCTGCATTCCTTCCATCATTTTTGCCGAATTTTCCTTCATTTCCTTCTTATCTTCCACCCTATTATCCGAGATCTCATCTTTCAAATTTTTCATTGATTTCTTCAAGTCATCAAAGTCTTTCTTAGATCTTGTATCCATTTCTGCAGCCACTTCAGAGACTTCAGAGGTAACTTCTGTTTCGAACTTTTTCGACAGCTTATTCACAGCTCTCTGAGGGCTCACAGCTGGAGTCAATTTACTCATTTAAAGGGCTTCAAACCACCGTTTAAAACATCGCGTTTAACGATGACGTCATCAGCGCGGTAACCAGAAGCTCCGGTAAGGTTTTTAAAAACAATCCCGATTTTCGGACCCGTTTTACACGATAAATCGTGAAGTTTTTCGGGAGAGGAGCTGGGTGCACGTCTGTTAGTCTAACATGACGCCACCGGAAGTCACCAATTTATACTTTAACCACTGAGTGCCTGATACCTTTACAAGGGTCCTCTCCCGTCCTTTCAGAGATCTGGATACCTCAAACAGGTGTGGACATTAACCAACATAGGCTCACCCTGTCAAAAAGACTTCTTCCTTCCACCGGGTGTCAGCTCGTAACCTCTTCATGCTGGCAGTCAATGCCGATTTTTGGAGCGCACCTCCAATCTGCACCACCAGCAATGACGCAGTGCTTAGCCGCTTAGCACTGTTACACCCAGGTCGTCTTGAAATATCCACTCAATTGGATACCCGATCTGGATAGGGCCTCGAACCTCTAGTTTTATTATTTTACAGAATAGATTTTTGTTTTTTGTCAGCAGCTGCAGTTACTAACTACGACCAAGTTTTATGGGCCTTTAACCCAGAGGAGAGGGCCTTTAACCCAATCCCTAGTTTTATGGTTCTTTAACCCAATTCTAGTAGGGCCTCTAACCCCAAAGGCACTTTTGCCCCCAGTCCTTGCTAGACTTGGTTCTACGATCTCATTGGGACCCTTTCCCAAGCCCGCGAATGATCAATCTGCTCCGACTAGCGAAGTGACGAAAACCGATGCGAAAAC
Source organism: Malacoraja senta (assembly GCA_038087875.1). Classification (NCBI taxonomy): domain Eukaryota; kingdom Metazoa; phylum Chordata; class Chondrichthyes; order Rajiformes; family Rajidae; genus Malacoraja; species Malacoraja senta. The sequence goes on from CM075977.1 coordinate 364,009,263, forward strand.
CGCACCATGGCACCGATTTCTGCACTCGCGATCGGGAACAGCTCAACACCCTTAATCACAAGCTTGTGTTTGGGGATCCGTTGAGATCCCGGATGAGCCCCCAATGTAAATAAGCTCTTCTAAAACTTAGCCCCCAGTCTAGTTCAGTCAAAAACCACTGAGTCAAGCACTGGAACAACTAATCTATATTTTTGGATTGAACAACAAATTCCCCTATACGATACCTAAACCACCACAGGTTCGATCCTTGTCTCTGCATGGCTAAGCCCTTCAACCTCGTGCAAGCAGAAACACTCCAAAAGGTCACGCAGACCCAAGCGTACTTTCAGAAGATCGACACCGATCTAAGATGGAGACACCTTTTATAGGTCCACGAACCTTGAGGGGCCAAACTACATAGGGGTGGTCTCTTTACAATCCAATCAAACATATTAATTACATCAGTACATTATTGACAGTTCCCCAAATCAATAACAGGGTCTCCCATACATTGTTTCTACAGAAGCTTCTGGATGGAAGCTAACTTAAATGAATAATGCAACATTTACCCTGGAACTCAAACAAATCTGCCAGGGCTTAACACTTCGGCCAATCAACAAACAGCAGGGTAACTGTCTAGCAACATTATTTACAATAATTACAATGCTGTTGCCGTCATCCAATCAACTTCATGTCTTTTCCACTTCTTTGGAGATCTTCTACAGAAATCTCATACATTCTGCAATTGAAGAGATATACATTTCTTATCTGCAACATTGCTCTGGGCTCTAGACTTACTGGCACCATTCAGCAGCCTCTTATTTCTACAGAAACACAGACTTGTCCAAAATGTCCTTGCAATGGGGAGAAAGGAGAGAGAAGGAGAGAGAAGGGGAGAGAAGGGGAGAGAAGGGAAGAGAAGGGGAGAGAAGGGGAGAGAAGGGGGGGAGAAGGAGTGGAGACACTTTCAAGAAGCCAGACAACTTATAATAAAGTTTAGCGGGCATTTAACCTACAGGTCGGTTTTCCTTAGTCCTCAAAACTCCAATGAGCCAATTAAAATGCCCGGTCAGCGAAGGAGATTGCCCTCGACTGCATATAATTACATAGCGACCCCACTCCACTGCACTACAAGTTCAAAAGAACCATGTAGACCAATTTTTACTTGCGGAAAATTCAACATGCTGAAAAATTTTCTGCAACCAAACTGAGGCTGCAAGTATGTGGGAACTTCCCTCGAGCATGAAGGAAAGTTCCAGTGACCTCATAGGACCTCCTAGGACCACATGTCGACCATGCTGCGAGTCTGAGTCAAGGGCAAACTCTTCTAAACTCGCAGATTAGGTCCCCGCAGTATATAAATAATTGTGAAATCAATACTTGCTGTGCAACCATCGTTACCCATTATAATCACCACAGCAGCCATTAAAAAAAATATAGATCTATTCAAGTATTACATGCACTTCTGCTACCTGGTTATCTGAAGAGCGATTTGTAAATGGGTAAAGAAATATATCCAGGCACAGGTACCCTAATTAAATCAGCATACAAAAAAGACAACCTTACCTAGAATTACTATCATGATTAGTCTAATTAGAAGCTACCTAATAAATCATCTCCTTATTTCCTTCATCACGTGTTGTGTTTCATTCTTGTTATTAGCAACACAAGTCTGGCCTTGATTTACAACAATGTGAATTGGAGCAGAATTCTAGTGTAGCAAAGAATCCCAAATTAGAGCTGAATTAAGCCATTTTGAAGACATCACCTAAAACCATACAATGTGCCTGTTTTCTAACAAATGATTCCAATTATTTTAAAAAACTGTGCCTAAAATATTTGTTAAAAACTAACTTTTTTTTAATGGATAGATCGTTTGGAATTCCAGTTACTAAATCATAAACTTTTGCATGACTTAGGATGGTTATTTATTCAATCATGTCCATGGTAAACAAAAAGTCCCAAAGCAATGGCGCAGTGAAACAGTTGATAGATTTGCTGCCTCACGGCATCAGAGACATGAGTTTGATCATGGCCTTGAGTGCTTTCTGTGCAGATGGCATTAATGGTAGGAAATCTGGTCTGTGTGATCGAATAGGATATGTACACAACCGCAATTTCTTGGAGTCTTGAGATTGGACAAATATATCTTCAGAGATCATTTGAAATTGATTATAATTATCCTAGTGGGTCCTTTTTAAGTCCCTACTGGTGGATGCCTGTGTGTGTTATCCACTAATGTGATCATGTAGGGTAGAAACATAGAAATATAGAAAATAGATGCAGGAGTAGGCCATTCGGCCCCTCGAGCCAGCACCAACATTCAATATGATCATGGCTGATCATCCAATATCAGTACCCCGTTCTGACTTTTTCCCCATATCCCTTGATTCCCTAGCCCAAAGAACTAAAGTTTTGGCCCGAAACGTTGCCTATTTCCTTCGCTCCGTAGATGCTGCTGCACCCACTGAGTTTCTCCAGCACTTTTGTCTACCTTAGATTTTCCAGCATCTGCAGTTCCTTCTTAAACAAAGAGCTAAATCTAACTCATTTAGAATTAATGGGAGTAGAAATGTCCTCATTCAGAAGGTGTGACCCTATAGAATTCTCTACCAGAGAAGGTTTGGATGCCAAATTCCTAATATATTTAAAATAGCGATAGTTTATGAGATGCATAAGGCATCAAGAGGGATGGGGAGAGAACAGGAATGTGGTACAGAGATAAAGGATCAGTTGGAATCAAAGTTGAAGGCACAGCAGGGAAGAGTCTTGACCCAAAACATCACCTATCTATTTTCTTCTGAGATGCTACCTGACTCACTGAGTCACTCCAGCACTATTCAAATGTATGGGTCTCATTGTCATCTCGACAGTCATGTAATCAAGGAAAGCCTACGGGTGAATTGACATTATATCATATTGACTTGAGGCGATTTCCACTTTTGATCAACAGTTAATTTGAAATTTTAATTGGAAGTCAATTTTAATCTGATTTCTGAAGTGGAGTTGGGAGACTTATGATAGAAGGTATCATTCATAATTTAAATTTGATATCTGAGGGTAAATCCAATTTGCAACAAAATAGTTTGGCCGTGTGCAAGTCTACAGTCACTGTGCTTTAATTGCACATAAACATAATGACTTGACGCTAAAGGAATTAAATATATTTATATTGCATTGCATCATGTCACTAAAAACAATGTTTATAATTCCTGGTCATATGTTTGTTATGTTGACAAACATTTTGTGCACAGGTTTCTGATCTGACAGTATCCCTAAGCTTGACTAAAATCCACTCTTTACTGCTAACCTCAGGTCAGATTAGATTTGACAGAGTGTTGGCATCTGGTAGCATTCTTGTAACTATGTCCAAAATCTAGGTATGTTACAAAACTTACCTTCAGTCGCGCTGTAATTCTGCCACTGGCCGTGTGCGCGATTTTGGCGCCTTTAAGGGGGGGCGGGGTTAAAACGCGGGTTTCTCCTCCCTTGTCCTGGTTAATATTTTGTTGGAGTACAAGCGTTGGCTGACAAATCGTTCCTAGTGGCGATTTGTGTATTTTTTATTTTTATTAAATCGTCAATGTCAGCGCTGGAGTAATTTTAAAATCAGCTCCTGAAGCGTCAACGCCGATAACGGGGACAGATTTCACACATGGGACAGGTAAACAAAAGTGGTTTCTTTAAATGTATAAAAGTGCTTCTTAAGAAGCCTTTAATTCACATTTGTTCATGCGACACAGTGATTTTATTCCCTGAATTAACGGCAGTATTTTTCATGCCAATACGGGGTTAAATTCACCGCAAATGAACGTTCCAAAATATCGCGTTCCAGAAATCCTCACTCACAAGATGATTTAAATCCCCATTAATTTACAGGTATTAAACATTCAATTCCTTCCATTTGGCCTGTAAATTCATGAAAATTAGATTAAAAAATTATGTTATATTGTGAATTATTGTGTGAATGTTATTTGGACACTTAGGCTATTTAAAAATGTTAATCTATTCTTAAGAAATTGATAGATGTTTAGATCTAGTAATTGAATTTTGTAATTAGCTACAATTAGGTAACTAACTAATTATATGCTTTGCTTTCATGTCTTCGAAGTAAGATTGTTTCATATTTGTTTCAGAATGCTTCAATCTATAATAACTGAAAATTTATTTCAGTTATCTTAATTTTTAAGAAAGTTATGGGCTTTTAACTGTCCTCGATCACAGCTTTTGTGTTAAGTCAATGGAAAAGCAATAGGGAACTAGATGCTAATTTCTGAGTATGATAATGGCCATAACTTTTTTAATACTGAAGATATGAAAGTAAATTAAGTGTCAAATTAAACTTCTTTTTATGCTTTATCTGATGGGATAAATTGCAGACTTTATTTTTAAAATCTCAAAATTTTGTAACATTGCTACAAAATCCAGTTTTTAAACCAACCTCGAAAACTAAACTTGCGAGTTAAGAATGCAGGATAATATTTCCTTCTAGTTCACTCTAAATACTGCCTACAGCTAATTCAATGTGAAGTATCCGTTGGAATGTTTGGAAGAATGGAAGAGCTATCTCAATATCATTATTAACATTCCTCCTGCAACCAATTCTACAATATTTATTTATTTATTTAGTTAATTATTTGAAGACGACTGTTGTGCACAAAATGCTTGTCAACATAACAATGATATGACCAGTAATTTGGAATACACTATATTGTTTAATGACATGATATGATGTAAGATAAATATATTTCCTTCCTTTAGAGTCATGGAATTTACTTCATGTTTAATTATATTCCAGTGCCATTTTATTATCCATATTCATTAGTGTACTGCAGAAACAAGGAGCTGCAGAGGCTGGTTAAAAAAAAGGAAACAAAGTGCTGGAATATCTCAGCAGGTAAGGCAGCATCTCTGGAAAACATGGGTAAGTGACTTCTCGGGTCAGGTGCCTTCTTCAGACATGTGAACTGCTACACAATGCTGATCCACCTGCATGGTTTAAAGTAGCAGTAAATAGGTTTGCAATGAGATAAAACATTGGATATTTTTAATTTTATTTACGTTGAAGGAAACCCTATTAAAATGAATTTCAAATATTGGAACATTTAGATTTATATCAAGTACATAATTCATTCAAGAAAATTCCATGCCTATTTGTTCCTGAAAAGGTTTATTTCATTCCAAATTTGCAACCAAATGTTCCTGTGGCAAAATTGTAAATTACACATCCTGTGCTTGCTACAGTACATTTCACACATTCTGCAGAACAAAAGAAACTTAATATTTGCTATTAACAAGGTGAATTGGAAATAGAAAAACACTTTTCCAATGTTACATTGAAATTGCTTTCACGCCATTTTGCTCCTCAAAAGGGTAAAAAAGGTTAAATTAAGAAAAGAAACAGTTCTCTCTGGGAAAACTGCTCAGAAAAGATTTTTGATTATGAGCATCGCCATATTAAAGGTTAAGGACTATCGTCTATTATAACAAAGGTACACAACAATGCTGGAGAAACTCAGTGGGTGCAGCAGCATCTATGGAGCGAATGAAATAGGCAACGTTTCAGCCGGTCTATTATAACAACTCCATGCAAAGAAGCATGAAATTCAGCTTTGTTTGAGCGATACAAGCAACATTTGGGCAGTGCAGTACATGCACACACCTTTGGTGAAAGGATGGCTTACAGACATGCAACACCTACTGAGACTAGGAAGGCAGATGATGACAGTAATCAGCATGCAACCTAATTTGACACCTGCACTGTAACATCACATAAACAACATTTGTCCACCATTATCATCACAGTAATTTAAAATCTGTTTTTAAAATGTAAAAATAGAATATGCTTCAAAGGCTTGCCAAGCATTTAAAAAAGTGAAAGCACATGTCAAATGTGTTTATCACAGTTTGGTTCCAAAGTCAAGTCAACCCAAGTGGAGGTTATGGTCATATGCACAAGAATGAGCCAACACAGCAGCATCACAGATATATAGACAACACACAAAAACATAAATTATACATTATTCAGTGTGGCCAAGTTGAGTTGAAGGGCCTGTTTTCATACTGTATCATGCAATAAATGATATAAGTTACACAAGACGGTGAGGTGTTGCATTTTGGGAAGTCTAACTTGGGCAGGACATACACAGTGAATGGTGGAGCTCTGGGGAATGTGGTAGAGCAGAAGGATCTAGGAGTGCAGGTGCATGGTTCCATGAAGGTCCAGTCATAGGTAGATAAGGTGGTCAAAAAGGCTTTTGGCACATTGGTTTTCATCAGTCAGAATAGTGAATATAGAATTTGGGAGGTCATGTTGCAGTTGTATGAGATGTTGGTGAGACTGCATTTAGAGTATTGGGTTCAGTTCTGGCTACCATGTTATAGGAAATATGTTGTCAAGCTGGAAAGAGTGCAGAGAAGATTGATGAGGATGTTGCCAGGACTAGCGGGTGGCAGCTATAGGGAGAGGTTGAGTAGGCTGGGACTCTGTTCCTTGGAACACAGGAGAATGAGGGGTGACTTATTGAGGTGTATAAAATCATGAGAGGAATAGATCGGGTAGATGCACAGAGTTTCTTGCCCTGAGTAAGTGAATCGAGGACCAGAGGAATAGGTTTAAGGTGAAGGGGAAAAGATTTAATAGGAATCCGAGAGGTACCTTTTTCGCAAAGGGTGGTGGGTATATGGAACAAGCTGTCAGAGGAGGTAGTTGAGAATGGGATTATCCCATCGTTTAAGAAACAGTTAGACAGGTATATGGATAGGACAGGTTCGGAGGGATATGGACCAAATGCTAGCAGATGCCACTAGTGCAGTTAGGACATGTTGGCCAGTGTGGGCAAGTTGGGCCAAAGAGCCTGTTTCCACACTGTATCACCCTATATCTCTATGACACTTAGACAGTGAAAAGAAAAATAGCAGTACTACACAAATACAATCCATTAGTTTAAAATAAATTGGGAAAAGATGATGTACGTGGTAGTTAGACGCAAAATGCTGGAGCAACTCAGTGGGACAGGCAGCATCTCTGGAGAGAAGGAATGGGGGACGTTTCGGGTCGAGACACATCTTCAGACTAATGATCAATCTGATGTCCCGATGATCAGTCTGAAGAAGGGTCTCGACCTGAAACGTTACCCATTCCTTCTCCCCAGAGATGCTGCCTGTCCCGTTGAGTTATTCCAGCATTTTGTGTCTATCTTTGGTTTAAGCCAGCATCTGCAGTTATTTCTTCCACATGTACATATTAGTGCAAGGTGTGGTCTGTGTTGTTTTGTTGCTGATGGTAGGAATAGGATTGTACAGGTCAGTTCAAGAACCTGTTGATTGCAAGAAAATAGCTGTAACTGATCTCGTTATACAGTCCTTAAGCAGTCTGTATCTTCTGCCTCTGAGTATCAGAAAGACGTGGGCATGGCCAAGATGGTGGAGATCTTTGATGATCGACGCCACCTCCCTAAGACAACACCTCATGTAGATGCTGCTATGTGATGTTATGGGCTAAGTCCGCTACATTCTGCAGCCTCTTGTACATCTGAGCAGGTCATATTCTACAGTGCATTTGTAGAGGTTTGTAAAATTATTCAGTTACAGCTGAAACTCTTAAAGCTTTGAAGAAAGTACAGGAACTGGTGAGCCTTCTTCAAGAATTACATCTGTGCACTGGGCCCTAGGACAGGTCATAACAAGATGTTAATTTCCCAGGCATTTTAATCTGCTAACCCAACAATAAAAACTGGCGCAAGGTCTCACAACTTCACCTTTCTGATCAGCAATTGATTCCTTGGTTTTGTTGATGAAGAGCATGAGATTGTTCCAGTATCACTCAACCAGTGTTCTCTGTGTCGTTGTTATGTTTGTGTGCAGGTCTTTCAGCAGAGAAAATAGATAAAGTGTTGACTGAACCACAACAGTTATAGAGATCCATCCCTTCAGTAGATGGGATAGTATTCACTGATTCCATTGTAAAAAAATTATGCTTATAAATGTTGCAACACATTTTACTGGTAAAAAGTAGATTTTCTCTTGGATTCAACATCCATTCAAAAATGGACATTTTTTTCTCCTTGTTTTGTATATTAAGTGAAGTGAACGCTGTGTACATTCAAGACTGTAATTAATGTATATTTGAATTACAAGGAAATCAAGAGTTTTGGCGATAAGGCAATTTGTTAGTTAAGCTGAGAGAATGGCCACGATTTTCTTGACAAGCAAAGTAAACTCAAGGGATACAGAGCCTTCCCCTTGTCCTGTTTCACATGTTCTCACAAGAGACCAATTGTGAATAGTTTTATGCTACATATTATCTTGCGCAATCTACCATCTGCTTTTCCTTGTACTAACAGAAAATTTACAATGAAAAGTACTTTGTAAACAAACAACATTTATGTGAATGAATGTAAAACGACACATTCTCCAGTTAGCCTATTTTCCATCTGGTGTAACATAAAGCAGACACAGTATTGAACCATTTCTGTCATGGGCCAACTCATTACAACAGTCTGAACATGTTATACACCAGCTGAAAATCTCTCAGCCTACCTGCCTGGTTAGAGACAACATTTCCCCTTAACATAGAAACATAGAAACATAGAAAATAGATGCAGGAGTAGGCCATTCGGACCTTCGAGCCTGCACCGCCGTTCGATATGATCATGGCTGAACATCCAACTCAGTATCCCATCCCTGCCTTCTCTCCAAACCCCCTGATCCCTATAGCCACAAGGCCCACATTTAACTGCCTCTTAAATATAGCCAATGAACTGTCCTCAACTACCTTCTGTGGCAGAGAATTCCACAGATTCACCACTCTCTGTGTAAAAAATGATTTTCTCATCTCGGTCCTAAAAGACTTCCCTCTTATACTTAAACTGTGACCCCTAGTTCTGGACTTCCCCAACATCGGGAATAATCTTCCTGCATCTAGCCTGTCCAACCCCTTAAGAATTTTGTAAGTTTCTATAAGATCCCCCATCAATCTTCTAAACTCTAGCGTGTACAAGTCAAGTCTATCCAGTCTTTCTTCATATGAAAGTCCTGCCATCCCAGGAATCAGTCTGGTGGACCTTCTCTGTACTCCCTCTATGGCAAGAATGTCTTTCCTCAGATTAAGAGTTCAAAACTGCACGCAATACTCCAGGTGTGGTCTCACCAAGACCCTGTACAACTGCAGTAGAACCTCCCTGCTCTTATACTCAAATCCTTTTGCTATGAATGCTAACATACCATTTGCTTTCTTCACTGCCTGCTGCACCTGCATGCCTACTTTCAATGACTGGTGTACCATGACACCCAGGTCTCGTTGCATCTCCCCTTTTCCTAATCGGCCACCATTCAGATAATAGTCTACTTTCCTGTTTTTGCCACCAAAGTGGATAACCTCACATTTATCCACATTATACTGCATCTGCCATGCATTTGCCCACTCACCCAACCTATCCAAGTCACCTTGCAGCCTCCTAGCATCCTCCTCACATCTAACACTGCCCCCGAGCTTTGTGTCACCGCAAACTTGGAGATGTTGCATTCAATTCCCTCATCCAGGTCATCAATATATATTGTAAATAGCTGGGGTCCCAGCACTGAGCCTAGCGGTACCCCACTAGTCACTGCCTGCCATTCTGAAAAGGACCCGTTTATTTCTACTCTTTGCTTCCTGTCTGCCAGCCAGTTCTCTATGCACATCAATACTGAACTCTCAATACCGTGTGCTTTAAGCTTACATAGTAATCTCTTATGTGGGACCTTGTCGAAACCCTTCTGAAAGTCCAGATATAACACATCCACTGGTTCTCCCTTATCCACTCTACTAGTTACATCCTCGAAAAATTCTATAAGATTCGTCAGACATGATTTACCTTTCATAAATCCATGCTGACTTTGTCCAATGAATTTACCACTTTCCAAATGTGCTTGTATCCCATCTTTAATAACTGACTCCAGAATTTTCCCCACCACCGATGTTAGACTAACTGGTCTGTAATTCCCCGTTTTCTCTCTCCCTCCCTTTTTAAAAAGTGGGGTTACATTAGCTACCCTCCAGTCCTCAGGAACTACTCCAGAATATAAAGAGTTTTGAAAAATTATCACTAATGCATCCACTATTTCTGCGGCTAATTACTTAAGTACTCTGGGATGCAACATATCTGGCCTTGGGGATTTATCGGCCTTTAATCCATTCAATTTACCTAACACCACTTCCCAGCTAACCTGGATTTTACTCAGTCCCTCCATCTCATTTAACCCCCGGATCCTTGCTATTTCCAGCAGATTATTTATGTGTTCCTTAGTGAAGACAGAACAAAAGTAGTTATTCAATTGGTCTGCCATGTCCTAGTTCCCCATGATCAATTCGCCTGTTTCTGACTGCAAGGGCCCTACATTTGTTTTAACTAATCTTTTCCTCTTCACATATCTATAAAAATTTTGCAGTCAGTTTTTATGTTCCTTGCCAGTTTTCTTTCATAACCTATTTTCCCTTTCCTAATTAAGCCTTTTGTCCTCCTCTGCTGGACTCTGAATTTCTCCCAGTCCTCTGGTAGGCTGCTTTTTCTGGCTAATTTGTACGCTACATCTTTTGTTTTGAAACTATCCCCGATTTCCCTTGTTATCCACAGATGCACTACCTTCCGCGATTTATTCTTTTGCTAAATTGAGATGAACAATTGTTGTAGTTCATTCATGCAGTTTTTAAAAGCCTTCCATTGCATATCCACCATCAACCCTTTAAGAATCATTTGCCAGTCTATCTTGGCCAATTCACGTCTCATACCCTCAAAGTCACCTTTCTTTAAGTTCAGGACCCTTGTTTCTGAATTAACAATGTCACTCTCCATCCTAATGAAGAACTCAACCATATTATGGTCACCCTTGCCCAAGGGGCCACGCACAACAAGACTGCTAACTAACCCTTCCTCATTACTCAATACCCAGTCTAGAATAGCCTGCTCTCTCGTTCGTTCCTCTACATGTTGGTTTAGAAAACTATCCCGCATACATTCCAAGTAATCCTCTTCCTCATCACCCCTGCCAATTTGATTCACCCAATCTATATGTAGATTGAAGTCACCCATTATAATTGTTTTACCTTTGTTGCACGCATTTCTAATTTCCTGTTTGATGCCATCTCCAACTCCACTACTACTGTTAAGTGGCCTGTACACAACTCCCACTAGCGTTTTCAGCCCCTTAGCGTTTCGCAGCTCTACCCATATCGATTCCACATCCTCCAAGCTAATGTCCTTCCTTTCTATTGCGTTAATCTCCTCTCTAACCAGCAACGCTACCCCGCCTCCTTTTCCTTTCTGTCTATCCCTCCTGAATATTGAATATCCCTGGATGTTCAGCTCCCAGCCTTGGTCACCCTGGAGCTATGTCTCCGTGATCCCAACTATATCATATTCATTAATAACTATCTGCACATGCAACTCATCCACCTTATTACGAATGCTCCTTGCATTAAGATACAAAGCCTTCAGGCTTGTTTTTACAACACTCGTACCCCTTATACAATTATGTTGAAAAGTGGCCCTTTTTGATTTTTGCCCTGGATTTGTCTGCCTGCCACTTTTACTTTTCACCTTGCTACCTATTGCTTCTACCCTCATTTTACACCCCTCTGCCGCTCTTGCACCCATCCCCCTGCCACATTACTTTAAATCCTCCCTGACAGCACTAGCAAACACTCCCCCAAGGACATTGGTTCCATTCCAGCCCAGGTGCAGACCGTCCTGTTAGTACTGGTCCCACCTCCCCCAGAACTGGTTCCAATGCCCTAGTAATTTGAATCCCTCCCCCTTGCACCATTTTTCAAGCCACGTATTCATCTGCAATATCCTCCTATTTCTACTCTGACTAGCCCGTGGCATTTGTAGTAATCCTGAGATTATTACCTTTGAGGTCCTACTTTTAAGTTTATCTCCTAGCTCCCTAAATTCACCTTGTAGGGCCTCATCCCTTTTTTTTACCTATATCGTTGGTGCCAATGTGCTCCACGACAACTGGCTGTTCACCCCCCCCCCCCTCCAGAATGATCTGCAGCCGTTCAGTGACATCCCTGACCCTTGCACCAGGGAGGCAACATACCATCCTGGAGTCTCGTTTGTGGCCGCAGAAACGCCTATCTATTCCCCTTACAATGGAATCTCCTATTACTATTGCCCTTCCACTCTTTTTTTCTCCCCTCCTGTGCCGCAGAGCCACCCATGGTGCCATGAACTTGGCTGCTGCTGCCTTCCCCTGATGAGCCATCTCCCCCAACAGTATCCAAAATGGTATATCTGTTTAGGAGGGAGATGACCGCATGGGACTCCTGCACTACCTGCCTACTGCTATGCTGGCTATTGGCCACCCGTTCCCTTTCTGTCCTCTTACCTTTTACCTGCGGTGTGACCAACTCACTGTACGTGCTATTCGCGACTTTCTCAGCATCGTGGATGCTCCAGTATGAATCCAACCGCAGCTCCAATCGTTCAATGCGGTCTGCCAGGAGCTGCAGCTGGACACACTTCCTGCAAACGTAGTCAACAGGGACACCGACCATATCCCTGATCTCCCACATGTTGCAGGCTGAGCAAACCACGGGGCCAGTCTCCACTGACATAGCTTACTCCCAAATTAAATCAACTCCCTCACACTATAAAAATCTTTATTCTTTAAACTGTACCTTTACTAATAAATACTGTACCCATAACTCACAGAACCCTCAACTCACAGAACCCTCAACTCACTGAACCCTCAACTCACTGAACCCTCAACTCACTGAACCCTCAACTCACTGAACCCTCAACTCACAGAACCCTCAACTCACAGAACCCTCAACTCACTGAACCCTCAACTCACTGAACCCTCAACTCACTGAACCCTCAACTCACTGAACCCTCAACTCACTGAACCCTCAACTCACTGAACCCTTAACTCACTGAATCCTTAACTCACTGAACCCTCAACTCACAGACCCTTAACCTGAAAGCAGAAATGCAAACCCAATGCAAACCCGGGGTTGCACCCAATCAGCTGCTTCCTCTGGTCTTCTTCCACCAATCAGAGGCTTCCACCAGACCCCTTCTCTGGAAGTGAGATGGAACGCTGCAGATTTGGGTTCCCCCTCTCACCAACGGCTCCCCGGGCCTCTGTGAAAGCAAGCCCCACACTCGATTTATAACTCACCGCCCAGGTAACTCCTCCTCTCACCAACGGCTCGCCGGGCCTCTCTATTGAAAGCTGCTTCTCGGAGAGGAGAGGAAAAGAAATATGCTTTTTAGCACTCATTTCTCAGTGTATCCAACAAAGTTATACATTTGGACTGCATTGTCCACCACATAACGTCACACTAGCCTATGATCTGGCGTAATCACTGAAAACCAGTTTAGTCT
>CM075977.1:364022814-364140150 GCA_038087875.1 Malacoraja senta
TCTCTCTCTCTCTCTCTCTCTCTCTCTCTCTCTCTCCTCTCTCTCTCTCTCTCTCTCTCTCTCTCTCTCTCTCTCTCTCTCTCTGTTTAATATATCAAAAACTCAACATGTCCAGGGGAGCAGCACCCTCCGCACTACAATGGAAATCCCAAAGATAGACACAAATTGCTGGAGTAACTCAATGGGTCAGGCAGCATCTCCGGAGAAAAAGGTATGGATGATGTTTCGGTTTGGGAGCCTTCTTCAGACTGAAAGTAGGGGGTGGGGTTGGGGGCGAAGAGCTGGAGGCAAGAAAAGAGCAATCAAGGCCAGCCACAAATGACCTCAGGCAGGGCGGTGCCTGGTCATAAGGTCATGTCATAAGCGATAGGAGTAGAATTAGGCCATTTGGCCCATCAGTCTACTCCGCCATTCAATCATGGCTGATCTATCTCTCCCTCCTAACCCCAATCTCCTGCCTTATCCCCATAACCTCTGACACCTGTAGTAATCAAAAATCTTTCTATCTTTGCCTTAAAAGTATCCACTGACATGGCCTCCACAGCCTTCTGTGACAAAGAATACCACCGATTCAACACCCTCTGACTAATGAAATTTCTCCTCATCTCCTTCCTAAAAGAACGTCCTTTAATTCTGAGGCTATGACCTCTAGTCCTAGAGTCTCCCACTAGTGGAAACATCCTCTCCACATCCACTCTATCGAAGCCTTTCACAATTTTGAATGTTTCAATGAGGTTCCCCCTCATTTTCCTAAACTGCAGCGAGTACAGGCCCAGTGCCGACAAATGCTCATCATAGGTTAACCTACTCATTCCTCGGATTATTCTTGTAAACCTCTGGACCCTCTCCAGAGCCAGCACATCCTTCCTCAGATATGCTGCCCACAATTGCTCACAATATTCCAAATGCGATCTTACCCATGCCTTATAAAGCCTCAGCATTACATCCCTGTTTTATATACAAGACCTCTTGAAATAAATGTTAGCTTTAAGCTTGCTTTCTTTACTACCAATTCGACTTGCAGATTCTTATTGGGAATCCTGCACAAGCATTCCCAAGTCCCCTATGCACATCCAATTGTAAGCCCATTGTTGGCGAGGTGTGATATCAAGATGGACACAATCTGGAGAATTGTGGAACTGGTAAAACAACTAGGGTGGAGGAAAGGGCCAAGGGGGGAGGGGGGGGAAGGGGAGTGTAAGTAGAAGTTACTTAAAGTTTTAGAATTCAATAGAAAATAGAGAACTAAGTCGTAAGCTACCCAAGTCAAATATAAGGTGCTGTTCCTCTAATTAGCATGTGGCTACACTATGACAATGGAGGAGGCCCAGGACAGAAAGGTCAGTATGGGAATGGGATGGGGAGTTGAAATGGTTACTAACCAGGAGATCCTGTAGGTTTGAATCTCTGAAGTGGGACACAGCCAGAGGCAGGAAGTACCACCTGTAGTGGCCATTTGGCTTGTTTTGTGTGTCATTAATTATGGCATGTGTCTTTCAATTTTAGACTGCCCGTTATATTGTGGGTGGGATTTATGACGTATTCTAGGGCATGTTTGGAGCTAAGTTTCTTGCGCAGAAGCTTAGTTTTTAGTTTTGTTTTGGACCAGCATTTGACCATGTAACGGAGACACGAGGCGTTTTCTAACCTTTAAAGCGAAATGCTGGAGTTTGAAGAAGATTATAGTGTATGAGTCGGAAGAAGTTTGGATGAACCTTATTGTTTTTCATCAACAATAAAGAATCTAATAATCAAAAGACTGTGTTATGAAGATTTATCTGTGAAGAAGCTCTGAAGGTCTCTGACGGAGAGCTCGCATGCATATAACGACATTCCCCTTAACCATGTAGTCCACTTAGTGGCTAGAGGGACTCATCTCTTGAACGGTATAAAAAATCTGCCACAACACCACCAACTGAGTCATGGAAGCATTTTAAAAATTGATTCCCAGGAAATGTACTGCTTTACATGCTACAATAAAATTGTAGTTGCTTTGAATTTTTCAATCCATATTTTTTTTCCAGTTCCTAAAACAGATAGTATTACCAGTATTTGGAGAAGATATCCAAGTGCAAGAGTAATTGAAGCTTTCATTCATTTTTTAAAGCTTTCATGACGCTGTCTTCAGGCTTCATTCATTTCGATAAAAATGAATTGTTCTACCAATTGCAGATTTTCTGAAGGTATAGATTGTACATTAATGCACATGTATTGAGATACAGACAATCACTGAACACCAACCAGAAGCAATTGCAATTTCTGTACATGAAAGTAGTCTGTGATGTGCAGAATGATATTATCATTACAAGTTGTTTGCAGTAAAAGCTGTTTAGATTCAACATTGCAAGGATTGTTGTTCAAGCATGAAATAGGCAAAATCATAGTAAATTTGAAGATTCAACGGGGCATGCCTGATTTGAGTATGCACTGTGCAGCTGCTCAATTAGTCTTCTTAGATTCTTTTATGTGACTGTCAGAAGATTAAATGGAATAAAATTTTGACTTTTGAATAATTACATTTTTTTTAATGCATTTGTAACCAGTGGACAACTCAAAGGCTAGAGAGAAACTTAAAAAAAAATAATGCAGTCCCTGTTGTAATATGGTTCAATTTATGTGCAGCAAACTCCTGCAAATAGCAACGTAATCGTAACTAGGGAATCCGTTGGTCAAGAATTCAGGTAATAATATCCATGCACTACTTTGATAGAGTGCAAAGACGTAGTGGCAGGTCCGTGGAAAACAAAACTCAGGATGAAAGTATTTATCAGTTTTCTCTACTTCCAATCCAAAGTTATCTTCTCTATTGACCATTATCCCATTAACCAAGGCTGCTCCTTTGCACAATAAGGTGTCCACTCTGAAGCAGGATTTTGTATTACATTTGCTATTTACAGGTACATGTATTTTCCACTTGTGCAAGAGAACACATTTTGTTACGTTACAGCCTTATTTTAAAATGGATTAAATTCTTTTTTTTAAATCATCAATCTACACACAATACCCCAGAATGAAGAAGCGAAAACAGGTGCTTAGAAAGTAATTAAAAAGAACTAACTGAAATATCATATTTACATAAGTATTCAGACCCTTTGCAAAATTGAGCTTAGGTTCATCCCGTTTCCATTGATTATCCTCGAGACATTTCTACAACTTGATTGGAGTCCACCATTGGTAAATTAAATTGATTGGACATGATTTGGAAAGGCACACACCTGTCTATATAAGGTCCCACAGTTGACAGTGCATGTCAGAGCAAAAACCAAGCCATGAGGATGAAGGAATTGTCTGTAGACTTCCGAGACAGGATTGTGTTGAGACACAGATCTGCAAAACGGTATAAAACAATCTCTGCAGCATTGCAGGTCCCAAAGAGCACAGTGGCCTCTGTCATTCTTAAATGGAACAACTTTGGAACCACCAGGACTCTTCATAGAGCTGGCCACCCAGCCAAAATAAGCAATCGGGGGAGAAGGGCCTTGGTCAGGGAGGTGACCAAGAACCCAATGGTTACTCTGACAGAGCTCCAGAATTCCTCTGTGGAGATGGGAGAAACTTCCAGAAGGACAACTATATCTACAGCACTCCACCAATCAGTCCTTTATGGTAGAATCGCCAGACGGAAGCCACTCCTCAGTAAAAGGCACATGACAGCCCGCTTGGAGTTTGCCAAAAGGCATGAGAAACAAGATTCTCTGGTCTGATGAAACTGAGATTGAACTCTTTGGCCTGAATGCCAAGCGTCACATCTGGAGGAAACCAGGCACCGCTCATCACCTGGCCAACACCATACCTACGGTGAAGCATGGTGTTGGCAGCATCATGCGGTGGGGATGTTTTTCAGTGGCAGGAACTGGGAGACTAGCCAGGATCGAGGGAAAGATGAACGGAGCAAAGTACAGAGAGATCCTTGATGAAAACCTGCTCCAGAGCATTCTGGACCTCAGACTGGGGCAGAGGTTCACCTTCCAACAAGACAATGAGCTGAAGCACACAGACAAGACAACGCAGGAGTGGCTTCGTGACAAGTCTGTGAATGCCCTTGAGTGGCCCAGCCAGAGCCCGGACTTGAACCCAAGCGAACATCTCTGGAGGGACATGAAAATAGCTGTGGATCGATGCTCCCATCCAACCTGACAGAGCTGGAGAGGATCTGCAGAGAAGAATGGAAGAAATTACCAAAATGCATGTGTGCCAAGCTTGCAGCGTCATACCCAAGAAGACTTGAGGCTGTAATCGTTGCCAAAGGTGCCTCAACAAAGTACTGGGTAAAGGGTCTGAATACTTATGTAAATGTGATATTTCAGCTATTTCTTTTTAATTATTTAAAACATTTCTAAACACCGGTTTAATTAATATTTCTAAACACCTGTTTTCGCTTCTTCATTCTGGGGTATTGTGTGTAGATTGATGATTTAAAAAAAAATTGAATCCATTTAAAAATAAGGCTGTAGTAGCAAAATGTGGAAAAGTGAAGGGGGTCTGAATACTTTCTGAATGCACTGTATGCATTCAAAACTTCCCTCACACGTATGCTTTCACTTTTCCCGAGCTCACCTTAATCTGAAAGTTTTCTAGATGATATGCATTGCAGCTATTGCATGGTGGTGATGGAGGGAATGAATATTTGTGTTAAGACTTTTAAATTGTCATATGCTCCTGGACCAAAATAATGAAATTCTTCCTTGATTGACCTTTACAAGCACATTAACACAACAAATAATTGTACACTGAACAATAGCACAATACATTATCAGTAATGCCACGTAACCAGATCATAAAGGTACAAGCCAAAGTAAAGAGTGCAACCTCATACAAAGTCCATAGTAGTTTGATGCTGATGTAGAATAGTAAGATTAAATGAGAACTTACCAGTTTGAAGTTTGATCTTTATTTTATGAGGAGTTACGTTGGTGATTACGTGAAGAAGACCTGTCAGGGCGCATGCGCGTCAATCTTCAAAGCAGCGGTATGAAATCACAGACAAAACAATATTTGAAGTAACATATTAAGATGAGCAACATGAGAACTACCATATGACCTTTTTTATGAGAGAGGGTTGGGCGTGGCGGGCACGTAATCACCAACGTAACTCCTCATAAAATAAAGATCAAACTTCAAACTGGTAAGTTCTCGTTTAATCTTACTATTTTACTTCGGAGTCACGTGAGTGACTACGTGAAGGGTTCAAAGCTCTGTGATTTTATGCTGCAGATCCAAATCCCGGCCTCACTGCATTGATTGACTTTCGATGAGAAACAATCAATAATGCGTTAAACATGAAATGTTAATATCCTGCAGTAACAATTGATTTGAATAATCAAAACAAACAGTAACCCGTCTATCCCAGGGGAAACTAAACAGGACTTAATACTGAATTTGCAAACAGCCTCTCTCCGATCGGCGATCGGCCGATGGAAAAAAAAATGTCAAAATAATTAATTTGACCACCCGGCACCTATAAAAATATGGCCGCTGTGAACATCCATCGCCCTAGCCGACGACGTTGCTGCTGCACTAGTGGAAAAAGGATATATACACTTCAGTGTTAATACCTGCCTTAATCAACATTTGCTTTAAACCACCTTAAACCAAACTCTCCTGTGTGGCTTCATGTAACTGATAAACAATGCTGTTTCCACATTTCTTAAGGTCTTTATAGCTTCAATATAATGAAAATAAATGTGCCATTACACATAAACATGGATCAGTAGGTTATGCTGAAGCACAATTTTAACAAACCTGTGACACCTGGCCTGCTCTGCTTAAGCAGGACGCAATTATATAACATACCATTCTCTTCTGCAACTTCCATCCTGTTTAGCAGAAGTTTTTGCAAAATCTGCACTTGCTATGCTGAACCAATGCCAAGAGCATAACCACTTTCATGATTAGTTTGGCAAATTCAGAGACATGACAGGAACCTACTGTCGAAGCATCTTGAGGACCTCACTTACATCCCAGATCGCCATATACCTGGGTTTAGGAGGTTTAGAGTTGAAATTCCTTTCATCAATCCAGCTATGATATGATGAAATTCAATAGGATCTTTCCTGACCCCATCAAAACCATATGATGACAAAGCACTTAAAGCTGTATTAATGGTGCTATAACTGAGCCCCTCATCATCATAGAGTGTCAACAGGAACTCTAAAATATCCACAATACCTGCAGTACTATAGTCAATATTATTTTGTACACAATATTGCTCCCTTTTTTACATAAGTAATGTACCCCTTTTGAGTACTCTTTCTCCAGGCTACAGTGAGCATGTCCACTGTTCACCCAGGCAGTCCTTGCTCCAGGTATGGCCTTCTTAAAACCTGCAAATTAACAAGTCAATACAATCACACAACAGATGACTTTCACGTGTTAGCGGATGCTTCAGTCAATTCCTATGCTTGGGAACCACCAAAAAGAGGTTGGATCCCTAACTGTAACATCAAAGGGAAACCATGCTTGATTCGGCCAATTAGGTATTACAAGCACCCCCAAAGCAGCATCCTGCTTGATTTCTTGCAGACTCCGACCTATTAGGTAAAATGGTAGCAAAATATATAAAACATACCACCCCAATGTAACGTCAAAGTATCAATTGCAACTGCCACCTGGTCTGGTTCCCATGAAACCAATTTAGGCATCTGATGGTTGAACCTTGATGCAAAACAAATCGATATCTGGCATTCATATATAAGTACTATATTATTGAACACCTCCTGGTTCAACATCCAATCTATGTTGTCATGGAACTTTCATGACTTGGCGTCTGCTACTATGTAGAATCTACCTGGTAGATAAATAGCTGAAATATATTTTTCAATGCACCAGGCCCAAATTTGATTAGCCAATCTGTCACAAAATACCGATTTGATTCCACCAATGTGATTAATATATATGCCACTTGCGTAGTATTGTCAATCTGAAACTGAACATGCAGATTACATTTGTTAGAGCAATAAGCCTCTTAATAGTTAATTGCCCATGTCTGCAGAAGCGATGCCTCTTGCTCAGTCCATCTGCCTCCACAGCTGAAACTCGTATCCGTGACACCCCAACCGAGTACACTGACATTCATCTGCAAAATCATGGAAGGCTGGTCAAGCATTACCTTGCTATAACTCCTGGACACATGGTGAATCCACCATTGCAAATCAGAATAGTCTTTACTGATAACTGCATAGGTCTATTATAATGACCTGAATGTATCCTTAATGCCTCAATTAGCTTGATACAGCTGTCAATTAGCTCTACCCTTTTTTCCCTGGGCAGAGTCACTTAATTGAATCAATTGTGACCCAAATAGTCAGGTGTTAATTTGGATTTCTCTGGATGGATCAGCAATCAGCGAGTGAGCAGCAATTTTAGAGGCAAACGCCCACTGCTTACCCTCATGCATTCAGCATGGGATCCCGGCACATAGCCTTGTTTGGATTCCTGTTTGGAGTTAATCCATACTAACCTTAGACACGCTTTTAGAGTGGGACTTATCGAAGCTGAAGCAGGTATCACCATCCATCTCCTCCAATTGCTTGTACATGCCTCTGTACCAAGCATGTTGTTCGACTCCATTCCCCACAATCTTATCACATATGTGTGTGGCTCCATCTTCATCCACTATACATCCACGTGGGATGACTTATGCAACCTGCAAAAGGAGCTGCCCCAGGCCTGTGTGCATGTATGTTGGCACCATCTCGACCACTACGGAGAACCGAGTGGGAGTAATGGCAACCCTGCAAACAGGTGTTGCTTCAGGCCCATGTGCATCCTCCTGTAGCACTCTCTCGACCCCTCCGCCATTTGAGTGGGAGAAATTTTGGCAACCCTTTACTAGGCGTCACCTCAGGCATATGTGCATGTATTTTAGCACTACCTCGACCACTGTGGTGCACCGTGGGAGGAATGGCAACCCTGCAAACAGGTGTTGCTTCAGGCACATGTGCATCCTCCTGTAGCACTCTCTCGACCCTTGAGTGGGGGGAATTTTTCAACCCTTTACTAGGTGTTGCTGCCTGACATGCCTTACGATGGAGCGTTGTTGGATTGCAATGAGACGCAATGTTGTCTGACATTGATACCCCTGGCTTGGCACTCACTCTGAGTTGGGGTTATCAGGTCGCTGCCTACAGCAGCCGCCAGGACTAGCCATGCAAATCGATACTCTGTTGGTATCCTCCTTCCCCAAACAGGCTGCACGTGCTAGCGTCTCCAAATCGTGCTCCTTCGCGATGCCAACACAGTCTATAGGGAAGAATTGGAGCGCCTCTGGCCCCCGTACATCAGACATAGTGGGAAAAGCTGGAACAAAACTTAACAGTTATTTGTCATAGGCAAAGACATTTATGTGAATAAAGACGCCAATCCCAGTTAAACCTGGGATTTATTTACTTTTAATATGAGTAATCCGGCGTCTTGGGCAAGATACTGTGCACAGTCCCTTTTAATGAGCAGAATTACTATGACGCCACCTGGTGTAACTCCCACAGGTGACTGATAATACAGCTCAACAAGGCTTCCCATTTCCTTAATTGAGTAAATGATAATCATCTGTCTCAGTATGATAGTCACAATGTGACCAAGTGGTAACTATAATGTCTACCCTTTTGAACGCTTCTCAAAATTGCGTTCGTCCTTAATTTGGAGGGCATGCGTGAATTGTAAATTCTCCTTGAAGGCCAGCTTGGCCTAGACCTGACACCTCCACAGAATTAGCAGAAAATGCTACTGCCATAGACACATAAGGGTGATAAACCACTAATCTCACTTCCTGAGTTGGGGTTGGGGTCAGCCACACACTGACCCCTTGTACTCCTCTCCACTGAGGAATTGGTAAGCAGCCCTGAGACCTTACTCTGCTCCACTGAGGATATACATATATAAAAGAGGGGACCCTCCTGGCCAGGCTCAACTAAGTTCAAACTCATATGGGCTGCCAAAGTCAGGGTCCTTGCCTCAATGAGCCGGGTAGTAACCCGATGACCACGCTCAGTCTGCACCCCGAATACCCTCGGGAGTCGCTGACCTTACTGTCAGCGACTCTAACAAGAAGTCCGACGGCCACCGGCTCCTCACTTTACCGCGGACTGTAGCCGGTATCCCCGCGGTCTAGAGAAACCCCGTGACCCCTATTTAAAACATATCTCTGGAGTCGCTGACCTGCCTGTCAGTGACTCGAAATAAAAAGCCCAACAGCCACCTCTATGGTGACCGCAGCTTGCTTAACC
This sequence comes from Malacoraja senta, assembly GCA_038087875.1. Classification (NCBI taxonomy): domain Eukaryota; kingdom Metazoa; phylum Chordata; class Chondrichthyes; order Rajiformes; family Rajidae; genus Malacoraja; species Malacoraja senta. The sequence goes on from CM075977.1 coordinate 364,032,039, forward strand.
CGCGGTCTACAAAAACCAGCGGCCAGAATTAAACCTCGGGAGTCACGGACCGTTCTGTCCGCGACTCAACCAGCAAAACCCACCGTCCGCCTGCTACCGCACTCCCGCGGTCCGAAGCTGGCATCCCCGCGGTCAACAATTTCCCAGCGGTCCACCGGGTTATGCTGAATTTCATGTCCAGCAGGAACCTGCGAGAAAAGATTCCTGCAACAGACAACCTGAAAAGTAAGTTTAAACTTACCTGTAGGATTTTTCAAACTTACCGCTGGATAACTTTGTTCCTCCCAGCCTGTCTGCGCCAATGCGACCGACGTAATGACGCGCATGCGCCCTGACGGGTCTTCTTCACGTAGTCACTCACGTGACTCCGAAGTAAAAATGTGGTTAGGGTTGTGCAGGGTAGTTGATGGGGAGAAATGGCTTAGTGTAAAGAATGAAGTATCAATCAAGCAGGCTGCTTTTTCCTTGGGCTGTACTCATTCATGTAAGTCAAGTGTATTTTATCACACACCTGACATTCATCTTGCAGATGGTGGATAAGCTTTTTGGAATCTGGAGGTGTTCATTCTTCATAGGATACCCAATCTCTGAATTTCTTTTGCAGCCATGGCATTTTATGTGGCTGGTACAGTGGTGTTTATTTCAATGTTAATCCATTTACTGTTCATAGCAGAAGATTTGGCGATATTGAATATAATGCTATTGAATAACACTGTTAGTTGGATTTTTTCTTGTTGGATATGGCCATTGCCGGGCACTTTGGTGACATGAATGCTATTTGCCCTTTATCATTGAGTGTCTATTTTTGCTAGATTTCACAGCATGTTGTCATGGACTGCTTAATTTGCTGAAGAGTTATGAATAGAATTAACCATTATGCAATCAAGAGTGAACATCCCCACTCGATCTAATGACAGAGATAAGGTCATCGGTCAAGAAGCTGAAGATATATGGGCCTTGAACATATCCCTGAGGAAATGCAGTTATATTCTTGAACAGTCTAATTGAGCTCTAATAAATCAAACATCTCCCTATACATTAACTAGGACAAAAGTGAGTAGCATATTTCACCATTGATTCACATTTACCAAGGTTTGTTGATGCCACATTCACTCACATCCAATGGTTTTCCACAGTTTGTAATTTTAATTTAACAGTAGCATGCCAATGTGTCAACATAACATTGTGCAAAATGAACACAGAAACAAGTCGGGCCATCAGAAAGTAATGAAGTCATATTGTGGATGCAGGATATATGAATGTTTCAAACTTTGTTGGGGTTTGCATGAAAAATAGGCACTGCCTCATAAATGGTTTACTTGAACTTCTGTTCATAGCTTCTGTTCATAAATCGGCTGTAGTGGTTTGGACACATTTAATTTTGAACTGTGTCGCATGCTGTCGGTGTAAACAAATTTAAAAGATGCCTTCTGTTCCTGCCTGCAGGAAGGAACAAATCAAATTGTTAGTTATCATCAATTTCAGCTCTGGAGTTCACCAGTTGACATTAAAACTTGTAATTAAATGTATTAAATACATATTAAAACAGAGGGATTTGTAATTTGCAAAGCAAGCAATATGCTTCTCTACTCAAATTTCACTTTATATGTAATTCAAGATCTTAAGTATGAAATTTGTAAATTAATTTCATATTGCAATCCTGGACGAATTTAATGTTACTGTATTTCCATTAAAAATCCTATCAATAGCAGGAATATTGCATCATTTTCAAACACATTTCTTTCATACAAGTCTGTTTTATTTTTACTTTTAAATAATCTACATACTGATTAAATGCAGGCTAAAGTTTCTTTTTAGTGTAAGCTTCATAGTGCAAAATTTTATCTTAGAAATAAACACCCACATTTTCAAAATATAAAATTACACAAGTTGCCAGATAAACAAAAGCACACCTGCCCAAAATGTCCTCCTGTTGAGTTGCACTGAATGCTCAGTATCATACTGAATGTGCATCTGGGATCTGCTCCTAGTGCTATATAGCACATTTACCATTTATAGTTGCATGAATCCCACTGGTCCAGAAGTATATCAGAGCAGGGCTGAACATCATTATGGGGCATTTTGTGCTTATCAATGTAATAGTAAAAAAACGAAGTTGTAATACACTGATTATATCATAGGTTGCCATAAGAAGTGTACCATTCTAGTAAGACACAAAAAGCTGGAGTAACTCAGCGGGATAGGCAGCATCTCTGGAGAGAAAGAATGGGTGACGTTTCGGGTCGAGACCCTCTTCAGACTTGTTAGGGATAAGGGAAACAAGAGATATAGATGGTGATGTGGAGAGATAAAGAACAATGAATGAAAGATAGGCAAAGTAGTAACAATGATAAAGGAAACAGGCCATTGTAAGCTGTATTTAGGATGAAAATGAGAAGCTAGTGTGACTTGGGTCGGGGAGGGATAGAGAGAGAGGGAATGCCAGGGCTACCTGAAGTGAGAGAAATCTATATTTATACCACTGTGCTGTAATATGCCCAAGCAAAATATGAGATGCTGTTCCTCTAATTTAGAAGTATAGTGACAGGCGTTGCAGGGAAGGTACCAGGGGAGGGGGTGGTTTGGTGGGAAGGAATGAGTTAACCAGGGAGTTGTGGAGGAAACGGTCTCTGGAAGTATAGTGGGAGTATAGTGACAGGCGTTGCAGGGGAAGGTACCAGGGGAGGGGGTGGTTTGGGTGGGAAGGAATGAGTTAACCAGGGAGTTGCGGAGGCAACTGTCTCTGGAAGTATAGTGGGAGTATAGTGACAGGCGTTGCAGGGGAAGGTACCAGGGGAGGGGGTGGTTTGGGTGGGAAGGGATGAGTTAACCAGGGAGTTGCGGAGGGAACGGTCTCTGCAGAAGGCAGAAAGGGGTGGAGATGGAAAGATGTGGCTAGTGGTGGGATCCCATTGGAGGTGGCAGAAATTTTGGAGGATTATGTTTTGTATGTAACGGCTGATGGGGTGGAAGGTAAGGACTAGGGGGACTCTGTCTCTGTTGCGATTGGGGGAGGGGAGCAAGGGCGGAGCTGCAGGGTACCGAGGAGACATCTATGATGGGAGAGGGGAACCCCAGTTCCTAAAGAATGAGGGCATGTCGGATGTTGTGGTATGGAACACCTCATCTTGGGCGCACTTGTGGCGTAGACGGAGGAATTGTGAGTAGGGGTTAGAATCATTGTAGGAAGCAGGGTGGGAAGAAGTTTAGTCGAGATGGTTGTGGGAGTCAGTGGTTTGTAATAGACATCAGTCAATAGTCTATTTCCTGTGATGGAGACTGTGAGATCAAGAAAGGGGAGGGAGGTATCGGAGATGGTCCAAGTAAATTTGAGTGCAGGATGAAAATTGATGGTGAAGTTGATGAAGTCCATGAGTTCTGCATGGGTGCAGGAGGTAGCACCGATGCAGTTATCAATGTAACCGAGTTCGGGGATGGGGCCCGTGTACGCCTGGAACAGGGATTGTTCAACGTACCCTACAAAGAGGCAGGCATTAGTGGGGCCCATGGCGGGTGCCCATAGCTATGCCTTTGGAGGAAGTGGGAGGAGTCAAAGGAGTTGTTGAGGGTGAGGACCAGCTCCACTAGGCGGAGTAATTTGTTGGTAGAGGGATATTGGATGATTCTGCAGTTGAGGCTCCCACCACTAGCCATATCTTCCCATCTCCACCCCTTTCTGCCTTCCGCAGACACCGTTCCATCAGCAACTCCCTGGTTAGCTCATCCCTTCCCACTCAAACCACTACCTCCCCAGGTACCACCCCCTGCAACCGCAGAAGATGCAACATCTTTCGCTATACCTCCTTCCTCGACTCTGTCCAGTGACCCCGACAGTCCTTTCAGGTTAGGCAGAGGTTCACTTGCACCTCCTCCAACCTCATCTACTGTATCCGTTGTTCAAGATGTGGACTCTTATACTTCGGCGAAACCAAACGCAGACTGGGCGATCGTTTCGCGGAACACCTTCGCTCAGCCCGCGTGAACCAACCTGATCTCCTGGTTGCTAAACACTTTAATTCTCCTTCCCATTCCTCCACAGACCTTTCTGTCCTTGGTCTCCTCCATTGTCAGAGTGAGGCTAAACACAAATTAGAGGGACAGAATCTCATATTTTGCTTGAGCAGTTTACAGCCAAGAGGTATGAATATTGATTTCTCTCATTTAATGTAGCCCCGGCATTCCCTCTCTCTCTATCCCTCCCCCACACAAGTCACATTAGTTTCTAATTTTCATGCTACAAACAGATAACAATGCCCTGTTTCCTTTATCATTGTCACTTTTTGCATATCTTTCAATCATTGTTCTTTATCTCTCCACATCACGGTCTATATCTCTCATTTCCCTTATTCCTAACCTGTCTGAAGAAGGGTCTTGATCTGAAATGTCACCCATTCCTTCTCTCCAGAGATGCTGCCTGACCTGCTGAGTTACTCCAGCATTTTGTGTCTTTCTTTGGTAAACCATCATCTGCAGTTCCTTGTTAAAACAATAGAAAAGTTTGCCATAAACTTATATGCCTAAAGCTATTCATTGTCAACTCCGAAAATATTTGTAGACAAAAATCTTCTGATTCAATTTTCCCATCTCCATCTGAAAAAATATTTTAAAATGAAACTCCATGTGATCTTTGCCACACTGGGAATGGACCGATTTATTGCTCATTCCTAAATGCCATTGCAAAGATAATAGGGTGCCAGTTTGTTGATATATTGCAGTCCTTCTGATTAAGCCACATTGCAGTTACTTCGATACATAGACACAAAGACAATAGGTGCAGGAGTAGGCCATTCGGCCCTTCGAGCCAGAATTGCCATTCAATGTGATCATGGCTGATCATCCACAATTAGTACCCCGTTCCTGCCTTCTCCCCATACCCCTTGATTCCGCTAGCCCTTAGATCTCTATCTAACTCTCTTTTGAATGCATCCACTGTCTTCTGAAGCAGAGATTTCCACTAATTCACAACTCTCTGTGAGAATTTTTTTGTCCTCATCTCAGTTCGAAATGGCCTACCCCTTCTTCTTAAACTATGGCCCTTGGTCCTGGACTCCCCAAACATCGGGAACATGTTTCCTGCATCTACCGTGTCCAATCCCTTAATAATTTTATATGTTCTATAATATCCCCTCTCACCCTTCTAATTTCAGTGAATACAAGCCCAGTCGCTCCAACTTTCATCATATAACAGTCCAGTATTGTGAACCTACGCTACACTCACTCAATAGCAAGAATGTCCTTCCTCAATTTACAAGACCAAAACTGCACACAATACTTCAGGTGTGGTGTTACCAGGGCCCTGTACAAGCGCCGAAGGATCTCTTTGCTCCTATACTAAACTCTTCTCATTATGAAAGCCAACATGCCATTAACTTTCTTCACTGCCTGTTGTACCTGCATGCTTACTTTCAGTGACTAATGTACAAGGACAGCCGGGTCTCGTTGTACTTCCCCTTTTCCTAACCTGACACCATTCAGATAATAATCTGCCTTCTTGATTATGCCACCAAAGTGGATAATCTCACATTTATCCACATTATACTGCATCTGCCATGCATCTGCCCACTCACCAAACCTGTCCAAGCCACCCTGCATCTTCATAGCATCCTCCTCCAGTTCACCCTGCCACCCAGCTTTGTGTCATCTGCAAATGTGCTAATGTTAATTTCAACTCCTTCATCTAAATCATTAATGTATATTGTAAATAGCTGCGGTCCCAGCACCAAGTTCTCAGGTTCAAGGTGCTATTGGATGAGGGCTTCAGGATTCATAGAGTCATAGTGTCGTACAGCATGGAAACAGGTCTCTCGGCCCAACATGTTAATGCCGGTCAAGATGCCCCATCTAAGCTAGTCAAATTTGCCTTCATTTGGCCATATCCCTCCAAACCTTTCCTATCCATGTATCTAACCAAGTATCTTTTCAATATAATTATTGTACCTGCCTCAAGAACTTCCTCAAGCAGCTTGGTTCTTGGTTCTTGGTTTCTTTGTCCTCCAAAATATTCCAAATGGAATTTAAACTGGAGGTGGTGGAGGGAGGACTTAATTGTGCTGATTTACTCCAGTACTGTGTGTCCTTTTGTCTATAAGGATTTTGAAAAGGTTCCATATGTTAGGCTGCTCAGACCCAGTAGTATCTTGATCAGCTGGGCAAGTGGGCTGCAGATTGGTCAATCGGGTTCAATGCAGATAAGTGTGAGGTGTTGCATTTTGTGAAGTGAAGCCAGGGCATGATCTTCACAGTGAATGGTGGGGACCTGATGATTGTTGGAGAGCAGAGGAATCTTGGAGCGCAGGTCCATAATGTACTGAAAGTGGCATAGGGTGGTCAAGAAGGCTTTTGGTATATTGGGGCAACTCTGAAGGGCAACCTTTTCACTCAGAGGGTAGTGGGTATATTCATGAGCAGATAGACACAGAACTGCATTGTCTGTAGTTAAATAATATCCCTATTTTTGCAACCATGTGTGGCATGCACCAATCTGAGTACATAGTGTATGAAATAAATTATTTTTAAGTAAAAGAATGCACCCTGGAAGAAAATATTAGGTCCATTACATGATCCTTATTTAACATTAAGACTGAAGACTAATTTGTATCTGCATGCCCTTACATTTAAAAACTCATGCACTAATGAACCAGTATTTAAAATCTTTGGCATGATTGAGAAATATAAATCAAAATGATTATGGATATTGCTATATAAAAGCAAAGTAAGCATAATAAAGGAACCCTGTCAGATAAATGCCCATCAGATGAACCATAAGCTTTCACCAAAATTGTTTTTAAAATTAACTTCTCATGCTGCTAATGTTGAATATGTGCAGAAATTGTTGTTCTTCTTTGAATTTTTTTTTTTTTTTGCTTTCAACGTGAAAATAGGACACCAGGGACACACAGGAGCCTCCCTATCTCTGAGATTTTATTTTGCTGCACGATTCACTCATCAAAGGCCACAGCCTGACTTTTCGAAGAGAGTTTTGATGGAAATCAAGTCACTGAAGCATGAAATTATTAGTCCTTTGTTGAGTATGAATGTTGCAATCCTTGGAATCTAATCTGCAGTAAAAAGGTAGAAAATAGGCTCCTGAAGGTCATAAGCAGTGGTAGAGATCAGGGGGAAGGAATAAATGCCTTGATTGAATATTTGGAGATGAGGGACAATTGGATGTCGGTGGAAAATGGATGGGTTAGATCATTCAACTTAGTGAAATTGCTGAGAAGTCTTCAAAATGTCTGAAGTCTCATCATACACATGCTCCAATAGCTTTTATACAGGAGCTAAGAGATGCTGTAAGAGTACTTACTCTCGAGAAATGAAATTAACTTCACAGGCTAGTTGTCTGAGGGGTCGGGAAGAATGACAATTCTAATAAATCACTGATGCATTTGATTAAGCTACTGAAAATGAGAACTGTAGTTCTGAAGGCCAGGGTTTGCATTTTCCTTCATCTCATTATGGGGCAGAATTAGGTTGAAAAACAAAGGCAAATATATTTTTAAAGGATATTGATTTACCAAAAGAAAAAGTGTAGCATAATTATGTTCCTAAAAATAAATCTCCTTTCTTTCAGATCCATCACAAGCCAATTCTACTGCATGGAAATAGCATCCAGCAGCTAAAACTAACCCATCTGACCTATTCCCATTACTGCCCGCTCAATACTTCCCAAATAACTGTTGCTATAATACTAACAGTTCTTGTGACTCATCATCCATGAAACCAGTTATGTAAAGTATTCTCACATAGCAATCTGTCATTGAAGCACGAGGAAAGAGCACTAGAACTACCGTGACACTTATGAGAATCCCAGACATTGATATTCCCTTGTGAGGGGAATGAATGAAGTAGGCAGGAAACATCATGAGATTCAACACAACCTTTGCTGATACAAACTCCAAAGCAACTTAGTAGGATTCACAGCCGCGGTTCCCTGTACATTAACATTAAGTGTTGTACATATGAATTTTAGATTATTCATCAGGTCATACATGGATTGTGGCCCCTATGTTTTAATGTGGTTGACCAAAAGCTAATTGTAATTAAATATAGTAAAACTCTGCTAACATGGCAGGTTCGGGACTTTGATAATGCTGCTATGGCAGATTTTTCTCATTATTGGATAAATATTCCTATTAATGTAGAATGGTCTTTTATTTCAGTTTTTTTCACACATGCAACATAGTAGTATACAGAATCGGTTCCTGAGGCTGGTGGTACATGATTGATGCTTCTCTATCTTCTGCTCGATGGGGCTGGGGGTACCCGGACGTGGCGCCGATGGACGAGAAGCCGAAGCAAAGAAGTCAAAGCCAAAGAACCGAATGGAAACAAGGCCGAAAAGCCAAAAAAAAGAAAGAGTACAAAGACGAAACGCCAGCTAACCGGAAGGATGGGAAGCCTAAATGCAAACTAACCGAAAGGGCGGGATGCCTAAAAGCCAACTAACCGAAAAGCTGCGTTGCCTAAAAACAAACACACCGAATGGCCGCTCTGTCGAAATGCCACCCACCCGAAAGGCGGCGTCGCCTACCAGCCAACGAACCGACTGCCGCTGAACAGGAAAGTCCAATAACGGACATGACGTTGGGACTTGTCAGCGATTGGTCCAGACCCCCGCATCCATCACATTGTCCCACACCTCCGCTCCACCCGACCCACATCCCGCGGAGGGTGGCCGTGGGAGAGTGGGGGCTGTACCGAGGGATGCGCACCTTCAGCCGCTTACAACTTGGTGATGGGTTCAGATTGCCCAGTGACCTATGGCTTGTGTGGGAAAGTGACCCCCATGCTCCCGTCTCCTCCTTCTCTCTCCCATCTTCTCTCTCGCCCCCCTCTCTCTCCCTTCTCTCTCTCCCTTCTCTCTCTCTCCCCCTTTTCTCTCTCCCCCACCCCTCTCGCTCCCCCTCTCTCTCCCTTCTCTCTCTCCGCCTTCTCTCTCTCTCCCCATCTCTCTCCCCTCTTCTCTCTCCCCCTCTCTCTCCCTTCTCTCTCTCTCCCTTTCTCTCTTTCTCCCCCCTCTTCTCTCTCCCCCCTCTCTCTCTCCCCTATCTCTCCCTTCTCTCTCTACCCCTTCTCTCTCTCCTCCTCTCTCCCCCCCTCTCTCTCTCCCCCTCTTTCTCTCTCCCCTCTCTCTCCCTTCTCTCTCTCCCCTTCTCTCTTTATCTCCCCTTTTCTCTCTCTCCCCCCGCTCTCTCTCTCTCCCTTCTCTCTCTCTCTCCCCTCTTCTCTCTCTCTCCCCCACATATGCAGAGCGGCTATGGAAGTTGAGAAAACTGGCAGCGGTCCATGTGAAAATACAGCACCTACCAACAATGCACTATGAAACCAGCTCCCGCAAGCCCATCCAATGGGACGGGGTTTTAACACGGCATTAAAAATAAAAACAGAGCTACATTGATTTAAAAACAAAAATGTTACATGTATAAATTGTTCTTACATTCGCGAACCTGGTTAATTAACTGGTGGCATTATTTCCCTGTCCTAAATGCCTTTGCTCTAGCCGGTGGTCACATCCATTCCATCAGGTCTGAAGAATGGTCTTGACACGAAATGTCACACATTCCTTCTCTCCAGAGATGCGGCCTGTTCAGCTGAGTTACTCCAGCATTTTGTGTCTATCTTTGGTGTGACAGTTGTCTCATTTCATCGGCTTTGTGTATTGCGCACCTAGAAGAGACGCTTTACATGCCGCTTGCATCTATTCAACCAAGTGCGCTCAAATTGAAATCTCACATCTTTGCAAGGGAGGAATGGAATGGATGTGACCACCGGCTAAAGCAGGACAGGGAAATAATGGCACCAGTTAAATATATGTAGCTCTGTTTTGATTTTTAATGCCGAGTTAAAAGCCCGTCCCATGGAAAGGGCTTGTGGCAGCTGGTTTCATAGTGCCTTCATTGTTGGTAGGTGCTGTATTTTCACACGGACCACTGCCAGTTTTCTCAACTTGCATAGCCGCTCTGCATAAGTGGGGGAGAGAGAGAAGGGGGGAGATAGAGAGAAGGAAGAGAGAGAGAGGGGGGAGAGAGAGAAAAGGGGAGTGAAAGAGAGAAGGGGAGAGAGAGAAGAGAGAGAGGAGGGGAGAGAAACAAGGGAGAGAGAGGGGGGAGAGAGAGAGTGGAAGAGAGAAGAGGGGAGAAAATGAGAGAAGGGGGGAGAGATGAGGAGAGAGAGAAGAGGGGAGAGAGAGAAGGGAGAGAGAGGGGGAGAGAGAGAGGGGGGGGAGGGAGGAGGAGAGAAAAAGGGTAGAGAGAAGGGAGAGAGAGGGGGGAGAGAGAAGAGGGGAGAGAAAGAGAGAAGGGGAAAGAGAGAGAGAGGGTGGAGAGAGAGAAGGGGAGTGAGAGAAGGGGAGAGAGAGAAGGGAGAGAGAGGGGAGAGAGAAGGGAGGGGGAGAGAGAGAAGGGGGAGGGAGATAGAAGGGAGAGAGAGGGGGGAGAGTGAGAAGAGGGGAGAGAGAAGGGGGAGATGGGAGTGTAGGGGTCACTTTCCCACACAAGCCATAGGTGACTCGGGAATCTGAACCCAAGCACCGTTGTAAACGGCTAAAGGTGCGCATCCCTCGGGACAGCCCCCACTCTCCCACGGTCACCCTCCGTGGGCTGTGGGTCGGGTGGAGCAGAGGTTTGGGACAATGTTCATCCCTCCACAGTGATGTGATGGACGTGGGGGTCTGGACTAATCGCTGAAAAGTCCCGTCCCCCGGCAACGTCATGCCCGTTATTGGACTTTTCTATTGAGCGGCAGTCGGTTCGTTGGCTTGTAGGTGACAACGCCTTTCAGGTAGGTGGCATTTCGATAGAGTGGCCATTCGGTGAGTTTGCTTTAAGGTGATGCAGCTTTTCAGTTAGTTGGCTTTTAGGCGTCCCGCCCTTTCAGTTAGTTTGCATTTAGGCGCCACATCCTTTCGGGTTAGTTGGTGTTTCGTCTTTGTACTCTTTCGTTTCTTTGCCGTATCGGCCTCGTTTCCATTCGGTTCTTTGGCTTTGACTTCTTTGCTTCGGCTTCTCGTCCGTCAGCGCCACGTCCGCACACGGGGGCTGGGAGAAGAAGGAATGACCAGGGTGCTGATCTAGAAGATTAAGATGCATGGGATTAACAGATTTGGTCACATGGATTAAAATCTCTTGCTGATAGAAAACAGAGGTTTGTGGAGGATGGATAATATTCAGGCTGGAGGTCTGTACCAGTGAAGTTCCACAGCGATCTGTGCTGGGACCTCTATTGTTTGTGAAATATATATATATAAATGACGGAAGTAAACATAGACGGGTTGGTTGTATGTTTCCCCTCTCATCCTTCTAAATTCCAGTGAATGCAAGCCCAGTCGACTCATTCTTTCATCCTATGTCAGTCCCGCCATTTCGGGAATTAACCTGGTGAACCTACGCTGCACTCTTTCAATAGCAATAATGTCCTTCCTCATATTCGGAGACCAAAATTGCACACAATATTCCAGGTCCAGTCTCACCAAGGAAGGAAATCACAAAGGCAAAAATAGGGGTGGAGAGATGGCTCTGGCAGACAATATAAATGAAAATCAAAATAAAGTTTATGTTCATGAGAGGACAGAACTAGAGACCTAGAGAGAAACAAAAGTGATCATCTCTGTGTGGAGCCGCAGGGGATGAGCAATGCAGGAGCCCTGGCTGAGGTATATGAATCATCATTAGCCACGGGTGATGTGCCACAAGACTGGAGGGTGGCTAATATTGTGCTTGTATTTAAAAGGGGCTGCAAGGAAAAGCGTAGGAACGATAGAACAATGAGCCTAACAACTCTGAGAGGGAAGTTACTCCATAGTATTCTCAGGGATGATATATATATAATTTGGATAGACAGGGCCTGATTAGGGATAGTCAATATGTTTTTTTCCCCTGGAGCTCACATCTTACGAATCTGATTGAGTTATTTAAAGAACTAACTAAAATGGTTAATAAGAGCATGGTCTCCATGGACTTCAGCAAAGCATTTGATAAAGGTCTGCATGATAGGTTGCTCTGGAAGGTTAGATCACATGCTGTCCATAGAGAGCTAGCTGACTGGATAGAGTATTGTCTTCATGGCATTCGTAATAAGGTGGATGAATTGAATTAATGAATATGATATAGTTGGGATTATGGAGACAGGCTCCAGGGTGACCAAGGCTGGGAGCTAAACATGCAGGGGTATTCAATATTCAGGAAGAATAGACAGAAAGGAAGAGGACATGGGGTGGCATTTCTGGTTAAAGAGGAGATCAATGCAAGAGTAAGGAGACATTAGCTTGGATGGTGTAGAATTGGTATGGTAGAAATGCGAAATAGCCAAGGGCATCAAGCAGGAAATCAAGGATACGTGTAGCAAAGGTACAGCAGTTATCATGGGTGACTTTAATCTACACATACATTAGGCCAACCAAATTGGTAGCAGCGCTGAGGAGAAGGATTTCCTGGAATGTATATGGGATGTTTTTTTAAGACAATATGTAGAGGAACCGACTAGAGGGCAGGCCATCCTAGACTGGGTATTGTGTAATGAGGAAGGATTAGTTAATGATCTTGTTGTGCAAGTCCCCTTGTGCAACAGTGACCATAATATGATGGAATTCGGCATTAGGATGGAGAGTGAGACGGTTAATTCAGAGACTAGTGTCCTGATCTTAAAGAAAGGAGACTTTGAAGGTATGAGACAGGAATTGGCTAGGATAGACTGGCAAATTATACTTAAAGTGAAGATGCAATGGCAAAGATTTAAAAATCACATGGATGAACTCCAAAAATTGTTCATCCCTGTCTGGTGAAAATATAAAACGGGGAAGGCGGCTCAACCATGGCTAATGAGCGAAATCAAGGATAGTGTTAAATCCAAGGACGAGGCATATAAATTGGCCAGCGGAAGCAGCAAACTGGAGGATTGGGAGAAATTTTGAATTCAACAGAGGAGGACAAAGTGGTTAATTAAGAAGGGGAAAAAAGAGCATGAAAGCTTGGGGGGAATATAAAAACACTGTAAAAGCTTCTTCAGATATGTAATAAGGAAACGATTAGTGGAGACAAATGTAGGTCCCTTACAATCAGACAGGTGAATTTATAATGGGAAGCAGAGAAATGGCAGAACAGTTAAATGAGCACTTTGGTTCTGTCTTCACTAAGAAAGACAAACAATCTCCCAGAAATACGAGGGGATCGAGGATCTAGTAGGAGGGAGGAACTAAAGGGAATCCATATTAGTCAGGAAATGGTGTTAAGTAAACTGTTGGGACTGAAGGCAGATAAATCCCCAGGGCCTGATGGTCTGCATCCCAGGGTACTCAAGGAGATGGCCCTTGAAATCATGGATGCATTGGTGGTCATTTTCCAATGTTCTCTCGACTCTGAATCATTCTTGTGGATTGGAGTGTAGCCAATGTAACCCCAATTTTTAAGAACGGAGGGAGGGAGAAAACAGGGAATTATAGACCATTTAGCCTTACATCGATAGTGGGGAAGATGCTTGAGTCATTATTAAAGATGTAATAGAAGAGGGAGATGAGTAAGGGTGAAATGAGAGGTAGAACGGTAAATCGGGGGTGTCAATATTACAATTGAACAAAGAGGACTATGGAGACGAGGGAGGAGCTGGCCAAAGTTGACTGGAAAGATACCCTAGCAGGGCTGACAGTGGAACAACAATGGCAGGTATTTCTGGGAATAATACAGAAGGTGCAGGATCAGTTCATTTCAAAGAGGAAGAAAGATTCCAAGGGGAGTAAGGGGTGGCCGTGGTTGACAAGGGAAGACAGGGACAGTGTAAAAATAAAAGAGAAGAAGTACAACACAGTATAAAAATAAAAGAGAAGAAGTATAACGTAGCAAAGATGAGCGGGAAGCCAGAGGATTGGGTAAAGTTTAAAGAGCAACAGAAGAAAACTAAAAAGGAAATACAGGGAGAAAAGATGAGGTACGAAGGAAAGCTAGCCAAGAATATAAAGGAGGATAGTAAAAGCGTCTTTAGGTATGTGAAGAAGAAAAAATTAGCTAAGTCCAAAGTTGGACCCTTGAAGACTGAAAAGGGTGAATTTATAATGGGGAGCAAAGAAATGGCAGAGGAGTTGAACAGGTACTTTGGATCCATCTTCACTAAGGAGGACAAACAATCTTCCTGATGTAATAGTGGCCAGAGGATCTGGGGTGACGGAGGAACTGAAAGAAATCCACATAAGGCAGGAAATGGTGTTGGGTAGACTGATGGGACTGAAGGCTGATAAATCCCCAGGGTTTGCATCCCAGGGTACTTAAGGAAGTGGCTCTAGAAATCGTGGACGCATTGGTGATCATTTTCCAATGTTCTATAGATTCAGGATCAGTTCCTATGGATTGGAGGGTAGCTAATGTTATCCCACTTTTTAAGAAAGGCAGGAGAGAGAAAACATAGATTTATAGAGCAGTTAGCCTGACATCGGTGGTGGGAAAGATGCTGGAGTCATCTAGATAGGATGGTAGGACTGACATATGGAGGATTAAAGGGTTGGACAGGCTAGATGCAGGAAAAATGTTCTCGATTTTGGGGGAGTGCAGAACCAGGGGTCAAAGGTTAAGAATAAGGGGCAGGCCATTTAGGACTGAGATGAGGATAAACTTTTTCACCCAGAGAGTTGTGATTCTGTTGTATTCTCTGCCACAGAAGGCAGTGGAGGCCAATTCGTTGGATTTTTCAAGGGACAATTGGATTTAGTTCTTGGGGCTAAAGGAATCAAGGTATAGGGGCAAAAAGCAGTAACGGGGTATTGATTTTAGATGATCAGCCATGATCATATTGAATGGCACTGCTGGCTCGAAGGGCCAAATGGCCTACTCCTGCACCTATTTTTCTCTGTTTCTATGTTTCCATGGAAGGAAGCAGATGGTAATGGTGGAAGGGTGTTTTTCAGTTTGGAGACCTGTGACTGGTGGTGTGCCTCAGGGATCGATGCTGGGGTCCATTGCTGTTTGTAATTTATATCAACAATTTAGATAAGAATATACATGGCATAATTTGTTAGTTTGCAGATGGCACCAATGGTTATGGAGAGAAGGCAGGAAAATGTAGTTGGGAAGGAAATGAAGATCAGCCGTGATTGAATGGCGGAGTAACCTCGATGGGCCAAATGGTCTAATTCTGCTCCAATGAATTTATGAACATTGAAGTGGTGATATCATAGAGAGTCAAGATGGTTATCAAAAATTACGGCAAAATCTTGATCAGTTGTGTAAGTGGCTGAGGAATGGTTAATGGTGTTTAATGCATTTACATGTGAGGTATTGCATTCTGGGAAGTCAAACCATGGCAGGTCCTTCATTGTGAGTAGTAGGACACTGAAGGCTGTTCCATAGCAGAAAGATTTAGGAGTTCAGATGAATAGTTCCCAGAAAGAGTAACTACAGGTAGTTAGGGTGCTCATGAAGGCTTTTGATACATTGGCTTTCATCTATCAAGGTATAGAGTATTGGGATAGACAAAAGTGCTGGAGAAACTCAGCGGGTGCAGCAGCATCTATGGAGCGAAGGAAACAGGCAACGTTTCGGGCCAAAACTCTTCTTCAGACTGATGTAGGGTGTGGGGGGGGGGGGGGGGGGGGGCGGGAAGAAGAAAGGAAGAGGAGGAGCCAGAGGGCTGAGGGAGAGCTGAGAAGGGGAGGAGACAATAAGGGCTACCGGAAATTCCAGAAGTCAATGTTCATGCCGCTGGGGTATAAACTGCCCAAGCGAAATATGAGGTGCTACTACTTCAATTTCCAGTGGTGCTCACTCTGGCCATGGAGGAGGCCCAGGACAGAAAGGCCGGATTCGGAATGGGAGGGGGAGTTGAAATGCTGAGCCACCGGGAGATCAGGTAGGTTATTGCGGACCGAGCGGAGGTGTTCGGCGAAAAGATCGCCAAGCCTACACTTGGTCTCACGTCTCACTGATGTAGATCAGCTGACATCTAGAGCAGTGGATGCAATAGATGAGATTGGAGGAGGTGCAGGTGAACCTGTGTCGCACCTGGAACGACTGTTTGGGTCCTTGAATGGAGTCGAAGGGGGAGGTAAAGCGACAAGTGTAGCATTTCTTGCAGCTGTAAGGGAAAGTGCCCGGGAGGGGGTGGTGCGGGAGGGAAGGGAAGAATTGACCAGGGAGTTACGGAGGGAGTGGTCTTGGCGGAAAGCAGACATGGGGGGAGATGGGAAGATGTGGCGAGTGGTGGGGTCACGTTGGAGGTGGCGAAACTGACGGAGGACTATTTGTTGTATGTGGAAGGTGAGGACTAGGGGGACTCTGCCCATGTTATGAGTGGGGGATGGGGAGAGAGAGCAGTGTTATGGGGTATTGAAGAAAGCCTGGTGAGAGCCTCATCTATAGTGGGGGAGGGGATCCCCCGTTCCCTGAAGAATTAGGACATTTCCGATGCCCTGGTGTGGAACACCTCATCCTGGGAGCTAATGTGGCGTAGACGGAGGAGTTGGGAGTAGGGGATGGAGTACTTACAGGAAGCAGGGTAGGAAGAAGTGTAGTCCAGATAGCCATGGGAGTCAGTGGGTTTATAGTAGATGTCGGTCAGAAGTCTATCACCTGCGATGGAGATAGTGAGTATAAGAAATGGTAGGGAAGTGTCGGAAATGGTCCAGGTGTATTTGAGTGCCGGATGGAAGTTGGTGGTGAAATGGATGAAGTCAGTGGGTTGTGTGTGGGTGCAGGAGGTAGCACCAATGCAATCGTCGATGTAGCGGAGGTAGAGGTCGGGGATGGGGCCCTGGTACGCCTCGAACAAGGATTGTTCAACGTACCCTACAAAGAGGCAGGCATAGCTGGGGCCCATGCGTGTGCCTATAGCTGCGCCTTGTATTTGGAGGAAATGGGAGGAGTCAAACGAAAAGTTATTAAGGGCTAGGCAGAGGAGAGTATCTGTAGATGGGGATTGGTTGGTTCTCTGGTCGAGGAAGAAACGGAGGGCTTTAAGACCCTCCTGGTGGGGAATGGAGGTGTAGAGTGACTGGACGTCCATGGTGAAGATGAGGGGATGGGAGCATAGAGAACGGAATTCCTGGAGACGACGGTGAGTGTCTGAGGTGTCTTGAACATAGGTAGGGAGCGATTTAACCAGGGGGGATAGGATGGAGTTGAGGTATGTGGAAATAAGTTTGGTAGGGCACGAGCAGGCAGAGACAATGGGTCTACCAGGACAGTCAGGTTTGTGGATTTTGGGGAGAAGGTAAAATTGGGCCGTGCGGGACTGGGGAACGATGAAGTTGGAGGCTTGGCGGGGCAGGGAGACGGAGTTGATGAAGTCAGTGATGGTACTCGAGATAATGGCCTGGTGCTCGTTTGTGGGGTCATGGTCCAGGGATAAGTAGGAGGAGGTGCCTGAGAGTTGGGGCATGGCCTCAGCCTTGTAGAGATCAACGCGCCAAACTACCATGGCACCTCCCTTGTCGGCGGGTTTGATCACCCAGTCTGGGTTGTTGCGGTGTGAGTGGATGGCTGTACGTTCAGGAGTGGAGAGGTTAGAGTGAGACAGGGGAGTGGAGAATTTGAGGCAGTTGATGTCCTGCCTGCAGTTTAAAATAAAAAGGTCTAAAGCTGGAAAATAGCCACGAGGGGGGGTCCAGGAGGGGGCATCCGTTGGAGACAGGAAAAGGGATCATCAATAGGGGGCGAGGACTACTTCCCATGGAAGAACGCTGTGAGGCGGAATCGACGGAAGAAGAGCTCCAAAGCGTGGTGGGCGCGGAACTCATTGAGGTGGGGACGGAGGGGATAAAGGTAAGGCCTCTGCTGAGGACAGGCCGTTCGGTATCGGAGAGGAGGAGGTTGGGGGGGATGGAAAACACACGGCATGGATTGGGGTTGGGGCCGGAGGAAGTCAGGTGAGTGGACTGAGGCCAAGGCAATGTGTGGTGGTGGGTGGTCAGGTAGGAGGGGGGTATGAGGACTGTAGTGTGGCTGGGGAAGAGCTGGGGTCACATGGTTTGAGGGGAATGGGAAAGACCCAGTGGAACAACCACTGAGGTTACCAGGGTTGGGGGGACTGGCACTAGGACCCAGCACAGTCAAACCCAGGGGAGTGGGAATCTGCAGCGTGGAAGCTTCAGGCCCGGTGCTAAGTCCATGCTGCACGTAAGGCGACGGCTGTGGCCCGCTAGAGGGCGGTGGAGTGGCGAGGGTTGGTGGAATCGATGGTGGAAGTCCGCGGGTACTGGAGTCCGAGTCAGCGGGCGAAGCATGGGAGGTCCTGGTGGGCGGATGGTCAGCGATGTTCGGCGGGCCCGGTGAGGTGGGGAGGTGAGTAGGCCCCGGTGCGGCACAGAGGTTCGGTGGGTCCCGATGCGGCAGCGATGTTCGATGGGCCCGGTGCGCCGGCGATGTTCGATGGGCCCGGTGCGGCGGCAATGTTCGGTGGGCCCGGTGAGGCGGCGGGGTGAGTAGGCCCCGGTGCAGCAGCGAGGTCCGGCGGTCGCGGTGGGCGGCGAGGTTTGGCGATCACGTTATGGTGTCGATAGTCGGAGGAATCGGGGAGTGGAGATAGTCAGAGTTACCGGTGAGGCAGCGAGGCTCAGCATCGGCAGGTGAATGTCGGCGGCAGCATCGACGTGGAGGTCGGTGAAGGCGGTGTCCTGGTTAATGCTGGTGCTGCTCCTCGTGGCCAAGATGGCGTCGCGGGGCTCGAGCAGGCCACGCGGGCCAGCGTTGGGGCCTGGGGCCTGCAGGGGGTCAAGTCGCGGAATGTCGGTGGCAAGAACGGTCTGGAGGTAGGCTAGTGGAGTTAAGGTGGGCCAGGAATCGTTGATTGAAGAGGTCGATCTTCCGGACGATGAAGTAGAGTTGGGGTCCGTTGCAGTTCTGGGTGTGTGAGGCCCGAAGTTTCGGGAGAGTCAAAGCGACGTCCTTTTGGTGCCGGCGCATAGCAACTGGAGTAGATCTCAGTGCCCGGAAGGAGAATTGCCGTGTATGGCGGCAGATAGCCAGTCGGTATCAATAGTCCGGCTTGGGTCCGAACTGGGAGGTAGGGAACTGGAGCTGGAAGCCATGAGGTACAAGATGGAGGCGCAGGCATGTCCTGAGAAAGCAAACGTGGCTGTGGTATCGGGTCTGGGTTAGGATGTGGTCGTAGAGTTGGAGGGAAGGGGGAATCACAGAAAAATATTTCTGCTGGGCAGATGGAGGTCAGGATTCAATGCGATTGTCATGTTTTGAATGTATATGTCAAACTCTTCTTCTTATCAAGTCCACACAAAAGATTACAAGTTGTTCAGCCAGAGCTGAACACACTTCTTGGCATCTGCATATTGGTGCCTGTCTTGTCGCTTCTTGTGCTTCTTGTGCGTGGCAGTGGAAAGATTGGTGGAAACAGGGCCACGACGTTAATGCTCTTTCCTTGACGCCTTTGTCAAACTAATACCTTTATGTGCCTGTCCCACTTAGGCGATTTTTCAGCGGACTGCCGGCGACTGTCCACTGTCAACTGGAACGGCAACTGTCAGAGTGGAACACACACACAAAATCATCATTTCCACCAGCCTGTTATGCAGGCGGGGGACAGGGCAAGCGGGGGGAGCACTGTCTAAAAAATTCACACGGTGCAAAGCCAAGGTGAAACAGACACACACCACGATGAACAGGAAGTTTGGCGCTGGAAAAAGACTGCTAAAGAACAGTGTATAGTAAGTCCTTTAAAAGATGGAGGGAGGGGGGGTGAAGGGGAGAAGGGGGGAGAAGGAGTGGAGACAACTTTTAAGAAGCCAGAGACACACGGCTGTGAAGCTCGGCGGACATTTAACATTACCGGTCGGTTATCCTTGGTTCTGAAAACTACTGCTGACATTTTTTTTCCCAATGAGCCAATGAAATTCACCGGTCAGCACCGGCTACAACCAATGAGAACCTCTGAGAACCTTCGACCTCCTGGCAACCCACTAGGACCTCCTGGCGACCCACTTATGGCTCGAGAATCCTCGCTACTCTCCATGGCGGCTTCATTCTAGTCGACGCTAATTTTTCAACATGTTGAAAAAATCACAGCGACCATAATGAGGCCGCGATTAGTTCCCAGAATGCGGGAACTTCTCATGACCATGGCGACGACTCCCCGGCAACCACCCGAGAACATGTGGCGACCACGTGGCGACTGCATAGTCTCCTGCAGTCGCCTAAAAAGTCACCTAAGTGGGACAGGCCCATTACCAATATTACTTTCATTTGAGGGATGAGGTGTTGAAATTGTCAAGTTAGTATCGGCAAATATGTCTCCTTTTTTAAAATTAGTTTGCTGCCAATTTCATATGCCTATATAGTTTACATTATCTTTTTAAATAATTCCTCATGTCTTCTCTGTAGCAAATATTTAAAAAATCTTCAGATTTTACTTGTATCGACCTTAAAAAAATTAAACACAGTTCAGTTTTGTGATAAGAGATTTAAAATTCTCATTATGTTGAGGAATAGGAAGGATTATATAGCAATCCATATGCCTGCTGATGATTAGATTAGCACTAATTTTATATTATCTGTCACAGATTTCTGCAGTACCCTCAGGATATAAATTAAAGAAACTTTGTGATTACACTGCTGTATCTGTGTTGTACTCTCCAGCCACTCAATATAAGAATGGGACTAAGTTATTGGTGGTTTCTTTCTTCAGGGAGCAGCGTTTGGCTGGATTTCTACCCTTGCGTTCTCTGCCAGCTGTTGGAACCTTGGAGCTAGCTTGTTATAACCTACTTAGGCTGTGGGGAACTGTCATTCACCATCTCAAAATCAATGTTGCACAGTGGAGCTTGGAGGCAATACTCCCCTGCAGAAACAAACAGTTAATAGCTTCTGTACAGGAAATCATGAACGTGACACAGTTAGACAGCTTTCTCAAGCTGTACCCTTAAAATCAAAGGTGTGTGTCGCAGAATATGTAAGCTGGAATGGTTTGATAAGTAAAGACCAAAAATATAATTGTTTAAGGTTATCAAGATTCACTTCCAGTATGGTTCTATTTTGCAGTAAAGTCTTTAAATGCATTACTTTATCCAGTGCAAACTTCATTTCCATGAAATCCCACAATTACTGTATATACAAACTGTGTCTAATCCTAAAACTTCAATTTAAAATGCTAAGACATGAATATCTTCACCTTCACAGGGAGATGGCTGCCCTGCCGGCAGACTGTTCGTATTTTCTTTATTTTTGTTATTTTTTAGTGCGTTAAAAGTTTGTTTTAATGTTCTTCGGTTTGTTTTATGTGGTGGGAGGGGGGAGGGGATCGGGCAACATTATTTTCAGGTTCTTACATTCCCGGAGATGTGATTGATTTTCGGACCACATTCTCCGGGCTCTGCGACTTTCCAGCGATGAAGCTGGAAGCCTCCTCGGACTGTCGTGAGCCCCACCATGGGGGCGTGGACTTAACATCGGAGCTGATCCCTTGCCTGGGATCGCTCCCACCGTGACCACCGCGGAATCAACATCAAGGGCTCGCAGTCTCGGGTGAGGCCGAGTCAGGAGCTCCAATGTCGCGGAAGGTTCACCAGCCCCGACGCGAGGTTCGATAGCCAGGCGCGGGGGAGCTGACATCCCCCCGATGCGGGAGCTTGATCGCCTCGACACAGAGGGCCCAAACGCTGCCGGCTACGGGAGTCAAGATCATCCCATCAATGGGGGCTCGAGGCCCACGACCGTGGAACAACAAAAGAAAGGGACTTGAACTTTATTTCGCCTTCCATCACAGTGAGGAATGTGTAGGAGTCACTGTGGTGGATGTTCATGTTAAAATATGTATTTTAGTGATCTGTTGCTTTTATTTGTATGACTGACCTGGCCAATGAAATTCCTCGTATGTTGCAAAACAATACGGCGAATAAAGTGGAAAAATCAACTGAAATGGCTTAAATGTTATCTTATTGACATTGTCAAGACAGACGTTAGAATCTGAGGATATTTTCACTTCAAATTCCTCTCTAAACTTTTCATCAAATCCCTATTTTATCTACTTCTATGCGCTTCAGCTGAAAAGAAGGAAAGGAAGGAGACAAAATCTTTAATAACACAGGCAGTCTATTTCAGATTTTCTTTAAGTGGGAGCAAACTACTGAGGCAAGGTGTTGAAACAAAGGAGGTGGCAAGGGGGGTGCGTATGGCACTGCTCATCTTGAGATGCTGGCTGGTTTGTCAACTGGAGATCCGCTTAGAAAAGCTGACAGCTTTTCTTATGCAGACCTAAAGGAGGCATGGAGCAAATCAGGGAACATCGAAAATTAAATGTCCCTGTTTTCCACGAGGATGCTGTGGATATTCGGGATTGGTGTGTGCTTCTTTTTGCCTTTTTTTACTAAGTGGCTCACTCATTCGCAGTTGGTGATCCATTACGAGATTTGCAAAGGCTGAGAACACCAACAGTTTCTTTATCATAAGGTCATGTCATAAGCGATAGGAGTAGAATTAGGCCATTCGGCCCATCAAGTCTACTCCACCATTCAATCATCGCTCATCTATTGCTCCCTCCTAACCCCATTCTCCTGCCTTCTCCCCATAACCTCTGACACCTGTACCAATCAAGAATCTATCTAACCCTGCCTTAATTTTTTCCGCAGACTTGGCCTCCACACCTATCTGTGGCAAAGAATTCCACAGATTCACCACCCTGTGACTAAATAACTTTCTCCTCATCTCCTTCCTAAAAGAATGTCCTTTAATTCTGAGGCTAGGACCTTTAGTCCTAGACTCTCCCACTGGTGGAAACATGCTCTCCACAACCACTCTATCCCAGCCTTTCACTGTTCTGTATGTTTCAATGAGGTCCTCACTCGTTCTTCTAATCTCCAGCGAGTAAAGGCCCGTGCCGACAAAAGCTCATCATAGGTTAACCTATTCATTTCTTTATCCTATTTCTCATCACCAGTCTTTGCCAAATGTCATGACTGCTCTCCGGTAAGGTGCAGCCATGTCAAATCCAGGTAATGAAAGAAATACATTAAGATGGACACAAACGTTGGAGTAACTCAGCCGCACAGGCACCATCTATGGAGAGTAATGGGTGACGTTTCGGGTCGAGATACATTTACAGTACCTTAAATCCAGATGAGTATTCAATGAACTTCAGAGGGAATCAATACAGTACATCATTTTTACCCGAGTGGTACACAGAGTGATTGCAATAATTAGAGTTAAGGAATAGAAATTTGAATTCAGTTGCTAAATGTACAATATGTTAATATCCAGATACTATTACTTTATTTATGAGTGTAGGTTCCATTAATTGAATGGAACTGAAATTTGGGAGTGAAATACAGACAACAGCAGTTACTACAAAGCCAGTTTCACACTCTGACTGAAGAGTAAATTTTTATTAAGATTTTACTCTTAATAATTTCTATTAACTCTCCAAATGAACTTTGCAGTGAACACAACTTCACACACTTTTACCTGGTGACTAATTATTTGTTTGCGTATATGTTTGTATTAATTATTTCTTTGTCCAGAGCCTTTTGCTTGTTAATCATGATGGATTGAATTTATTTCCTTTATATAATTTGGCACTGCAGCGTGACATATGTTTGCTGAACGGCTTTGAGTTGTCTGTACCATATGGCCCGATTTTATTCTGTAGAGCCTACCTTAACTAGTATATTATTGTTGCTCATCACACAAGTTATATAACCGCAAATGCAGATGACAGATGTAATGTTCGACTTTGCACATCCGACAGGGAGCTTTGCCTGCTGAGAGTGCATCTTGGAAATTATGACACATACTGTGCACAATTTTCAGACCGTTTGTTCGGAAAATCATTCACAGCATTTGTCGAGTTCCTCAGTAAGCATTCTCAGAGGGTAAGAAACCCCACTGTAAGACCAAACTGAAAATTATCCTTGTTTTGTCTCACACATGCACTGCAAATGATTTATTTCTTTATGCAAACCGTTACCATGATTTAACCGTTTATTACCAGGAGTAAAATAATTAAATAAAGAGGTGACCTTGCATAATCTAAATTATATTCCCTTGCAAACTGAAAATTTTGGGAAATCTTACTTAGTTCTTAAGCTATAGATATTTCATCCAAAGGTCTGGATCATAGATGTGCCGGTGAATTCAAATGCAATTATGATATTGGCATAATCTGGAGTTAAAAAACAAACAAACTGCTGGAGGAACTCAGCAGGTCACGTGACATCTATGGTGGGAAATGGACAGATGACGATTTGGGTTGGGACCCTCTTCAGTATTTTTATTTAATTCAGTTTGTTGTTATTGACCTTTTTCAACTGATTTCTGTTTAGAACAATTGTGCCTTTCTTTACCATATCAGGATACATTGGTTTGATATTTGCAACCTGCTATTTGTGACCTGCACTGACTTAAAAACCCTATTATTATTTTTAATAAACAGGAATTAATACAAAATCGTAATGGGCCTGTCCCACTTAGGCATCTTTTTAGGCGACTGCAGGAGACTATGCAGTCGCCACATAGTCGCCACATGTTTGCGGGTGGTTGCCGGAGAGTCGCCTTCATGGTCGTGAGGAATTCCCGCATTCTAGGAACTAGTCGCGGCCTCATTATGGTCACCGCAAATTTTTTAACATGTTGAAAAATTAGCAGCGAATAGAATGAAGCCGCCTTGGAGAGTAGCGAGAATTCTAATGCCGTAGGTTGGTCGCCAGGAGGTCATAGATTTGTTTCGTTTGAGTGTAGTTTATAGTGTTTTTTTAACTGGGTATGTGTGGGGGGGTGGAGGGGCAGGTGTGGGGGAAACTTTTAAAATCTTTTCCCTGTACGGAGGACCCGACCTTTTCCCTGTTGGGTCTCCGTTGTCGTTGGGGCCTAGCACCGTTGAGAGGCCTCCAACCGGAATGACCTGGGGGCTCCAGTCGCGGAGCCTGCGGACTACTTACCATCGTGGAGATGGCCGACTTCGGAACGGGAGGAGCTGTGGTGGCGCGCTGCTGCGGCCCGATCCTGGAGATTTGGAGGCTCCAGCCGCCGGCCCGGTGGACGGTGACACCGGGAGCTCGCGTGTCCCTGGTGGGAGACCGCTATTCGGAGCTCCCGCAACGGCAACTTCTCCCACCCGAGTTGCGGGGTTGAAAATGACCCGGAGCGGGGCCTTACATCACTCGGCGCGGCTTTAACGGCCGCAGGACTTGCTAGCGCCCGCCGGGGGCTCCAACATCAAGACCTGGAGCGTGGCCTTCCATCGCCCGGCGCGGCTTTAATGGCCGCGGGACTTATTTTCCATCGCCCGCCGGGGGCTTTGACTTTGACATCGGGAGGAGAATGGGGAGTGCAGGGGAGAGATAAGACTTTGCCTTCCATCACAGTGAGGAGGAGATTCGCTGCGATGGATGTTTGTGTAAATTGTGTTGTGTCTTGGTTCTTTTTACTTGTTTGTATGACTGCAGAAACCAAATTTCGTTTGAACTTGGGTTCAAATGACAACAAATAAATTGTATCATTGTATCATTGTATCATAGTGGGTTGCCAGGAGGCGAAGGTTCTCTTAGATTCTCGTAGATTGTAGCCGGTGCTGACCGGTGAATTTCATTGGCTCATTGGGAAAAAAAGTAAACAGTAGTTTTCAGAACAAAGGGTAACCAACCGGTAATGTTAAATGTCTGTCGAGCTTCACAGCCGAGCATCTCTTTCTTCTTAAATGTTGTCTATACTCCTTCTCCCCCCTCTCCCCCCTCATTTAAAGGACTTACCATACACTTGTGCTTTTCTGCTTCTTAATTACAGCACCAACCCTCCTGTTCATCGCGGTGTATCACATTGGCTTTGCACCGTGTGAATTTCACTCAGGCAGCGCTCCCCCCCCCCCCCCCTTGCCCTGTCCCCCTCCTGCATAACAGGCTGGTGAAGGAAGCAATGTGTTTGTGGGTGTGTGTGTTCCACTCTGACAGTCGCTGTTCCAGTTGCCGTTTTTCAGGCGACTGCCGGCAACATGACAGTCACCGGCAGTCGCCTGAAAAATCGCCTAAGGCCCATAAGTCTGATGCAGTGGATGACTCTCCACCTTCTACTGTCCAATAGTGTTCATGCTAGATAACAAACTACTCTTCAAGCTGCTGGAGAAACTCAGCTGTTGGATGAACTCAGCAGGTCAAATAGAATCTGTGGAGGCAAAGGTATAGTCAAAGCTTTGGGCTGACACCTTGAATCAGTCCTCGTGCAGGGATTCGATCAAAATTGGTGGCCACACTTTGGTAAATCTTATCACATTGCTGTGCTTGTACTTCCCTGCTTGCAAGCGGAAACTGAAATATCCTCTGAAGAAGGGTCTCGACCCGAAACGTCACCTATTCCTTCGCTCCTTAGATGCTGCCTGTCCCGCTGAGTTTCTCCAGCATTTTTGTCTATCTGGGACTATCCAGTACTGAAAGTCAAGCAATGCTGGTCTGAGGAAACAGATGAGATCCTTTGCAACTGCTTTGAGTCAGGGGACTGGTCCATCTTCAAAAACTCTGTGGCTAAGCTGGATAAATATGTTGCTGCTGTCACTGACTTTATTAGCAAGTGTCTATTTGAAACTTTACTATTAAGCTACAAGGGGAATGTGTCTGTGAACAAAATAATGTATCAACAGGATCTGCAATGATTGGTGTGTAGGGAAGCCTAATCTCAATATAGATAGTAACTCTTGCTTATGTAGTTCAATGTTAAAACTTAAAGTGTATGGGGTAATGGTTAATAACATACAAATGCTTTCAGTTCTAGTCATCCACCTGGGCTTCAAAATTCCTCCAATGTAAATGCACCAATGTAATTTTTATTAGGTTAACTTCAACAGCAGGATAATAATCAAAAGCAAAAGAAAAAATACTCCTCAATATCTGTGAATTTTTACTTCTGACACATAACCTCAGCCTGTAAGCCAAATTAATATTTTCTTGTTTGTTAAATGCTCCACCTCTTATTCTCCATGAGAAAAAATATTTAATTCATTAAAATTATAGAAATGATAATAGAAATTCCACAACATCTCAGAGGAAGGATATATCATTGTAGATACAATGTTACTACAAAGTATAAATCAAGTCAACACATGGAAAACAGAAAATAAAACAATCTGTCCTGTGAATCGGGTTCAGAGATAACTAAAGCTGATTAAAAGGAAAA
Organism: Malacoraja senta; assembly: GCA_038087875.1. Lineage (NCBI taxonomy): Eukaryota > Metazoa > Chordata > Chondrichthyes > Rajiformes > Rajidae > Malacoraja > Malacoraja senta. Next base: position 364,059,122 of record CM075977.1, read on the forward strand.
TCTAATCTAAAATGGAGCAAATTAGGAAAAAATATAAAGGAGAAAAGAAAAATAAATTTAAAAAATGGATATGCAAAACTTAATTTTTTTAGCACAGGTGAGTGCCACTCAAAAGGCTATAAAGAGATTCAATAAAACTAAAACTGGGATGAACATAAGGTAGAACACAATAACAGCATCTGCATCATATCCATTGGCTGCAGCTGTTGAATTTTCATTGGAGAGAACATATTCCAAACTATGACTTCATCCGTTCCAACACAAGAGAAGAAATCCTGCAGCGTTCCTCCAAACAGAGATATAGATTAGCTGAAAATTCTAGCGAGAACAAAGGGAATTAAAATAAGTATTTGCTATGGATAGTTATCTGAGTATGTTGAAAGACTCTAGGGATAAGATTTCAGAAGCGTGGACAATTGGACAGTCATCATGAGAAAGTCAGTGAATAATGCAAATCTATATAACACACCACACATAGTTGGAACCAAAGATAGACACAAAATGCTGGAGTAACTCAGCTGGTCAGGCAGCATCTCTGAAGAAAGTTCTTGACCCGAAAAGTTACCTATTCCTTTTCTCCACAAATGCTGCCTGACTCGTTGAGTTACACCAGCATTTTGTGCCTATCTTCGGTGTAAACCAGCATCTGTGGTTCCTTCTTGTCAGTGTCAATCTCAATAGTTTGAGATCACCAACTACCTTTTTAGTTTAGTTTAGAGATACAGCGCAAAAACAGCCCCTTCGGCCCATCAGGTCCCGCTGACCAGCGATCCCCACACATTAACACTATCCTACACACTCACCGGTGAGCACCGGCTACAACCTATGAGAACCTTTGACCTCCTGGCAACCCACTAGGACCTCCTGGTCACCCACCTATGGCACGAGAATTCTTGCTACTCTCCATGGCGGCATCATTCTGGTCGCCATAATGAGGTCGCGACTAGTTCCCAGAATGCGGGAACTCCTCACGACCATGAAGTCGACTCCCCGGCAACCACTGCATAGTCTCCTGCAGTCGCCTAAAAAGTCGCCTACGTGGGAAAGGCCCATTACAGCGCTTGCAGCACCGGAGACCCGGGTTCGACCCCAACTACTCTCATCTGTTTGTAGTTAATTGGCTTGGTTTAAATGTAAAATTGTCCCTGGTGTATGTAGGATAGGGTTGATGTGCGGGAATTGCTGGTCCTTGCGGACTTGGTGGGCCGCACTGAAAACGAAACTAAAACAAAATATCCGAAAGATGTGTTGAATTATTTAATTACCCTCTTTTTTCTAATGTAGGTGTAACAATTTTTTGAAATGTCTTTAATCCAACTCCCCAAAACCATTTTGTGGCCCCCTTTAGTCCTTCTAATCACCAACTTAAGTTATTTCCTCCTTGCTTTGTATTTCGCAAATGCCCTGTCTGATTTAATCTCTTTAAACCTTGCATGAGCTTCCCTTTCCTCTTTGAAAAAAATCACAACCTCTTTGGTCACACAATGTTCCCTTACTTTGCCATCCTTATCCCTCCTCCTTACTGGAACATGCCAGTCCTGAACTTTGATTAACTGGCCTTTAAATGACTCCCACATGTCAGTTGTGGACTTTCCCCAACAATAACTACCCCCAATGTACCTTCCTGAGCTTCTGCCTGAGAATGTCGTAATTTGCCTTCCTCCAATCTAGTACCTTCCCACAAGGACCAGACTTAACCCACTTACACAATAATTTAAAAAGTTATGTGATTACTATCCCCAAAATGCTCACCCAATGAAACACCAGTCACCTGGCCAGATTCATTCCCCAAGACAAAGTTCCCTTCAGGTTGAACTATCCACATACTGTTTCAAACAACCCTCTTGGGTACACCCAAAAAAATATTTGGCACTGAGTAAGTGTCATGATTACTGATACTCAAAAATTAACTCAGGCGACGTGGAAAATTCTTCAAGAAGTTCAAACCTTTATTTGCAAATTAAGGCTGGAACACTCAAAGAGCAAATCACTTGAGAGTTCACTTTCAAGCAAAGAGTCGCCTCTTTTTATGGCATGTTTAACTCTGTATGTCTCACCCCGGTGCATTTCCATACCCAATCATTTGCAGACATTCCCTTATCAATAACCAATCACTTGCAAACATTCCCTTAGCAATAACCAATCACTTGCATTTGCTTTTCTCCTCTTTCCCCAGCAGATTTCCAAGACACCAGGCAAAAGATAATAGACAACATTTCAAATACACTGAGTGACAGGTGTGCAGCTAATCATGCTGCTATTAGGATTGTGAATAGTGAGTGGGGTAAATCTTTGAATGAGCTCTACTGCCACTTGCATCCTCTTGACTCCATCGCAACATCAGTTCGCTCAGCCCTCAAACTGCACAAACAATCCAGAGGAAAATTCTTGTTTGGGAAAGACTGTCTAGCAGTAAATGTCATACTGCAGATGAATAAACTTCGGAACAAGAATGGAAAAGGGGACCCAAAAGGATTTGTTGCATTTTTGGATGAAAGGAACATCCCCCGAGGTGTCCTCCCACGCCACTGTGGCAACAGATTACATATACTTTTCCATATTAGTGGCAAGCTCATAGAGCATTATGATGACTTTGTTGCCCTGTTGAATAGCGGAACATCCTGTGGGGGGTTGAGAAGCGCCATCCTCCGTGAATTCACCCAGGCTGAAGCAAAAGTAGAACTTCAGATATTAGGCTTACTTGGCAAATATCTGACTGGGCCTTGAATGAAGTGCTTCTACACTTCAAGCCAGAATCAGATCAACCACGTTGATGGCATCAAAGTGGTTAAAGGGGTGAATGTTGCTCTAAAGAAAATCCAGAAAACTTGATATTGGTAAGGGAAGATTTTTTCGATGAGGAGGTGCATCTTGATGCCACATTGACAAAATTTCGGGAGCTACCAGTACATCCACAGTTCAGTTCAAAGATGAGGAGCTGTCTTCAAGCCATCATCACTGTGTTGGAAAGGCAGTATAGTAAATACTTTGAACTTGATGTAACTGATAAACTGAAGGAGGAGACTGCATCAGCAAGATCACACAACATTGATGCGGAGGAGATAACGGGGATGTTTACCTCATCGAAACAGAAATCTCCCAATGCCACCATGTGTTATTTGTCATGTAGAATGCGGGCCTACAAGAATAGAACTCGAGGAGCAACGTAGGGAGGAGGTGCTCTGTAAGGCAGTGACATGGTGGAGGGTGCAGAGGAACAGATGGAAGAAAAAACAGGAATTGAAAGCAGAAATCATCAAGCGACAGAAAGACAAGGAGCATGCTCAGGACACGAAAGAGAGGAAAAACTAGGAAAAAAATTGAAAGCGTCTGATTTAAACAGCATTCGCAGAGATTATCCAAATTTGGACTACTCCAAATGTGATCATCTACAGGACATTCTTAATGGGAAAGTAGTGGGCAGAAAGGCATGTCATGCATGGTTTGAAGAACAAAAACTTGTAGTTTACAATGCCAACATTGAAAAGTTGAGGAAAAATAAGGTGTACAGAGTTGCTTATTGGTTGGAATCAGAGGAGTATGATGATGCTACTGATTATGATATGCCGTGACCTGATGTGACGGCTTCCCCCCCCACCCCCACCCCCACCACCGGGGAACATAATAATAATAATAATACATTTTATTTGTGGGCGCCTATACAAAAGTCTCAAGGACACCTTACAGAATTTAACAAAGAACATATAATCGGAGTAAAATAAGTTATAAAGACATCACCAATACACAAATTAAAGACAGAATTGAATCCAAAGACAAAAAAGAAATCAGAAACACAATGTGAAGAGAGAGCAGCGGCAGCTAAACCGCGCTAGCGTCCACTCTCCCTTCTGACCGCCAACATGGGCTAAAGAAGGCCAGGCGTGGAGAGGGACATCGGGTCACGGGAAGATGTGACGGCTGCAATGGCTTTGTGTCCGGCTGGAGATGCAGCTGGAGCTGCTGGAGATCGAGGGTAAGTAGCCCCAGGCCCAGCCCCAACCCCAGCCATAATCCCAGCCCCAGCTCCAGCCCCAACCCCAGCCCTAACCCCAGCCCCAGCCCCAGCCCCAGCCCCAACCCCAGCCCCAACCCAAACCCCAGCCTTAACACCAACCCTAGCCCCAACCTTAGTCCCAGCTCCAACCCCAGCCCTAACCCCAGCCCCAGCCCCAGCCCCAACCCAAACCCGAGCCCTAACACCAACCCTAGCCCCAACCCTAGTCCCATCTCCAACCCCAGCCCTAACCCCAGCCACAATGCCAGCCCCAACCCCAGCCCCAGCCCCAACCCTAGTCCCAGCTCCAACCCCAGCCCTAACCCCAGCCCTAACCCCAGCCCCAGCCCCAGCCCCAACCCCACCCCCAGCCCCAACCCCAGCTACAACCCCAGCTCCAACCCCAGCCCCAGCCCAAGCCCTAAAGATAGTTTTAGTCATCTCCATCACGTGACGCTCCCAAACTTGATCATCTCCAGCATGCTGAGTCATATCCGTCACATGAGTATTTTATGCTCATAATGTGTAAAATAATACAATCATTACCATAATTATCAATAGTAATTGATAAATGAACAGTATGCCTCTGCCTATTCATCCAAAGATAATATTGATTTAGAGGAAGTTGGTGAAAAGTTATATGAAGGTTACCATTCTTACTGAACATCACCACTTTTTAAAGCAGTAAACTGTTACGAAGGTTTAAAATCAACGCGTTAGACTGAAAAAACATTTTTTTGGTGGTTTATTTAAGGAAGATACTCTATAATTTGAAAGACTGTGACAAAAAAATTGATTTTATATTCTTAAATCAGTTATATTTTGCAGTGTTGTTCATCATAAAAATATGGCTGTTATGACTAAATGCAATGGGCAACCTGGAAAAAGAAAAGGAAAAAATAAATTAAATTCTCTCAAAGATTGCGCCAAACATATTTTTTCCCATAGTAGAGATGTTCATCTATGTGAAACAACATTCAAAATTGCAAAAATGTAAGTTTTATTTTCGGGTTTCCAGAAACTTAAAAATAGACACTTACTGAAGAATCACCCCTGAACATCTTTGGAGTGTGGGAGGAAACCGAAGATCTCCGAGAAAATCCACGCGGTCACGGGGAAAGCGTACAAACTCCGCACAAACAGCACCCATAGTCAGGATTGAAGCTGGGTCGGGCGATGTAAGGTGGTAGCTCTACTGCTGCGCCACCGTACCACCCATGGGATATGGGAGAAAATTGGAACATCCAGAGAAAACCCACCCAGTCGTGGGGAGGATGTGCAAACTCCAAACAGTCACAAACTTTGGGACTGAACCCAGTTCACTGGAGTTGTGGGGCAGCTCTATTGGCAGAGTCACTGTGCCTTTTACTCCAAGGATGCTATTAAAGCCTCATTGATAAAAAGGCAACATGCTCATTGACCCATGGGAATCCCTGTTCTCTTGGCATATGTATTGATGAAGTGGCATCAGGATGAAACTGAGAATGACAGCTCCTTTCAAAGTGAGGATGTATGAAGGTGAAAAAGAAAGCAGAATGTTCCAAACAAACAGCTGACCCAATCTACCAGGCACTATCTGCTCCCTTACTGAGAAACTATGCATGTTGCTTGGAACACTACAACCATTTCAGAACCCACAGAACTTGAGTGGAGGCAAGACACTCTTGATCCTGAGAAACTGCCTTGGAAGAGGTTTACTGCCCCTTCAGAGCTGAGGTGTCTTTGAAGAAAGCTTTGAAACATAGTAACCGATGAACATTAAGATGAACACTTACATTTGCTAAATATTTTAGTTAAATTAATAATAAACTGTAATTATATTGACAATTTATTTTTTATGACAGTAATTAGTCCTTATCACTCAAGACAACTTTAACTTTGTATACAAATGTAAAATAAATGCAACCACAAAACATACTATAATATCACTGTATGAATAAAGCTAAAGGCTGAATCAATAAACAAATTAGCAAGGAGTAAAGTCTTCAGACATTTATACTGATTTTCAACACCTATTTTATGATTGAATTGCGCTCTAGGTATCAGGAACAAAATTACTTTCTTGGCAGTTAAAATTTAACACCATTGAAAGGTTGCAGAGGTGACCAAGATAGATAGTCCTGAGTCTGATGAATATAAGCTTAAGGGAGTTAAATAGTTCTTTGACATGACTTTGATGGCCATGATCCTGGCTACGACTTCATTTTTCGAGTGTTCTTTGCAAGCATGTTTACTGAGAACAAAGCAAAACTACTGGATTCTTTACTGGAGCACACTGGAGTTTTCTCAACAACCAACATTGTAAATTGGTTACTTCTTACTAACCAATTGTAGTGCTTGTTAGTAGAAGCTCCACCTACTATGCAGTTTATATTATCAGAAGTCTGCTTAAGTAATTTAGTCTGAGTAGCTGCTAGTTACTGTAACACCATGCAGATGAATGCTGTAAGTGAACTTTAATAAACTGTGTTGTACCTTGACACGCGTGCGACTAGGCTCTTACATGGTGTCAGAAGTGGGATCATATGATACCTTCATTACTGGTCCTGTTCAGAGGGCTGTTGCTCGCTGGTTTTGCGTGGGGCCATTGATAGCGTGTCAGCTATGTGCATGTCCTTGCCTTTTTTGTAGACAATGTTGAAATCGAAACGCTGCAGCTGCATCAACATCCATTGCAGGCGAGCCGGAGCGGCATGGATGAGTTTATTCAAGATAATGACCAGCGGATGGTGGTCTGTTTCTATAGTCACAGATTTCCCAAAAATAAAGTCTTTGAATTTCGTGCAGGCAAAAACCACTGCAAGTAACTCTTTTTCAATTTGTGCGTAATGTTGTTCAGTGTCGGTCAGTGTGCGGGAGGCATATGCAACAGGCTTGTAGTCGCCATCGGTGGTGGTCTGTAGGCAGGCAGCACCAAGTCCCTCATACACTAGGGATAATTTACAATTTTACCAAGTCAATCAGCCTACAAACCTGTACGACTTTGGAGTGTGGGAGGAAACTGGAGCTCTGGGAAAAAACCCACGCAGATCACAGGTAGAACGTACAATCTCCGTACAGACAGTACCCGTACGCAGTACTATTGGAAAAGCAGCCAATAAACATACACTACATAATAAACAGTAAAGGACACAAAATGCACAATACTTAGGAACAGCACGGTGCTGCGGTAGAGTTGCTAATTTACAGCACCAGAGAGCTGAGTTCAATCCTGACCTTAGGTTCTCCCTGTTTTTTCCGGCTACTCCGATGCACTAGTTCTATTCTATACACTGTGAGTTGTTCCTGTATTTTTTCCTGGAGCCGTTGTGACTGGTCGGGGCCCAAGCAGTTGCTGGGGGAGGGGGGTGTGGAGGGGTGGTGCAGGGCTGCACGTCTTTGAGGTGGGCAGGGAATGGGTTGGGGAGGGAGGGTGGGGCAGAGGCACCCAGGGGAAATGCTCGCAGTCACAATGTCTTTGTCTATGGAATGTGGGTTCTCAGGCTCCTATTAAATCTTGGCCCTCTCACCGTCAACATCTGTCCTCTGGTTTTTGATTCCCCCACCCTGGGTAAAGGATTCTGTGCATTCACCCTATGCATTCCCCTCAGGATTGTATACATCTCTATAATATCATCTCTCAGCCTCCTGTAATCCAAGGAATAAAGTCTGTCCAATCTTTCCCTATCAATATAGGGAAATATTTCCCTATCAGTAAATTCAAAGGGTTTCTACAGCTATATTGTAAATCCAAAGGGGTTTTACAGCTATATTAATAGCAAAAGGATAACAAGGAATAAAATTGGTCCATTAGAGAGTCAGAGTGGACAGCTATCTGCAGAGCCAAAAGAGATGGGGGAGATATTGAACAATTTCTTTTCTTTGGTATTCACGAAGGAGAAGGATATGGAATTATGTGAGGTAAGGGAAACAAGCAGAGTAGCAATGGAAACTGTGAGATTCAAAGAAGAGGAGGTGCGGACACTTTTGAAAAATATGAAAACGGATAAGTCTCCAGGTCCTGACAGGATATTCCCTAGGACATTGAGGGAAGTTAGTGTAGAAATAGCAGGGGCTATGACAGAAATATTTCAAATGTCATTAGAAACGGGAATAGTGCCGGAGGATTGGCGTACTGCGCATGTTGTTCCGTTGTTTAAAAAGGGTTCGAAGAGTAAACCTAGCAATTATAGACCTGTTAGTTTGACGTCAGTGGTGGGCAAATTAATGGAAAGGATACTTAAAGATAATATATATAAGCATCTGGATAAGCAGGGTCTGATTAGGAACAGTCAACATGGATTTGTGCCTGGAAGGTCATGCTTGACTAATCTTCTTGAATTTTTTGAAGAGGTTACTGGGGAAATTGATGAGGGTAAAGCAGTGCCTGTTGTCTATATGGACTTCAGTAAGGCCTTTGACAAGGTTCCTCATGGAAGGTTGGTTAAGAAGATTCCATTGTTGGGTATTAATGGTGGAGTAGCAAGATGGATTCAACAGTGGCTGAATGGGAGATGCCAGAGAGTAATGGTGGATGGCTGTTTGTCAGGTTGGAGGCCGGTGACTAGTGGGGTGCCTCAGGGGTCTGTGTTGGGTCCACTGTTGTTTGTCATGTACATCAATGATCTGGATGATGGTGTGGAAAATTGGATTAGTAAGTATGCAGGTGATACTAAGATAGGTGGTGTTGTGGATAATGAAGTAGATTTTCAAAGTCTACAGAGAGATTTAGGCCATTTGGAAGAGTGGGCTGAAAGATGGCAGATGGAGTTTAATGCTGACAAATGTGAGGTGCTACATCTCGGCAGGACAAATCAAAATAGGACGTACACGGTAAATGGTAGCGAATTGAGGAATGCAGTTGAACAGAGGGATCTAGGAATAACTGTGCATAGTTCCCTGAAGGTGGAATCTCATGTAGATAGGGTGGTAAAGAAAGCTTTTGGTGTGCTGGCCTTTATGAATCAGAGCATTGAATATAGAAGTTGGGATGTAATGTTAAAATTGTACAAGGCATTGGTAAGGCCAATTCTGGAGTATGGAGTACAATTTTGGTCGCCTAATTATAGGAAGGATGTCAACAAAATAGAGAGAGTACAGAGGAGATTTACTAGAATGTTGCCTGGGTTTCAGCAACTAAGTTACAGAGAAAGGTTGAACAAGTTAGGTCTTTATTCTTTGGAGCGCAGAAGGTTAAGAGGGGACTTGATAGAGGTCTTTAAAATTATGAGCGGGTTAGACAGAGTGGACGTGGATAAGCTTTTCCCATTGAGAGTAGGGAAGATTCAAACAAGGGGACATGACTTGAGAATTAAGGGACAGAAGTTTAGGGGGAACATTAGGGGGAACTTCTTTACTCAGAGAGTGGTAGCTGTGTGGAATGAGCTTCCAGTGGAAGTGGTGGAGGCAGGTTCGATGTTATCCTTTAAAAATAGATTGGATGGGTATATGGACGGGAAAGGAATGGAGGGTTATGGTCTGAGTGCAGGTAGATGGGACTAGGGGGAAGTATTTATTTTTAATTTTAAAAAAATGTTCGGCACGGACTTGAAGGGCCGAGATGGCCTGTTTCCGTGCTGTTATGGTTATATATGGTTATAATATGCTGTTGATTACTGGAGTGATCTGCATAAATTTTCTTTGCACACTTTCCAGCTTAATGACATCCTTCTTGTAGCAGATTTTGTATTTTGGTCAAAACAGAGCAGGACCTTCACAGTGAATGCTAGTGTCTTTACGAATGTTGTAGAGTAGAGGGATCTAGGAGTGCAGGTACATTGTTTGCAAAAAGAGGCATCACATGGAGACATGGTGGTCAAGAATGCTTTTGGTACATTGGCCTTCATCAGTAAGCGTACTGAGTATAGAGGATGGCGCATTATATTACAGTTGTACAAGATGTTGGAGAGGCCACACTTGGAATAATGTGTTCAATTTTGGTTACACTGCTTTAGGAAGGATGTCACTAAATGGGAAAGAGTGCAGAGAAGATTTACAAGGATGTTGCCAGGATCTGAGGGCCTGAGCTTTAAACCCCTGTCACACGGTGCGAGTTGACCCACGAGTGACCCCGAGTTTAAAACAAATTAAACTCGTGGTAATCACGTACGATTAACGTAGCGGGAACGTCGGAACTCGTGGATGCAACTTAGCGACTCGTGCCGCTAACGGCAGGTACCCGTGAAACTTGATAACTCTTGAAAAATTTAAAACATGTTTAAAGTTTTCCACGAGTCAAATTTACTGTTGAAGTTAAAAATGGAAACATTTAAACTCGTTGTAAGAACTTGGTGGCCCGTGAGTTAAACTCAGTGACTCTTGAGTCTACCGTGTTAACTCGTGGGCACTCCGAACTCGGCAGCTGGACAGAAAAAAAAAGTGTCAAAAAAGATGATTTTTACTCTGTTACATTCATGACTTGAATGTAATATTCCTTTCATCATACAACACAAAGTTGAGGAAGTGGCACAATATATTCCCATCTTGATTCTCACAATCATTTGTGAGAGTTAAGGACTCAGGTGCCTCATATGCTGTGCTTTTTAAATGTTAAAAATTGTCCCCTCTCAGTAGATCAGAAAATAAGACAAACAGCACGGTGAATGTGAAACAAAGTCTTTATTCATCTTGTTCAATATAAAAAATGCTTTTTTGCACATATTGAGAAAAGGTGCACCACAGCAAACAACACAGTGGTCTGAAAAAGGGCTTCTCAAACATGCAAATCAACAAATGAAGCACAAATATTTCCAGTATATACTCTCATTCAGCTGAGAAATGGAGCACAAGCCTAAATTCAGGCAATAAAAGAGACAATGCAAAGCACTCAATGGCAAGTTTTGACATCTACCATCAGATAAGCAGATGCATGATAACCACTTTTTAAAGAAAAGACAGATGCAATGAAATTACTTACACTAAAATGAAAAAATAAATCCACACTTAAAGTTAAATAATACAGATATTTTTACCATGTGATGATTTTTCAACACGTCGGTAGACGTTGTTGGCTCAAGAGTAACTCGGGAGAGGAACTTGGTAACTCGGGAGACAAACTTGGAACATTGCAGAAATGACAAGTAAACGGCAGACTTAGTCATACCTGTGGGAACTCGGTTAAACTCTTGATCATAAACTTGGAATCTCGTACACAACCACGGGTCTTTCACTCGGGGTCACTCGTGGGTCAACACGCACCGTGAGACAGGGCCAATAGAAAGAGGTTGGGCAGATTAGACTTTATTCATTGGTGTGCAGGAAGCTGAGGGGTGAATTAATAGAGGTGTATAAAATCATGCTGGGAATAGATAGGGTGAATGTACAGGTCTTTTACCCAGGGTAGGGGAATCAAAAACAAGAAGACATATATTAATATAGTGAGAGCGAGAATATTTAATACCAACCTGAGGAGCAACATTTTCACATAGAGGATTGTGAGCAGCCAGAGGAGCTAGTTGAGGCAGATACCATAATCGTTGGAGTTGTAAGTGAGTTGTATGCAGGGCTTCGTAACTGAGTAATTGCTGAGTAAGTGCTGCCTGATAGTGTTGTCAGTGAGAGCTTCCATTACTCTGTTGCTAATTGAAAGTAGATTGTTTCTTAGCCAGATTGTATTTGTCCAGCTTTTTGTGAACATGATGTATCTAGGCAATTTTCCACTTTGTCATGTAGATGCTGGTGTTGTAACTGTACTTGAACCACTTGGCTAGGAGTGAAGCCAGTTTCGAAGAACAAGTCCTCAGTACTACGGTTTTAATGTTGTCTTGGCCCATTGCTGTACATGGACCTCTAAGATAATTTCTGCTATGTGGAGTGAATTAAAGTGACTGGAGACTGACTTGTGTGATGTTGGCAAGTCAGGAAGTGGCCATGGATGAAAATCTGTTTGGGATATTCAACTGAACGTGTTTGCAATTGCTTCAGCCTCATGTTTAAGCCTTTTGGATTCGATGCTATACTAATGATCAGTATATCATCTAAGGTGAGTGCAAAAGGCCTCAATTAGCTAATTTCCAGAAGAACTGACCAGAATCTCTCTCATGCCTGCTCCGATATTTATCCCATAGCAAACATCATTAAAACAGGATAACTGCCCTTTATCACACTGCTGATTATGAGATCGTGCTGTTTGTAAGCCTTCTGCATTTTCTATGTTGCATTACATGGCTGGGAATCATTTGGGACATCCTGAATTCATGAATACTGATGCATATACGTGTCTTAAAATCCCTCTCTCACTATGATCTGCACAGCTTTTCAGCCCTGTGAGAGACATGACAGGGTGGCTGCTGAACCGCAAACAAAGCCTCCTGCAGACTTGGCGGATAACATCCCTGAATAATCCTTCCACGGTTCTGCAACCAAGATATATTATAAATCAGGGAACAACCTAGATTTTGATGGAAGACACAAGGCACTGCCAAAAAATGAAAACACTACCTACTGTCCCAACAGGCATCAATGAAAGGACAGAATTCACTCGACCCAAAACGTCACCCATTCCTCTCTAGAGATGCTACCTGTCCCGCTGAGTTACTCCAGCTTTTTGTGTTATCTTCAGAATTCACCGGGTCAGGTGAATTGCACCTTAACTGGAGGGGTACCAATATCCTGGCAGGCAGGTTTGCCGGTGCCACACAAGTGGGTTTAGATTAGATTGGCAGGGGGGTTGCGATCTTATACAGGACCAAGGCAGGTGAGAGATTGGAAGTTGGTATGGAGGGTGATGAAAGGAAGTATCGAGGACAGAATAGGCAGGAGAAAGGAAGGGAGCGAGTCAGGAATGTCAGTTTAAATTGCACGTATTTTAATGCAAGGGGCCCGATGAATGAATGAATGAATGAATGAATGAATACGTTTATTGGCCAAGTATTCACATACAAGGAATTTGCCTTGGTCCTCCACCTGCAAGTGACAACATGACATATAGTGACAGTTAAGAATGACACATAAAACATTAAACATTAATAATAAAACATTATTGATTAAATATGTGAATTAAATAAAATACCAGAGCAAAAGGATGCTACAGATTTTTGGTTATTGAGTAGAGCTAATACTCGTGGAAAAAAACTGTTTTTATGTCTGGCTGTGGCTTTCCAGAGGGAAGTGATTCAAAGGATTTGTGGCCAGGGTGAGAGGGGTCAGAGATGATCATACCCGCTCGCTTCCTGGCCCTTGCAGTTCATCAATGGAGGGAAGGTTGCAACCAATAACCTTCTCAGCTGATCGGACGATTCGCTGCATCCTCCGGATGTCGTGCTTGGTGGCTGAGCCAACCCAGACCATGATGCAGAAGGTGAGGACAGACTCTATGATGGCCGTACCGAATTGGACCATCATTGCCTGTGGCAGATTGTGCTTCCTCAGCTGCCGCAGGAAGTACATCCTCTGTTGTGTCTTTTTGACTGTGGAGTCGATGGCAGCCCCCCATTTAAGGTTCTTGGAGATGATGGTACCCAGGAACTTAAAAGACTCCACAGATGTGACTGTGGTGTTGTTGATGGTGAGTAGGGAGGGGGGAGGGGGAGCTCTCCCAAAGTCTACAATCATTTCCACTGTCTTAAGAGCATTGAACTTCAGGTTGTTGCGATGGCACCAGGACGCCAGCTGTGTCCCTTCCTGTCTGTAGGCAGATTCTTCCCCATCCTGGATCAGTCCAATCAGGGTTGTGTCGTCCGCAAACTTGAGAAGCTTGACAGAGGAGTCAGTGGAGGTGCAGTCATTGGTGTCGAGAGAGTGGAGGAGAGGAGATTCTTATACATACATTTAAGATACATTTACAGCAAAGGTAGATAAACACAAGGAATAGAATGATATATTGATGATGATGGTTATGAAACAGCTCATGTAAAGCATAAACATTCATATTTTTCAATTTTTGCTCAAAATTACATCTTTGTAGTGTGAGCACTTTACACGGATGAAAATTTATAGTGTAATTTTTGACACTACTGATTGGGAAAAAGAAGGCATAGGACAGGTATAGGCAGCTGGGATCAAATGTATCTCTGGAGGAGTTTCAGGAACTGAGGAGCATATTAAGAAGGAAATCAAGAGGACAAAAAAAGGGGGGTGGAGAGATGGCTCTGGCAGATAATATAAATGAAAATCAAAATAGAGTTTATGTTCATTAGAGGAAAGAGGGTAACTAGAGACCTAGAGAGAGAATAGAGTCCCTCAAACAAAAGCGATCATCTCTGTGTGGAGCCGCAGGAGATGAGCAATGCAGGAGCCCTGGCTGAGTGATATGAATCATCATTAGCCAAGGGTGATGTGCCAGAAGACTTGAGGGTGGCTAAAATTGTGCTTCTATTTAAGAGAAAATGCATGGGAACGATAGAACAATGAGCCGAACAACTCTGAGAGGGAAATTACTGCAGAGTATTCTCAGAGATGAGATATACATGTATTTGGATAGACAAGGGCTGATTAGGGATAGTCAATATGATTTTTTCCTGGTGATCACGTCTTACGAATCTGATTGAGTTGTTTAAAGAACTAACTAAAATGGCTAAAGAGCGCGCAGCCAAAGACATTGTCTCTATGGACTTCAGCAAAGCATTTGATAAAGGTCTGCATGATAGGCTGCTCTGAAAGGTTAGATCACATGTTGTCCTCAGAGAGCTAGCATATTGGCCAGAGGAAGCAGCAAACTGGAGGACTGGGGGGAAATTTAGAATTCAACAGAGGATGACAAAGTGGTTAATTAGGAAATTAGGAGGGGGAAAAATGAGCATGAAAGAAAGCTTGCGGGGAATATAAAAACTGACTGTAAAAGCTTCTTGAGGTATGTAATAAGGAAAAGATTAGTGGAGACAAATGTAGGTCCCTTACAATCAGAGACAGGTGAATTTATAATGGGAAACAGGGAAATGGCAGAACAGTTAAACTAGTACTTTGGTTCTGTCTTCACTAAGGAAGACAAACAATCTCCCAGAAATACTAGGGGACCGAGGATCTGGTAGGAGGGAGGAACTGTAGGAAATCCACATTAGTTGGCGTACAGTAAACTGTTGGGACTGAAGGCAGATAAATCCCCAGGGCCTGATAGTCTGCATATCAGAGTACTCAAGGAGTTGTGGATGCATTGGTTATCATTTTCCAATGTTCTCTCGAATCTGGATCAGTTCTTGTGGACCGGAGGGTAGCCAATGTAACCCCATTTTTTAAGAAAGGAGAGAGAGAGAAAACAGGAAATTATAGACCAGTTAGGCTTACATCGGTAGTGGGGAAGATGCTTGAGTCGATTATTAAAGATGTAATAGCAGTGCATTTGGAAAGCAGTGATAGGATCGGTCAACGTCAGCATGGATTTATGAAGGGGAAATCATACTTCACTAATCTTCTGGACATTTTTGAGGATGTAACAAGTAGAATGGATAAGCAAGAGCCAGTGGATGTAGTGTATCTGGACTTTCAGAAAGCCTTTGACAAGGTCCCACACAAGAGATTAGTGTGCAAAATTAGAGCACAGGGTATTGGGGGTAGGGTATTGACATGGATAGAGAACTGGTTGGCAGACAGGAAGCAAAGAGTAGGAATTAACAGGAACTCTTCAGAATGGCAGACAGTGATTAGTAAGGTGCCGTAAGGCTTGGTGCTGGGATCCCAGTTATTTACAATATATATTAATGATTTAGACAAGGGTATTAAATGTAACATCTCCAAGTTTGCTGATGACACAAAGCTGGGTGGCAGTGTGAGCTGCAAGGAGGATGCTATGAGGCTGCAGGATGACTTGGATAGGTTGGGTGAGTGGGCAGATGCATGGCAGATGCAGTATAATGTGGATAAATGTGAGGTTATCCACTTTGCTGGCAAGAACAGGAAGGAAGATTATTATCTGAATGGTGTCAGATTAGGAAAAGGGGAGATGCAATGAGACCTGGGTGCACTTATACATCAGTCACTGAAAGTAAGCATGCAGGTTCAGCAGGCAGTGAAGAAAACTAATGGCATGTTGGCCTTCCTTGAGAGAGGATTTGAGTTTAGGAGCAAGGAGGTCCTACTGCAGTTGTACAGGGCCCTGGTGATACCGCACCTGGAGTATTGTGTGCGATTTTGGTCTCCTAATTTGAGAAAGGACATTATTGCTATTGAGGGAGTGCAGTGTAGGTTCACCAGGTTAATTCCCGGGACGGCAGGACTGACATATGATGAAAGAATGAGTCGACTGGGTTTGTATTCACTGGAATTTAGATGGATGAGAGGGGATTTTATGGAAACATAAAACTATTAAGGGTTTGGACTGGCTAGATGCAGGATAAATGTTCCCGATGTTAGGGGAGTCCAGAACCAGGGGTCACAGTTTAAGACTAAGGGGTAGGCCATTTAGGACTGAGATGAGGATAAAAAATATCACCCAGATAGTTGTGAATCTGTTGTATTCTCTGCCACAGCAGGCAGTGGAGGCCAATTCATTGGATGTTTTCAAGAAAGAATTAGATTTAGTACTTGGGGCTGAAGGAAACAAATGATATGGGGAAAAAACAGGAACGGGGTACTGATTTTAGATATAGATGATCAGCCATGAATGGCGGTGCTGGCTCGAAGGTCTGAATGGCCTACTCCTGCATCTATTTGTCTATGTTTCTATCTCAACATCTCCTTGACCACACTGTGTTTCAGCAAGGTCCACATTCTAATCATTCCCCAAATGAAGCAACTCTAGATATCTCTATATTTTTATTCATAACTTGACTAACTGGGACCCATTGGGTCCAATGTTCACACGGGAGGGCTGGTCCCCCAATGCAATATTCTACCTCTCCACCAATTCCAATATTGGTGGCCAGTGGGGGGAGGGTGGGGGGGGGGTTCTGGAGCGCTAGTATGGGTGTTGTGGGATGAAGGGACTGGTTTCCAGAGGGGTAGTATGGATATTGTGGGCCAAATGGATTCTTGCGATGGCAGCTCAGTCACTCAAGCCTGATGTGCTGGCAGCTCACTCATGGCTGGTGGGCTGGCAGTTGACTCACTGCTATTACTTGAAATTCCATTTCAAGCAGGGTGCAAGGCCACCAAATTCAAATGCAGTTTCCTACCACTTCAAGCAGGGTGCAAAGCCACCAAATTCAAATGCAGTTTCCTACCATTTCAAGCAGGGTGCAAGGCCAAACAATTTAAGTGCAGTTTCTTACCACTTCAAGCAGGGTGCAAGGCCACCAAATTCAAGTGCAGTTTCATACCCCTTCAAGCAGGGTGCAAGGCCACCAAATTCAGGTGCACTTTTCGACCACTTCAAGCAGGGTGCAAGGCCACCGAATTCAAGTGCAGTTTCGTACCACTTCAAGCAGGGTGCAAGGCCAACGAATTCAAGTGCAGTTTCATACCACTACAAGCAGGGTGCAAGGCGACCAAATTCAAGTGCAGTTTCATACCACTTCAAGCAGTGTGCAAGGCCACCAAATTCAAGTGCAGTTTCATACCACTTCAAGCAGGGTGCAAGGCCACCAAATTCAAGTGCAGTTTCATACCACTTCGTGCAGGGTGCAAGTCCACCAAATTCAAGTGCAGTTTCATGCCACCATGCAGGGTGCAAGGCCACCAAATTCAAGTGCAGTTTCATGCCACTTCAAACAGGGTGCAATGCCACCAAATTCAAGTGCAGTTTCATACCATTTCATTCAGGGTACAAGGCCTCCACATTCAAATGCAGTTTCATACCATTTCAAGCAAGGCGCAGAGACTGAGCCACACACACACTCCTTCCCCCTCTCACCGGAAGCGGCGTGGCCTTCATGGCGTGATTGACAGGAGAGAGATTCTCAATATTTTTAAACACTAATAACACTTTTATATTTTATTGATGGGAAGAATCCTCTGCACCTGATGAGCGGCGGGGGACTGAGTAAGATGGCCAAAAATTACAGCCGTAAGTGGTAGCGTTTTATCTACAATCAATATACAGTGCAAATAGGAAGTAGTCAAGTTTAGACTTTTTGCTGTGCTTTAGTTCAAACCCGCCACTAGCAACCATTTGCTGTGCTTTAGTTCAAACCAACCACCACCAACCATTTGCTGTGCTTTAGCTCAAACCAACCACCACCAACCATTTGCTGTGCTTTAGCTCAAACCAACCACCACCAACCATTTGCTGTGTTTTAGTTCAAACCAACCACCACTAACCATTGCTGTGCTTTTTCAAACCAACCACATTTTCATTTTCAAACCACATTAAGGTCACTCAAGGTCAGTAAAACCACACTCACAGTTTAGTAGACCTGTGTTCAGTGTTATTCACAGCTCAGACTGAGAGACGTGATTCTTGGGATGGCAGCTCAGTCCCCCCCCCCCTTGCAGAGACTGACTGAGGCACTCAACACTTCTGGGTTTTATAGTCCTTCCGGAAGAGGCATGGCCTTCAGGAGAGAGAATCTCAACATTTTTTAAAACTCTAATAACTCTTTTATTTTTCATCGATGGGAAAAATCCTCTTGTCCTGCGCAGTGGAGGGGGGCTCTGGGCAAGATGGCCAGAAATCACAGCCGTAAGTGGCAGCGTTTTTCTAAAATCAATATACAGAACTATAGGAAGTGGTCAAGATCAGACTTTTAGTAATATAGATTATCCAGATTCAGTCTCCCCAAAAAGTGAACTGCGTTCTCTATGTCTATGCTATCTAACTGCACTTGAATTCTCTCTTTCAGATGCTCCAATCCAGACAATCTCGTCTGATAAATACAACATTACCTACAACAGCATGTTAAAGATAGGGCTAAGCATCCTCAAAACTCACAGATCAGAACAAAGATGTGGCATCCTAATATCCCTAATTATGAAGAATGGGAACTGAAGGCTCCTCAAACACACCCATCCGCAGTGATCATGGGGTTTAGCACATGCATGCTGAACTAAAGGCTGGAGAATTTACAACCTTATCCGATCAGAACTGAAACGTACGTTATTGAGGAAACGATGACCAGTAACCTGATCCATTCCTCTTGCACACCCTGCATTTACTACATCCTCCTGCTTTTACCAACCCCTCCTCTTTGTCGGAACAAGTTCTACAATAATTTTATGCTCAGACTTTTGACATAGTTAACAGCACGTAAACATTGAACATGCAAACTATGAGTAAATTGGATTAATTAATACCACAAAGAGATCAGTTCAGAAATGCCATGTTAGCTCAATTGTAACTGCTGATTACAAATTTGGAGATCAGGCTTGAGTTTGAGATTGTATAAATTGGTGACATTAATTGAGGATTAAACTCATTAGATCGAAGACAAGTTAACAACATTAGTTTGACAATCTAATGAACAAATTGAATTCTTTACTTGTAATTAGCAATGTTTCAGAGTTAATGCTACCATGTCATTCTGAGCTGGTGTGAATGCAGGAGTTGACTTTCACACCTCTGGAAGATATCAGATTGATGAGGCATTGTGGCCACTTAAGGGCCTGTCCAACTTGCCGATTTTTTCGGTGACTGCCGGCATCTACGACTGACGTATCAGGTCACCAAAAAAGTCGCGGCGTGATGTGACGTGATGCGGCGTGATGCGGCGTGATGATGTATTGATGCACGGTGTTCCCTCAAGTGTCGCAAGATTCTTTTTGTCGCCGGTGGATTTTGAAATGTTCAAGATCTTTTGGCAACCCTGATAAGTCAGTCAATGACGCCGGCAGTCGCCGAAAAAAATCGCCAAGTGGGACAGGCCCTTTAGTCACTCAACTTGGATTCTTTGTTTGTGGGTAAACAGTTGCACCACAGCATGTAGACTCCAGTACAAGAAGGGTCAGAGCCGGCTGTACAATTTGAGAAGGTTCCGCTTCTTCAATGTCTGCAGTAAGATGCTGCAGATTTTCTACCAATCGGTGGTAGCCAGTGACATCTTCTTCACTGTCGTTTAATGGGGCGGCAGGGCGAAGGCCACGGACGCCAATAGGATCAATAAACTGATCAGGAAGGTTGGCTCCATCCTGGGGGCGGAGTTGGATTCATGGGAGATGGTCTTGGAGGGAGGATACTCCTCAAACTGCTGAGCATCCTGGAAAATACAGCTCACCCCCTCCATGATACACTGGTCAACCTGAGGAGTCCCTTCAGCGACAGACTAGTTCCACCAAGATGCAGCACAGAACGCCACAGGAGATCCTTCTTACCTGTGACTATCAAACTGTACAACTCCTCCCTCTTCTGTCGTGAGGTAGACTCAGACTGATTCCGCTTCCCCCCCCTCCCCAATCTTTGTACATCCCCAATCCTTTCGACTCGTCACTTTAATTTCATGTTTCATATATTTTGTGTTTTTATGATTGTTGGCAGATTAATTTCCCTCATGAGATAAATAAATTTCTATCATATCGTATCGTACCATAGCTAGCCTTAATCTCACCTCCAATTGATTTCAGAGAAAACTTTTTGTACATCTGAGTAAAATATTTGTACCTACGAATATCTGATTCACATAATCATAGTATCATATCCAATTCTTCTTAGACTTTAGAGATGCAATGTGGAAACAAGCCCTTCGGCCCACTGTGTCCACGCTGACCAGCGATCACCTCATAGACTAGTACTTCCTACACACTAGGGACAATTTACAATTTTACCGAAGCCAATTAACCTACAAACCTGTATGCCTTTGGAGTATGGGAGAAAACCGAAGCACCCTTGGAAAAACCACGCGGTCACAGGAAGAACACACAAACTCTGTAAAGAGAGTAACCATAGTCAGGTTCGGACCCGGGTCTCTGATACTGTAAGGCAGCAAATCTACTGCTGCGCCACTGTGCCACACCTTTTCTACCATCTTATCTCCCACACTTTGAGGGTCAGTCCTAAGTTCCCCATTTCTCTCCTATTTCATTCACTGAATATTCACAGTATATAGTACCTGTCCTCTTCATTGCAAAAAGCTCTGTGATGCCAGCCTATGTGTGTGTATATTAGTATTTCAGTGAAAGGTGCAGCTGGTGGCTAAGACTGAAACCCCCAAAAATGTAGAGAAGACATTTTGCATTTGTGTTAGGATTTAATATCTTAGATTTGAATTACCCCATACCATCAACAGAGGAAAGTATATTTACTATTTTTCTTTACACGTGCAATGAATATATCTTTGACAAAACTAGACATGGATTACCTTCCCTTGATATCTGGGGGCACAGGCTATGATAAAGAATTGGCAATCTGAAGCCAAATTGTCCTTGCTACCTTTTTGTTTGCTTCTGGAAAGCAATCAGTTTTGCATAGAGGCTAAGGTCACTGCTTTTATTTCTGATCATCAGAAGCATCATCTATACAGTGCATTCAGAAAGCATTCAGACCCCTTCACTTTTTCCACATTTTATTACATTAGAGCTTAATTCTAAAATGGATTAAATAATTTGTTTTTAAATCATCAATCTACACACAATACCCCATAATAAAAAAAGCATAAATCAGGTGTTTAGAAATGTTTGCAAAGTAATTAAAAAGAAATAACTGAAATATCACATTTACATAAGTATTCAGAACCTTTACTCAGTACTTTGTTGAGGAACCTTTGGCAGCGATTACAGCCTCAAGTCTTCTTGTGTATGACGCTACAAGCTTGGCACACCTGCATTTGGGTAATTTCTCCCATTCTTCTCTGCAGATCCTCTTAAGCTCTGTCAGGTTGGATGGGAAGCGTCGATGCACAGCTATTTTCAGTTCCCTCCAGAAATGGTCGATCGGGTTCAAATCCGGGCTCTAGCTGGGCCACTCAAGGACATTCACAGACTTGTCACGAAGCCACTCCTGCAGTGTCTTGGCTGTGTGCTTAGGGTCGTTGTCCTGTTGGAAGGTGAACCTCTGCCCCAGTCTGAGGTCCAGAACGCTCTGGAGAAGGTTTCATCAAGGATCTCTCTGTACTTTGCTCTGCTCATCTTTCCCTTGATCATGACTAGTCTCCCAGTTCCTGCCACTGAAAAACTTTTCCACAGCAAGATGCTGCCACTAACATGCTTCACCGTAGGGAAGGTATTTGCCAGGTGATGAATGGTGCCTGGTTTTCTCCAGACATGACTCTTGGCATTCAGGCCAAAGAATTCAATCTTGGTTTCATCAGATCAGAGAATCTTGTTTCTCATACCTTTTGGCAAACTCAAAGTGGGCTGTCATGTGCCTTTTACTGAGGAGTGACTTCTGTCTGGCCACTCTACATAAAGGGCCTGATTGGTGGAGTGTTGTAGATATAGTTGTCCTTCTGGACTGTTCTCCCATCTTCACAGAGGAACTTTGGAGCTCTGTCAGAGTGACCATTGGGTTATTGGTCACCTCCCTGACCAAGGCCCTTCTTTCCCGATTGCTCAGTTTGTCCAGGCAGCCAGCTCTATGAAGAGTCCTGGTGGTTCCAAATTTCTTCCATTTAAGAATGACAGAGGCCACTGTGCTCTTCGGGACCTGTAATGCTGCAGAAATTATTTTATACCCTTCCCCAGATCTGCGTCTCGACACAACCCTGTCTCGGAAGTCTACGGACAATTTTGTCATCTTCACGGCTTGGTTTTTGCTCTGACATGCACTGTCAACTGTGGGGCCTTATATAGACAGGTGTGTGCCTTTCGAAATCATGTCCAATCAATTTAATTTACCAGTGGTGGACTCCCATCAAGTTGTAGAAATATCTCAATGATAATCAATAGAAACAGGATGAACCTAGGCTCAATTTTGAGTGTCATAGCAAAGGGTGTGAATACTTGTGTAAATGTGATATTTCAGTTATTTCTTTTTAATTACTTTGCTAAAATTTCTAAACACCTGTTTTCGCTTCTTCATTCTGGGGTATTGTGTGTAGATTGATGATATATTTTAAAAAATGAATCCATTTCAAAATAAGGCTGTAACGTAACAAAATGTGGAAAAAGGGAAGGGGTCTGAATACTTTCTGAATGCACTGTATATAAGTGTGCAGATGAAAGTCTGTGAACAAGCTCATCAGAGATTCTAGCCATTCTTAGAATTCCCAAAGGAATGTTCAAGCTATTTTGTAATATCAAGCAATTTTCATGTTGCGATTTATCTTTCACCAACATTATGGAATGGTGAAGTTTAGTCAAATTTTCAAGCATTGCGAGTTTAATGGTACTAAAGAAATAAAATCAATGTGCATGCTTGTTAATTAATTTGTTTCAACGAAGTTACTACTGTCTCAGTGATGACAGACAAATGAATAATGTCTATCCACGAATGATCAATTAGATGTACCTCTAATAAAGCAGAAAACTGGAAAGTTGCTCCAATTAAAAAAAGTTTCAACAAACCAATTATTTTGAACAAAGTAATTTGAGCATCAAATCTACTCACTAAGAGCGTTGAAGTCAAAAGCATGAAGTGCACCATTTTCTAACCGTTACATTAAACACTTGATAAGTAATTAATAATTTCAATAGGTGTTTTGCAGAGAAGAGACTTCTCGACCCGTCAAACAAAGGCTAAAAACAGTTGATGCTGGAAATACTCAGCACATCAGGTAATACCTATGGGGAGAGAAACAGACTTAACATTGCAAGTCAACGAGCCTTCATGAGAATTGGAACAATGAGAAAACTAATGAATGTTTTATGTTATAGAGAGAAAGAGACAAAAAAGCGAAACAATCCTTTCTAAGTCATCTAGAAACAGATGAATAAGTCATAGTCATAGATTCATATCGCATAGAAACCTTTGGCCCATTGTGCGTGTGCCAGCTATTGCCATGGCATCAACTTCCTACCCCTTAATTTAAATAGGGGTATTCAGTATGAGTGCCTGAAACAGCACTAATACAGTCATCACTTTAATTTAAAAAATGAGGGTAGGCGCATGAAGCACGTTGAAATTGAGTGTTTATCATATTCCAGCAGAAGATATGGTTAGCCAGGATCTATGCTCAAAATAATATGTTCTGCAGATAAAGGATAAAACACTCGTTTGTTTCCTGCATAAAACTTCATAAATTCTGGAGCGATATCTTTGAAATATTTACAAAATTATTCAAGATAAAAATGGAGCCTAACACTGAAATGATTATACTTGGAGTAACGGAAGACGGGAACAAATTGAACACATTTCAAAATTCATTTTTTAATTATGGGTTAATAATGGCAAAAAAACGTATACTTAAATTTTGGAAAAATACACCCATACCAACGCTTAAAATGTGGATTTCAAACATGTTGGACCGCACATCTTGAAGAAATGCGATTCCTCCTAACAGACAAAACAGACCAATTCTTAACGAGTTGGTCTCCATTTATCGACTTCTTAGAAGCATATGGTGCAACAAAATCGTAGAAATCAACTGTTTCAGGACTGGGTGAAGGATGGTCAAGAATATAAATAACTATCTCCTATAATCTACCACTCTCTACTCCTTCTCTTTCTCTCTCTTTTTTTTTACTCCCCCTCTTTCCCCCCTTTTCCTTTTCACACACCAATACATCACACGTTTTTCTATTTTTTTATTACCTATTCTTTCTTTCTCTCTTTTATTATTAAAGGAAAAATTACGAAGCTGTACATAAAATGTAACATGCCAATATATATTAGGCACCTTGGTGCCACATTACTGTACTTACTTCTAATAAAATAAAAATATTAAAAATTAAAAAAAAGATTCATATCGCATAGAAACCTTTGGCCCATTGTGCGTGTGCCAGCTATTGGCACTTCTGTGCCATGGCATCAATGTTCTTAAATGTTGTGAGAATATCTGCCTCCACCATGCCATCAGGCAGTGCTTTCCAGATTTTAATCACCCCTTGGATGAAGTGATTCATCAAGTCCCCTCTAAACTTCCTACCCCTAAAGGGCCTGTCACACAGGCAGGCGATTCCATGCGGCAAGCGCAACCTCCCCGAAAGCGGGGGCCGCGCGGTTGCCGTGCGGGGGCCGAGTGATCACCGTACGGCCTGTCCCACGGGCATGCGCTTCCATGCGGCGAGCGCGACCTTACCGGAAGCGGGTGCCGCGCGGAGGCTGAGTGATCACCATACGGCCTGTCCCACAGGCATGCGCTTCCATGCGGCGAGCGCGACCTTACCGGAAGCGGTGGGTGAGCGGACGTCCAGTTCGAGCAAAGTCCATTGGAAGCTCGAGCGGTTTTTATGTAGGTGAACACGGGTAGGTGATGTTTCGGGTTTTATGTAGGTGAACACGGGTAGGTGATGTTTCGGGTCAAGACCCTTCCTCAGACCATAGAAGACTGCAGAAGACATCAGTCCGAAGAAGGTGTCTTGACCAGAAATGTCACCTATTCCTTTTCTCCAGAGATGCTGTCTAGACCGCTGAGTTACTACAGCTTTTTGTGTCTATCTAAGATTAATTCCAAAATAGCTGAGCAACTACTGAGTTCAAAGGCAAGAGGAAGAGGCTGGGCAGGCTGGGACTTATACAAGAAAGTGGTACTATCTTTCATCATCAACATCAATGAAGTTAACAAATTCAATGTACCAAATTAAGGAGTTTGGAGACGTATCAGGGTGCTTTCCAAAGCAAGTATGTGTCATCTTAGCCAAGGGAAAATAGTGTATAAAATCAGCTGAAACTCATGGAAATAAAATTACATTTGTGTAAGCTGGAGGAAACGTTGTTTATTCCTTTTGGGGAAATTTACAACATGAGAGTCCTGAATGCATTATCATTATAAATTAGAACAATCTGGACCAGTAAGCTTGAAGGTTTAAATGTGCTTTTAGGTAATTATATATGGAGCCGAAATGAACAATTATAAACTGAAACATTTCGCCAACGCTATTGTGTACGTACGGATGAAAAGAGACATTTAATTCCGTTTTCTACTTCTCCCTTCTTCATGATGTAATTTTTTTCAGCAAATGAAACCTATTTACTGTTTAAAAACTGAAAGTTATGTTTTTACACACTTCATTCTTATGTGAGTCATAAGTATGAATGAAGATTCAAAGCACCTTACTGATCAAGCAACACAACAAATATCATTTGTAAAATTTGGATTGATTTGGTATTCACACTTTACCACCAACATCATTTGACCAAATAAGGGGACAACATTTAAAATATTGTCTAATAAATATACTCTTGTGGTTAAGATGTATTTTAAACTGCAAATGGTTTACCAAAGGTATCAAGGAATTATTCGAGCAGAATTTTATACTTGGATCCCAAAGCACATATTTAATTAAATACATTAACTACTTAACTTTAACCATGAATATTTGATGATGTTTTCACAATAACATATATCTGCTTCTCACTTCTTCGGTGTAAATGGGCATCTGCAGTTCCTTCCTTCACAACAATTCCAGAGTTGACGGAGACGGTGCACGTGGCGTCGAGGCGGTGCGCGCAGCCTCGATGCGTCAGCGGGGCGGCAGGCCGTTGTCGCGCGGAATTTTTGAACAGTGTCGGTTTTTCGAAGCCTCGCGCGGTGTCGGGACCAACTACATACGGCTCTGGCGATCTACGTGGGACCGACCCCACGACCTCCGCGCGGCCCCCGCTTCCTGTTAGGTCGCGCTTGCCGCATGGAATCGCCTGCCCGTGGGACAGGCCCTTTAATTTAAATATGTGTTTTCAGTATGAGTGCCTGAAACAGCACTAATATAGTCATCACTTTAATTTTAAAAATGAGGGTAGACGCATGAATCACGTTGAAATTGAGTGTTTATCATATCCCAGCAGAAGATATGGTTTGCCAGGGTCTATGCTCAAAATAATACGTTCTGCAGATAAAGGATCTATCTTGTACTAAACCCTGGAGTTGAAACATAAAACATTTCAAAACCTTCAGACTTAGTTAACAATGCAGTCAATTTAGGCATTGATAACATTTTGAAGTCGAATTTTACAACTTTTTAAAGTCTAGAAATTAACATCTCCAGTGCAACCATGAATGTGGGTTATCAGGCCCACATCTATTTGAAAGAAAGATGAGCAAAATGCTTCGAAGGATTCATACCTCTTGATAAAGGTGAAGTCTGAAGAATGGTCTCCACCCAAAACGACCATCACCCATTCCTTCTCTCCAGAGATGCTGCCTGAGTTACTCCACCATTTTGTATCGATCTTTGAGGAAGAACTCATCATGCATAAAGACTATGTCATGTTTAGTTAATAAGATATAAACATGGAAGATTTGTAGTGGAAGAGGTTTCAGTTTTAATTTTAGTTTTAGTTTTAGATTTAGAGATACAGTAGGGAAACAGGCCCTTCAGCCTACCGAATCTGCACCGACCAGCAATCCCCACACACTAATGGGCATGTCCCACTATACGAATTTACCCAAGAGCTCTCCCGAGTTAAAAAAAAAATCAAACTCGTGGTAAGCACGTAGAATGTACGTTGCGGGTACATTCTACATGCTCGGGGATGTCTCTTAGCGGCTCGTAACGCGAACGGCAGGTACTCGGGAAACACGGTAAGCTCGTGAAGACTCGTGAAGATTTTTCAACACATTTTTCAACATGTTGAAAAATGTCCACGAGAGCCCCGAGTACCCACGAGCGGCTATTACCGTAATTCTCCGAGTTCGAATCAGGGGAAACTCTGGAGAACTCTTGAATTAGCTCCTACAGTGGGACAGCCCCATAACACTATCCTACACACACGAGGGACATTTTATAATTTTACCAAGCCAATTAGCCCTCAAACCTGTACGTCTTTGAAGTGTAGGAGGAAACTGGAGCACCCGGGTCACTAGGAGAATGTACAAACACCAGACAGATAGCGCCCATAGTCAGAATCAAACCCGGGTCTCTGGCACCCTAAGGAATCATCTCTATCATTGCACCACCTTGCCACCTGGTGTGGAAACAAAAATCAGCTCAGTAAAATATATTATCTACTATAGCCCAGCTGGGTCTAATTGCTACTCCCACTGACTGTCGTGGTTACTGCTGCTTCATTCCTTGTTCCACAATCTTTATCAAAATTAAAGTGGTAATGTTAACACCCAAGATAACACATGTAGCATTATTGGGGTGAGAAAAAAAAAGTCTCAGAAAGAAGCCATCTGGAATCTGAAAACTGTCTTTCCAATCCAAGCAACATAATCACACAGTCCCGTATGATCGAGCTGTCACCAAATCACCTTTTTAAATGAGGGGCTTTTGAGATATTGTTGGACATAAGGTGGATCTTCTGTGACTTCACCTCAATATCATGTTGGGATGTCAATGGCAAGCATTCATAGGGTCCCCATTGGTTAAAATATTGAAATGGCATGATAGTAACAGGTGGAAAAATATGTGCAGAAAGGAACTGCAGGTGCTGGCCTATACTGAAGTAGACACAAAGTGCTGGAGTAACTCAGCACCCTGAGATCTGAAGTCTGTGTCTAATGAAGAGTCCTGACAAAAAAAGTTACCCAACCTTTTTTTCCAGAGATGTTGCCTGACCCGCTGAGTTACTTCAGCATTTTGTGTCTATTTTAGATGGAAATTTATGTTCTTTTCAGCAATTTTAATTATCTTAATAACTTCAAGTCTGCATTCCAGAAAAGGTTAAAATTAATCTTATTTTAATGAAGGAAGAATGTGAATTGAAGCTTCATCAAGTTAAGCTTCCTTGTGGTTGGAGAAAAAACAATCAGGGAGATTTAGTGAACCCATGATGGTTTCTGCAATAAATCTTCTCCTCGGTTTTCAACTGTCCTTAACATATTTTTACTTATAGTCAGTCCTTTGGAATTCTTAAGTAATTTATCATTTCATCACCTTTGCTCATACTTTCAACCATGTATGTGTCTGCATCTAAATGGCAGTCTATACATGTCAGAACTTTGAAGGCACTGCAGTTTCTGTCAGTGATGTCCTTATTACAATCACACTGGAATTCACTACAACAGAAATATGTCCTTTTTTTGGCAGGCACATAAATTCTGTCTGACATGGAAATCTGACCTTATTCAGTGCAGTTCAATTTCACACAGAAATCTAATTTGAATTAGTTACCAGAATGGCATATTGTCAGGCACGCATGATGTGGCCATCTACACACCTTGGTTGGTGTTTACATACTGTAGCTCCCAGCTGCTTGATGAAGTTATTATTTTTGGCACACATACAATGGGCGGCACGGTGGCGCAGCAGTAAGGTTGCTGCCTTACAGCGCTTACGGTGCCAGAGACCTGGGTTCGATCCCGGCTACGGGTGCTTGTTTGTACGGAGTTCGTACATTCCCCCCATGACCGCATGGGTTTTCTCCGAGTACCACATTCCAAAGAGGTACAGATTTGTAGGTTAATTGGCTTGGTGTAAATGTAAAAATTGTCCCTAGTGCAGGATAGTGTCAATGTGCGGGGATCGCAAGTCGGTGCGGATTCTGTGGTCCGAAGGGCCTGTTTCTGCGCTCTCTCCAAACTAAACTTTGGTCTTTGCTGAAAGTTTCCCCTCGAAATTTTGTGAGTTGTATTTCACTTTAATAATTGTGATGGAACTTAGGATTTCCTGGTAAAAGTAGTTGTCTGCCATACAATTTAGACATCTGCAGAGGAGCATCTATTTCTTTCTTTCTTTAGAGATACAACGTCTCTGCCCATCAGGTCTATGCCGACCATTGATCACCCATTCACACTAGTTCTAGAGATAGACAAGAAGTGCGGGAGTAAAAGGCCTGTCTCACGAGTCTGCGGTCATTGGCGGCGAAACGGGAAGAATCTACCGCTCCTGGGCCGCCTTAGACCGCGCACTCATGAGAACGCACAATTCCGGGGCCGTGCGGCGTTGTTCCCAACACCGCACGGTGCTAAAATAAAACCTACACTGTTCAAAAATATGTTCCTACCGCACAGCCTCCACCAGTGATGCACGAGTGCGGCACGGCCGCCGCCACAGCCGCCGCCAGTGTGGCTTGAGCGCCGTGCGTCGAAATTGCACCGTCACAGCCTCCGCCAGTGAGGCACGTGTGCGGCATGGCCGCTGGCACAGCCACCGCTACAGCGCCGCGATCAGGACAGCCGCCGCCACAGCCGCCGCTAGTGAGTCACGTGCGGCGGGCCAACGTCATCGCAGTCGGCCTGACCTTTTTTTTACTTACCGCAAGCACGTGGGACCAGCCGTATTTAAATCACTCGGCCCCCGCGCAGCATCCGTGCGCCGCTCCCATGGCATAGGCTCGTCGCTCTCGCCGTTGCCGTGCGGTCCACTCTACAGGCGAAGCCGCGCTTCACCGCCGATGACCGCAACACCGTAAGACAGAGCCTTTACTCAGCGGTGACCCACACTTTGTATCTATCTTTGGTATGAACTAGCATCTGTATTTCTTTGTTCCTACATTCTAGTTCTACGTTATCCTTCTTTCTCATCCACACATTATGGTGCAATTTTGCAGATGCCAATCAACCTACCAACCCGTACGTCTTTGTGCTGTGAGAGGAATCCCATGCAGTCACGGGGTGAACGTACAAACTCTGTACAGACAATACCCGTGGTCAGGATGGAACCAGGGTCTTTGGCACTGTAAGGCAGCAGCTCTACCACTGCGCCACCATGCTGCCCTGCGCCACTCTTTGTCAAAATCATGGATATTATATAGCTAATTAAATGGTTCAATGTGTGCTGTAGTCAATGATATATTTTGTGTCCTTGTGGAAGAAATGAGCTGTTCTTTCATGTTGTCTTTCGTCATGGGCAGCACTTCACTCTGTGAGAATGGAACTTTACTCCAGCGAATGTACCCTTCAGAGCTAGGCTAAACACACCTGGTGCAGGTGTGGTCCATAGAGTTAAGAAAGCAAGTTCGCTAAACACTAAGAAGAACTTGTTAATTCAAGTCTAAACTGAGACATCTTAAGCTACATAGATAAGGAAGCCTGTTTTTCAGTGGAACGTTACTGATGCTGGATCACTATAGTTAAACCTGTAAACACAAGAGCAGTAGCTGGGTAGACCACCCTCGCCCAACTGTTGTTAGTAGCGCAGTAAATGGAGGCTCATGATTGGCTCGGAGAGAGGGAAGTGGCGCGGTCTGCTTGAAAAATGAGATAGAATAATGTCAAGATGCCCTTGTATTATGTTTGACGTATTAATCATCTGTTCTTGAATAAGATTAACATCAACAAAAAGTATATTATGACTAATGAAATAATTGATCATCATCGCGGTCAGTTGAATCGAGTATGACCGTCCTCTCATGGAGGACGCCTGTGCATGACTTTGTTTAAAGTGGGGAGACTGGTGCACAGACAGCCACCACATGGTCCTTGACAGATCTGGGTCAGGATCCAGTGGCATGGAATCTAAGACGACCGGAGACACTTTTCTGCTGCAGCCTTCATCTGCCTATCCAGCCGTTGTGACGCTCCACTAAAGTCAGCTATAATCCTCCGCCTGTTCCACCGTTGAGGTCTTGGTTGGATTGCTCTTTGTCAGATACCTCCCCCTCGACCTTACCGCCATGGGTGGCCCTACCAGGAGCATAGCGGCAGACGGCATCACTCTCAGGATCTCAGGACCACACAAGCGTCTCCACCACGATAAGGTGACAATTCACGGAGAAGAAATTGATACCCATGTAGTAGATAGTAATAATAGGAAAGCATATAGCCAAGGACAAAATATATTTTCATATAATTGTATCTATAACAAAAAAATAAGTTGTTAACTGCACTGTATAACTGTCGGCTAAGTCTGCTACAAAGACAGAGAACCAGTGAGCAGTTAACTGCCACCATCTCTCCATGAAATCATGCAATAGAGCCTTGAACCTCAAAGTCTCCGTTGTTTCCTTTGATTTCCCTCTAAGTCAATTTCCTCGACAGTCTTCAAATGATTCACTCATTCAACAAATTGGATTTGGGGATCAACTTCTGCTATGCCCCAGACTTTCAAAGTGACATTTAGGAGTATTGCATAACCTGTCTTTGCAGCAGTCTAGAGCTCTGATTTTTCCCTTGGGTCCAGTGATAGCCATACAAAAAGAAGGGTCTCAACCGAGAAGACACACCTTCCTTCTCTCCAGAGATGCTGCCTGGCCCACTGAGTTACTCCAGCATGTTGTGTCTATCTCCTTCCTGCACATCAAATAGTTTAATTGTCAGGCAATGTACCTCTGGTGAGTTGGAGGCACAATAGGTGTTTAATCAGAAGGTAGGTGGTCATGTGAGTTTGTTTGGTGTAATAGAAGCAGGTTAATGTGGCCAGTAATTATTCATTGGAATCCACTAGATTAGTGGATCTAAGTGAGATCTTGAGAAACTGATCCAGGTAAAATGTAATTGTAAGAATAAGGCTAAGGATTGTTGGAAAGGCTGACCATAGCACCTTAGAGCTGAAGCCTGTTTAAAATGTGGAAGAAAGGTGAAGGGTAATGGGGTAGATGTGGATGCTCATAATTAGGAAGACAGACATAATTATTTGGGAGTAGATGGCATCATTGTTTTGAGATCCAGAGAGAATGTTTCCTACTATGTTTCAGGGTGAAGGTCACTTAGAACCTTGGTGGTAAGAAAAGGAAGGCAGATTATTATCTGAATGGTGTCAATTTAGGAAAAGGGGAAATACAACGTGATCTGGGTGTCCTTGTTCATCAGTCACTGTAAGTAAGCATGCAGGTACAGCAGGCAGTGAAGAAAGCTAATGGCATGTTGGCATTCATAACAAGAGTTGAGTATAGGAGCAAAGAAGTCCTTCTACAGTTGTACAGGACCTTAGTGAGACCACACCTGAAATATTATGTGAAGTTTTGGTCTCCAAATTTGAGGAAAGACATTCTTGCTATTGATGGAGTGCAGCATAGGTTCATGAGGTTAATTCCCGGGATGTCGAGACTGTCATATGTTGAAAGAATGGAGAGACTGGGCTTGTATACACTGGAATTTAGAAGGATGAGAGGGAATCTTATTGAAACGTATAAGATTATTAAGGGATTGGACACACCAGAGGCAGGAAACATGTTCCCGATGTTGGGGGAGTCCAGAACCAGGGGCCACAGTTTAAGAATAAGGGGTAGGCCATTTAGAATGGAGATGAGGAAAAACTTTTTCACCCAGAGAGTTGTGGAATTCTCTGCCTCAGAATGCAGTGGAGGCCAATTCTCTAGATGCTTTCAAGAGAGAGTAAAGCCCCTGTCCCACTTACATGTCCTTGGCATGATAATTACGTGCCCTCGTGGTCCCGTTGAGGCACGACGGTCCCGCGAAGGCATCTGCACAGCCGTCTGGAGCGCGTGACGTTATTTGAAGATGGACACAAAATGCAGGAGTAACTCAGCGGGACCGGCAACATCTCTGGAGAGAAGCAATGGGTGACGTTTCGGGTTGATACCCTTCTTCAGTCTGAAAGAAGGGTCTTGACCCGAAACGTCATCCATTCCTTCTCTCCAGAGATGCTGCCGGTCCCGCTGAGTTACTCCTGCATTTTGTGTCTATCTTCAATTTTCTTGGCCCCGCTCTGGGAGTTGAAGTGGGGGCGGATCTGGACCGCAACGGCCGTGAGCCCCAGGCTGTGTTCGACAATCGTTTGCCTCCTTCTGCTGCTGTTGGAGGTGAGACGTTGCGTCGCGCTAGGGTCTTGGGCCTGTCCCACTTTGGCCGTCTGTTACGCGACAGGCCGGTGGCGCGCGAAGATTTTGTTCGCTACAAAATTTCGGAGCACCGCGCGATATCGCGCACAACTACATACCCCTCCGCGCTTCTCAGTGGGACTGGCCCCGCGCGGCCACACGATGCCCGTGCGCCACAACGCAACGACGAGGTCGCTTAATTTGCGTGCCAAGGACACGTAAGTGGGACAGGGCTTTCAGATAGAGCTCTTAAAGATAGCGGAGTCAAGGGATATGGGGAGAAGGCAGGAACGGGGTACTGATTGTGGATGATCAGCCATGATCACAGTGAATGGTGGTGCTGGCTCGAATAGCCGAATGGCCTACTCCTGCACATATTGTCTATTGTCTATTGTCAAAAGGATATTGGAGAGAAAAGGGAGGATTTGGTCTCTGTAATGAATGCTGCAGCCATAATGTGGGAGCGAATAGGCAAAATGTATTTTTTGGAGACATGCAAATGTTAAAAGTTTAAACTATGGAACAAGACCTTAAGAGTTATAATCTCTGAACTTTTATGGAACACATGCATACTTTTCATAGGATTTAGCAGATTAGGGAAAGGAATACATGGTTAAAGAAGATACATATAAATGAGGGGTTTAATTTCATGAGACACTACAGGATGAGGTGGGAGGGGAGAACTTTCAGAAAAGGAATATCGTCAGGAAGCAAAATGAGAAATCATTGCAAATGTTGTAAAGATCATATTACCTGCCTTTATCAAACACCATGATCATCAACAAACACAAGACCACAAGTAGTCCATACTTGCTTACAAAATTATTTACACAGCATTCATGCATAAGCAGTATGTACTAATCCCACTCCATATCCCATCTTTCATAAGTTAGGAATAAATCACTACTTTTGTCCATCACTTCACCATTATCTTGGAAGCCTCGTACGATATGCTACGATAAAACTTTTCCCGGAGGGAAATCAGTGTGCCGACAGTCACAACACACAAGGTACGCAAAAACTTGAAATTAAAAGTGAAAACAAAAACAAAAAGACAAGCGACTGTTGTCTGGCTGCCGTGTGCACAGCTCCTTCACCGGAAAAAATGAACAAACAAACACAGAATTATCCCCAGGGCAGAGGATTCTAAACTAGAGTGTCCCCCACCCCCCCCCCACACCAGGTTCTCCCACCGTCTCTCACAGTGACCTCCCCACGCCGGGTCCCCATTGTCTTCCCCTCCTCCCTCACGCTCCTCGACCACGAGGCGCCACCGCTCCCGCTGCAGCCTCCGAGTCTCCCACATCTGCCGCCAAGTCTCCTACTGCTGCCGCCGAGGCTCCCATTGCTGCCACCGTTGAGGCTCCTTCGGCCCAAACATCCCTTTCCGCCCGTCTTCTCCGCAGTCCCCTAGAAGGCCTGTGGCCTGGGACACGTGGAACAAGTATTTCCACAAAATCTACCTATGTTTACCGATGTTTCATAATATACATCTTCTGATGACTCATAAAGTTATCTCTTTCCAACTGCAGTGAATTCATAGCCAAAAGTCTCTTGTTTTACATTCAAAGCCATGATCAGTTTTCTCCTCACTTTTCTTCATTCTCATTTTCCATTTGCTTATTAAATCTTTTAAAATATCCTGCACTTGGCCTTGAGTAGGCAAAGTTTAGCTGTTCTCTGATCATTTTCTGAAACAAGCTGTCACTGGCAAGACCAACATTTATTATCCATCCCTTATTGATCTTGAGGGCCCAGTGGTGAGCTGCCTTCTCAAGCAGGAGTCCCAGGATTTGGGCCCAGTTATAATAAATGACTAAACATATATTTCCAGCTCAGGGTGGTATGAGACTAGGAGGGGAACATAATTGATGATGTCCATATGCAGTTGTTGCCCTGGCCCTCCATGGTCAGAGTCAGAGGGTGGTGAATCTGTGGATTTCTTTTCCACTGAAAGCTGTGGAGGCAAAGTCAGTGGATATATTTAAGGCATAAATAGATTCTTGATTAGTACGGGTGTCGGAGGTTATGGGGAGAAGTTAGTAGAATGGGGTTAGGAGGGAGAGATAGATCAGCTATGATTGAATTGCAGAGTCGACTTGATTGACCGAATGGCCTAATTCTACTCCAATTCCTTATGACCTTCTGACCTTATGACCTTATGACCTTATGACCTTGCACCAATTTCCCCTGCTCCTATCTCTTATGACCTTGTGATCTTATGGTGGTAGTTGCAGGATAATTAGGCAAGTAACCGAGTACATTTTGTAAATAAGTATACACTGTGATCACTGGGCACCTGCAGTAAAGGGGATGCCAGATGTGGGTGGTTAATTGGGTGTCAATGAAATGACTGCTTTGTCCTAAATTCTCTTTGAACCATGAGATTTGCTGGCATCCTGAGCAGTTCCTTTTAGATAGTGGGAGGCCTTTGAAATATTAGGAGGTGTGCTACCTGCCAGAGTATACCTAGCCTCCAAATTGCTCTTGTACCCCTGGTATTCAAGTGGCTATTTGAGTATCTAGTCAGTGTTGATCCCACAGAAAATTAATGGTGGAAAGCTCACTAATGTAATGGCATTCAATGTCAAGAGCAAATGGTTAAATTTCCTCTTGTTGGAGGTGATCTTTGCCCAGCACTTTTAAGGCCTATATATTACTTGCGACATGTCCGCCAATGCCTAGAGAGGGCATTATAATTCTGATTTGTCTGTGGTCTTCTGCAGAGCCAATATAAGTTTGAGGATCAGCACCTCAACTTCTGTTTGGGTAGGTTTCAGTCTGCCAGACACTATGTTGAATTCTTCAACTTCAGGTAACTTGCTTTCTCCATCTGTCTCAGAACTGGCCAGCGTGTTTCTGATATTTGCACCATTTTTCTCACCCGATGGGCACAATTTGACCTGCTGAAGCTCTGCAGGTTCTTGTGCTTTCGTTCTCCCAGTGCCCAGATTTTAAAGCTTCCAGGTTCCTTTGTTTATGTTCTACCTGTACAATTGCCAATTAACCCATTCAGCCAAAATGGCCGTGGTGGCCAAGTCAATGGATATTTCTAAGGCAAATAGATTCTTGATTCGTACAGGTATCAGAGGTTATGGGAAGAAGGCAGGAGTATGGGGTTAGGAGTGAGAGATAGATCAGCCATAATTGAATGGCGGAGTAGACTTGATGGGCTGAATGGAACTAATTCTGCTCCTATTACTTGACCTTATGACCTGTAACTTATTCCCATGGCAACCTTGGACTTACCTTCTTGCAGATATTTCCTTTGCTCTATCCATTGCTACCCCTATCACCAGCCTTTCTGCAACCTAAAAACGATCTGTTTCTTTCTTTCCCAGATTTAATGAAGGATTTTCAACTTGAAACATTGACTCATTTACTCCGTACCTGTTCAAATTTTCCACCATTTTATGGTTTTATTTCAGAGTTCCAGCATGTGGTTTTGCTTGGATTCTTGAAGAAGCTCCTGCACCTGCACTTTCTAACTCCAGAATTGAAAAATATATATTTGGATCCCTTTTAGAAAGATTTACATCCTGTGACCCCTTAATAATAGAATAATAGTGTAATGCACTATTGATCAGTCTGAATAAGGGTCTCTACCCAAAACGTCGCCTATTTCTTCGCTCCATTGATGCTGCCTCACCCGCTGAGTTTCTCCAGCACTTTTGTCTACCTATGAATAGTTGAATATGAATATGAATGTTACCACCAGGGGGGCGCAGACGATGACAACCTTGCCAACAGTCTGTCTGTCTTTTTGTCTTTCTTTGTTATTTTTAATGTGTTTTAAAAGTTTGTTTTATGTTCTCTGGTTTGTTTTATGTGGTGGGTGGGAGAGGGGGTTGAGGGAAAGTTTTTTTCAGTTTCTTACCTTGCCGGAGATTATTTTCCAGATCGTATCTCCGGTCGCTCTGCGGCCTGACATCATGGAGCTGGAGGCTTTGCTTGGGACTGATTTTGAGCCCCACACTGGGGCGTGGACTTACCGTCGGAGCCGATCCCTTGCCTATGGACTTTAACATCAAGGAGCTTGCAGTCTCGGGTAGGGACCGTAGATATCAGGAGCTCCAAATGATGTAGAAGTTTCGACCAGCCCCGACCTGGGGTCAGATCGCCCGGCGCGGGGGAGCTGAGATCCCCCCGATGCAGGAGCGTGATTGCCCTGACGCAGAGTGCCCAAACGCCGCCGGCTACGGGAGCCAAGATCACCCGTCAACGGAAGGCTCGAGGCACCCGATCGTGGGAGAACAAAGAAGGGAAGACATTGAACTTGTTTTTGCCTTCCACCACAGTGAGGAATGTGGAGGAGTCGCTGTGGTAGATGTTTATGTTAAAATGTATTTTGTGTGTTCTGTTGCTTTTTATTATTGACTGTATGGCAAATGAATTTCAAAACATACTTGGCTAATATAGTATTATTATGATTATGATTACGATTATGAGTATGGATATGTTGAATAGTTGTGCAGGCAAGGCATTCTGGTACAAGCTTCTAGTTTAGTTTTGTTTAGAGATACAATGCGGAAACAAGCACTTTGGCCCACTGAGTCTGCACCGACCAGCGATCCCCTAGCACCTGCACTATCCTACACACACTAGGGACAATTTTACATTCATACCAAGCCAACTAACCTGCAAAACTTTACGTCTTTGGAGTGTGGGAGGAAACCGAAGATCTCGGGGAAAACCTACGCAGGTCACAGGGAGAATGTACAAATTCCAAACAGACAAGCACCTATTATCAGGATCGAGCTGGGGTCTCTGGCGCTGTAATTGCTCTACGGCTATGCCATTGTGCCGCCCTAGAGCAGGTAATGGAGGCAAAATGCTATTACAATGTTTGAAAGGCTTTTGACCAGGTTGAGGGTTGAAGGACTAATGCGGATGAATAGGATTAGTGGAGATGGGTATGGATGAGATGGACCATAAGCACCTGTTCTGTGCAGTACATTTGTATGATTCTATGATTTCATGTATCAGTTGGAGTTTAGAAGAGAGAAAGGGAACTTATTTGAAATATGTAACATCCTGAATGATCTTGAATGGGTGAATATGCAGACAATGTTTCGGGAAATGGAACCAGTTTTCACTATTTAAAAAATAAAGACTCACCCACTTAATTAGTTAGTTAGTTAGTTTAGTTTATTGTCATGTGTACTGCAATACAATTTTTTATTGTGTGTTATCCAGTCAGCAGAAAGACGATACATGAGGGAGGCACGGTGGTGCAGCGGTAGAGTTGCTGCCTTACAGCACTTGCAGCACTAGAGATCCAGGTTCGATTGTGACTATGGGTGCTGTCTGTATGGGGTTTGTACGTTCCCCCCGTGACCTTATGGGTTTTCTCCGGGTCCTCCCGTTTCCTCTCACACCCCAAAGACGTGTAGGTTTGTAGGTTAATTGGCTTGATATAAATGTAAAATTGTTCCTAGTGTAGTGTTAATGTGCGGGGATTGCTGGTCGGTGCGGACTCGGTGGGCCGAAGTGCCTGTTTCCGTGTTGTATCTCTAAATCTAAAAATAAAATCTAAATGAGATATAGGATAAAGAGAATAAAGTTTAATGCAAGATAAAGTCCAGTAAAGTCTGGTAAAGTCTGATACAAGATTGGACAGAGATGAGGCAAAATTCTACTGCTTAAAGGTTTATGAGTCTTTGAAATTCTCTTCCTCAAAGAGTGTTGAAATCACTTTGATTATTTTATGGCAGAGTTGGGTGGATTCTTGTAGTTATTAAGGGAAGGCAAGAATGTGGTGTTAAGATTATAACCAATCAGTTGTTTCCTTGTTGACTGACAGCATTGGCTTTGGAAGGAAGTGGTTAATTTCTGCTCCTAACTTTTATATCTGTAAGTTCACCTGCAACCAAATGTAAAGGAAATGTATCTTATATGCTGGTAACCTGGCTGTCTGTGCAAATCAGCACCAGCTTTTCTCCCTGTTAATGTGTAATCATCTTTTGCACATAAAACAATGTTAAATATGGGCTACAAAGATTAATGAACATAATGCTACACAAATCACACTGTTGCTTAGAAAAGCTGGATCACAGCAATCAGAAATAAGTAAATCTTGATAACAGACCATTAGCACTATTATTCATTTTGACTTCTCGACCCTATATAAACATCAAATGCTCTATTACGAATACCAGCAAATTCAACTTTTACAGGCGCAAAGTACATTGCCAAAGTCCCACAGTCAAAATATTGGCTTTCACATCAATATTGCAACTTGCCTCTGGGTATTTTAAAATACCCAAAAGCTACAATTAACAAATTCATATGAGGCACATCTAATTTTGTTGAATGGAGTCAATCACATGAAGATTCAGAAGAATCAGTTTGGAGAAGTAACTTTAAAAAACATGTTATTTCCATCATAGGTCAGAGTCATAGTCATACATCATGGAAACAGGCCCATCAGCTCAACTTAGGCATGCCAACCAAGATGCCCCATTTAGTATAGTCCCACCTGCCCATGTTTGGCCCATATCACTCTAAACCTTTCCTTTCCATGCACCTGTTCATGTGTCTTTTAAATGTTGTTATAGTACCTGCCTCAACCACCTCTTCTTGATGCTCGTTCCATATACTCAGCACCCTCTGCATGAAAAAATTGCACCTCAAGTTCACATTAAATCTTTCCCCTTTCACCTTAACTTGGTTCTCCTACTCCAGGGAAAAGACTCTGTGCATCCATCCTATCTTTTTGCCTCATGATCGTCTGCACCACAATAAGATCATCCCTCAGCCCGCTGTGTTCCCAGAAATAAAGTCCAAGCCTGCTCAGCCTCTCCCGATACATCGGGCATTCGAAGAGCTGGCAACATCCTCGTAAATCTCCTCCACTCTTTGAAGCTCAAGAACATTCTTCTTACATCAGGGTGACCAAAACTGAACACAATACTCCAATGAGACCTCACCAGTGTGTTGTATAACTGTAACATGCTATTCCAACTTCTATGCTTCCCCCTCCCCCCACCTCTATCTTTCAGTCTGAAGAAGGGTTCTGACCTGAAATGTCACCTATTCCTTTCTCCAGAGATGATGCCCGACCCGCTGAGTTACTCCAGCATTTTGTGCCTATCTTCTATATTCAAAATCCTGACTAATGAAGGCCAGCTTGCCAAAAGCCTTCTTGACCACCCTAATACCTGTGATGTCACTTTCAAGGAACTATGTAGCTGCACTCCTAGATCCCCCTGCTGTACGCCACTCCCAGTGCCCTCCCATCCACTGTAAAGGTCCTGCCCTGATTTGACTACACAAAATACAAATACTCACACTTATCTGCATTAAACTCCATTAACCATTCCTCGGCCAATTGATCAAGATCCTGCTGTAATTTTTGCTAACCATCTTTGCTATCTGCACCAACCGCTTTAGGGTCATCTGCAAACTTACTAATCATGCCTGCTACATTCTCATCCAAATCATTGATATAAACCACATTGATTTTGTTGTTTGAAAATGTATTGTATTGTTTTTTACCTGAAAAGATGTAAAAGTTGATAAAAAGGTCTAAAATAATGATCACTCTTCGCACATGTCTCAAGAACAAGCATGTCAGTCCCTTCCCTAAATCCACTATCTGCTTCTGTTGCAGGTCCATGGTTGTCTGAAGTTTGTGGTTTGTGTATTATCTAAAATCCTAATTACCTACTCCTGTCCTTCATCCTCATTATCCTCAGTATAATGAAACATTAGCTAATTGGTAGAACTGAGAAGTTAGGGACTCAGGGAATTAATATGTGTAAAGAGGAACTGCAGATGCTGGTTTAAACCGAAGATAGACACAAAAAGCTGGAGTAACTCAGCGGGACAGGCAGCATCTCTGGAGATAAGGAATGGGTGATGTTTCAAGTCGAGACCCTTCTTCAGACAGGTTAGGGATAAGGGAAACAAGAGATATAGATGGTGATGCGGAGAGATAAAGAACCATTAATGAAAGATATGCAAAAAAGTAATGATGAAGAAGGAAACGGGCCATTGTTAGCTGTTTGTAGGGTGAAAATGAGAAGCTAGTGCGACTTGGGTGTTGGAGGGGTAGAGAGAGGGGGAATGCCGGGGCTACCTGAAGTGGGAGAAATCAATATTCACACCACTGGGCTGTAAACTGCCCAAATGAAATATGAGATGCTGTTCCTCCAATTTGCGTTTAGCCTCACTCTGACAATGGCGGAGACCTTGGACAGAAAGGTATATGTAGGAATGGGAAGGAGCATTAAAGTGTCCAGCAACCAGGAGATCCGGTTGGTTCACGTGGGCTGAGCGAAGGTGTTCCGTGAAACGATCGCCCAGTCTGCGTTTGGTCTCGCCGATGTATAAGATCCACATCTTGAACAACAGATACAGTAGATGAGGTTGAAGGAGGTGCAAGTGAAACTCTGCTTAACCTGAAAGGACTGTTGGGGTTCCTGGACAGAGTAGAGGGAGGAGGTATAGCGACAGGTGTTGCATCTTCTGCGATTGCAGGGGGAGGTACATGGGGAGGGGTTGGTTTGGGTGGGAAGGGATGGGTTAACCAGCGAGTTGCAGAGGGAACGGTCTGTGTGAAAGGCGGAAAGGTGTGGGTGGGTCACAAACAACACATAATCCTCCAAAATTTTCACCACCTCCAACTGGATCCGACAACTAGCCACATTTTCCCATCCACACAGGGCGATCGTTTCACGGAAGACCTTTGCTCAGCCCGCCTGAA
Source organism: Malacoraja senta (assembly GCA_038087875.1). NCBI lineage: Eukaryota > Metazoa > Chordata > Chondrichthyes > Rajiformes > Rajidae > Malacoraja > Malacoraja senta. Next base: position 364,101,242 of record CM075977.1, read on the forward strand.
CCTACCTGATCTTTTGCTTGCTGGACACTTTAATTCTCCTTGCAATTCCTACACAGACCTTTCTGTCCTAGGTCTCCTCCATTGTCAGAGTGAGGCTAAACACAAATTGGAGGAACAGCATCTCATATTTCACTTGGGCAGCTTACAGCCCAAGTAAGTGGTACGAATATTGATTTCTCTCACTTTAGGTAGTCTCGGCATTCCCACTCTTTTTATCGCTCCCCCACCCGTCGCACTGGCTTCTCGTTTTCAAACAGCTTACAATAGCCTGTTTCCTTTATCATTGTTTAATTTTTTGCATATATTTCATTCATTGTTCTTTTTCTCTCCATATCTCTCATTTCCCTTATCCCTAACCAGTCTAAAGAAGGGTCTCGACCCGAAACATCACCCATTCCTTCTCTTCAGAGATGCTGCCTGTCCCACTGAGTTACTACAAATTTTTGTGCCTATTTTAGGTTTAAACCAGCATCTGCTGTTCCTTCTTACACATGTTTTAGCCCCTGCTGCCCTATGCTGCCCTTTATTTTCTGTGCATTCATTTAGAGATTAGAAATTAAAATTAAAATTTACCATTTAGTATTTTGCTCTTGTATTCATTACCGCCGTGCAAACTAACACCAGTTAATTTAATGTGCCACTTTTCTAAGATAAAGGTTCAAATTGGGGTTGAGGAGTCATTGGTAGATTACAGATATGATTATCTGTCCATTAATAGACAATACACAATAGACAATAGGTGCAGGAGTAGGCCATTCAGCCCTTCGAGCCAGCACCGCCATTCAATGTGATCATGGCTGATCATCCCCAATCAGTACCCCATTCCTGCCTTCTCCCCATATCCCCTGACTCTGCTATCTTTAAGAGCCCTGTCTAGCTCTCTCTTGAAAGTATCCAGAGAACCGGCCTCCACCGCCCTCTGAGGCAGAGAATTCCACACACGTACAACTCTCTGTGAGAAAAAGTGTTTCCTCGTCTCCATTCTAAATGGCTTACCCCTTATTCTTAAAATGTGGCCCCTGGGTCTGGACTCCCCCAACATCGGGAACATGTTTCCTGGCTAGCGTGTCCAAACCTTTAATAATCTTATGTTTCAATAAGATTTCCTCTCATCCTTCTAAATTCCAGAGTATACAAGCCCAGCCATTCCATTCTCTCAGCATATGACAGTCCCGCCATCCCGGGAATTAAACCTTGTGAACCTACGCTGCACTCCTTCAATAGCAAGAATGTCCTTCCTCAAATTAGGAGACCAAAACTGCACACAATACTCCAGGTATGGTCTCACTAGGGCCCTGTACAACTACAGAAGGACCTCTTTGTTCTTAAAGTGGATGGGATGGAAGGAGGGCGGGACACATGAGGAATGGAAAAGGTTAAAACCACCCTTTTACCTTCTCACTTTGAAGCAATCCAGAGCTGATAGGCTTCACGTCGAACAGTCCTTGTTCCAAACATACACTGGAACCAACTCTTTCTCCGCTGTATTGACAACTCCATCGTGGCTGCTCCTCCAACCATGCAAAATTGGTTGATTTCATTCACTTTACCACCAACCTCCACCCTGCTGTCAAATTTACCTTCCTCCACTTTCTTGTCTCTCTGTTTCCATCATATTCCTCTTGGGTAGCTTACAACCTAACAGTATGAATATTGAATTCTCCAATTTTAGATAACGAACCTAAATACAACTCTCCCTTTCTTCCTTTTTTTACCGAGTTGCATGCAAAACAAAGCATTTCACTGTACCCTGGTACATGTGACATTAAAGTATCATTGAATCATTGAATCATTGAACTTTGTATGCTCCTGACAAAGGGATTTGAGGTGCCATCCTAAATACTCCTTCTCCCTTCTCAATTTTGAGTAGTCATGGGCCAGACATAGAAACATAGAAACATAGAAACATAGACAATAGGTGCAGGAGTAGGCCATTCGGCCCTTCGAGCCTGCACCGCCATTCAATATGATCATGGCTGATCATCCAACTCAGTATCCTGCTTTGGGGTATGGAGAGACTATGCTTTCTCTCCATACCCCCTGATCCCTTTAGCCACAAGGGCCACATCTAAACGCTCTGTCCCACGGGTTTGCGGTCGTTGGCGGTGAAGCGCGGCGTCGCCGGAAGAGGGGACCGCACGGCAACCATGAGAGCGCCGCACGGATGCTGCGCGGGGGGCCAAGTACGGCCGGTTCAACGAGCTTGCGGTTTCGGCTGATGACGTCTTTTGGATCGTGGGGCTGTGGCGGTGACCGTGCCGCACACGTACCTCACTGGCGGCGGCTGTGGCGGCGGCCGTGCCGCACACGTGCCTCACTGGCGGAGGCTGTGGCGGTGCAGGTTCGACTCACGGCGCTCGTGCCTCACTGGCGGCGGCCATGCCGCACTCATGCCTCACTGGCGGCGGCTGTGCGGTAGGAACATATTTTTGGACAGTGTTGGGTTTTTTTAGCACCGTGCGGTGTTGGGAACAATGCCGCACGGCCCCAAAATTGTGCGTTTGACCGAGCCCGCGGTCTCTGGCGGCCCAGGAGCGGTAGATAGTTCCTGTTTCGCCGCCAATGACTGCAGACTCGTGAGACAGGCCTTTTACTTCCTCTTAAATATAGCCAATGAACTGGCCTCAACTACATTCTGTTGCAGAGAATTCCAGAGATTCACCACTCTCTGTGTGAAAAATGTTTTCCTCATCTCGGTCCTAAAAGATTTCCCCCTTATCCTTAAACTGTGACCCCTTGTTCTGGACTTCCCCAACATCGGGAACAATCTTCCTGCATCTAGCCTGTCCAACCCCTAAATTCTAGCGAGTACAAGCCGAGTCTATCTAGTCTTTCTTTTTTTTTTTTTTTTTAATATTTTATTAGAAGTATTTTACATTACAGTAATCTGCAATAACGTAAATGTATACAGTTCTTGTACCACTTCTGTTTTTCAACTTTAATAGAAAGAAAGGATAGAAAGAGCTAGCAAAGACAGTCAGTGAGTGAATGAAAAAGTGGTCCAGGAACACACATGTGAACCTAAACCACAAGAAGTAGTTAAAGAAGAAAAGAAAAAAAGAGAAAAAAGAAAATATGATAGGACAATATGAAAGGGATGTACCTACTTCTTATCTTTACTCACCCCTCGCCAGGTCCTAAAACCATTTATTATCAACATTTTGTTGCACCCTATGTTTGTAATAAGTCGATATATGGAGACCAAATCTTTTGGAATTGGTCTTGTTTACCTGCTAGGAGGAATCTCATATCTTCTAGATGTAACAATTCCGACATATTAGAAGTCCACATTTTTATTGTTGGCATAGGAGCATTTTTCCAAAATGTCAGTATCAATTTTTTTGCCGTTATTAAGCCATAACTAAGAAAACTCCTTTGAAACGTAGTCAGCTCCAAACTTGCTTCTATTGTTCCAAAAATAATCAGTTCTGCATTCCGTTTCAGTTTTATTTTAAATAATTTAGTGAACATTTCAAAAATTCCTAAAGGACTTCCCGCTTATCCGTAAACTGTGACCCCTTGTTCTGGACTTCCCCAACATCTGGAACAATCTTCCTGCATCTAGCCTGTCCAACCCCTTAAGAATTTTTGTAAGTTTCTATAAGATCCCCCCTCAATCTTCTAAATTCTAGCAAGTACAAGCCGAGTCTATCCAATCTTTCTTCAGATGAAAGTCCTGCCATCCCAGGAATCAGTCTGGTGAACCTTCTGTGTACTCCCTCTATGGCAAGAATGTATTTCCTCAGATTAGGAGACCAAAATTGTACACAAGACTCCAGGTGTGGTCTCACCAAGGCCCTGTACAACTGCAGAAGAACCTCCCTGCTCCTATACTCAAATCCTTTTGCAATAAATGCTAACATACCATTCACTTTCTTCACTGCCTGCTGCACCTGCATGCCTACTTTCAATGACTGGTGTACCATGACACCCAGGTCTCGTTGCATCTCCCCTTTTCCTAATCGGCCACCATTCAGATAATAGTCTACTTTTCTGTTCTTGCCACCAAAGTGGATAACCTCACATTTATCCACATTATACTGCATCTGCCCACTCACCCAACCTATCCAAGTCACCTTGCAGTCTCCTAGCATCCTCCTCACAGCTAACACTGCCCCCCAGCTTCGTGTCATCCGCAAACTTGGAGATGTCGCATTCAATTCCCTCGTCCAAATCATGAATATATATTGTAAATAGCTGGGGTCCCAGCACAGAGCCTTGCGGTACCCCACTATTCACTGCCTGCCATTCGTAAATGGACCCATTTACTCCTACTCTTTGCTTCCTGTCTGCCAGCCAGTTCTCTATCCACATCAATACTGAACCCCCAATACCGTGTGTTTTAAGTTTGCATACTAATCTCTTATGTGGGACCTTGTCAAAAGCCTTCTGAAAGTCCCGATATAACACATCCACTGGTTCTCCCTTATCCACTCAACTAGTTACATCCTCGAAAATGTTTATAAGATTCATCAGACATGATTTACCTTTCATAAATCCATGCTGACTTTGTTCAATGATTTCACCACTTTCCAAATGTGCTGCTATCCCATCTTTAATAACTGACTCTAGCATTTTCCCCACTACCGATGTTAGACTAACTGGTCTGTAATTCCCCGTTTTCTCTCTCCCTTTTTAAAAAGTGACGTTTTGTTCTTGCAGTTCATTCAGATTTCACTCCAACTTCTGCGTCATTTTCAGATTTCACCATATCCTCCTCCACTACTCATTAAGGGTGTTCATCATGGGTGGCACAGTGGTACAGTGGTAGAGTTGCTGTCTTACAGAGACCCTGGATTGGTCCTGACCATGGGTGCTGTCTGTACAGAGTTTGTATGTTCTTCCTATGAACTGCATGGTGCTCACTGGGTGCTCAGGTCTCCTCCCACACTCCAAAGTCGGACAAGTTTGGAGGTTAATTGGCTTTGGTAAAGTGGATAACTGATTGGCGCTGACTCCGTCGGCCGAAAGGCCTGTTCCCGCGCTGTATCTCTAAAAAAAAGTGATATTTTTCATGTTGTTGTTAAACGTCTCTGCTTATGTATATTACTTGTTCATAAAATACCAGCGCACGCTGCCTTCGGGACGGCTGCTATGGAGAGGAGACGCTTGCCCACCTTTTTGCAGAGTGTGGATTTGCAAAGAAAGTCTGGAGAGGTTTACAAGGGTCCCTGTCATGAATTATTCCGAACAGCTCTGTCACAGAGGACTCTGTGATTTACGGATTGTTCCCAGGGGCGCATTCAGAGACTGACATCAAGTGCTGCTGGAAGGTCATCAACTCGGTGAAAAAAGCTCTTTGGTCTACCCAAGCTTTGTTGACCTCCCAGCGGAGCGGGATGTCCTTCAGGGAATGTTGCCGACTGGCCCGCTGCAGACTGCAGGAGTACGTGCTGAGGGATGCTCTGAAGCTCGGTGCAGCTAAATCCAAGGCTCGGTGGGGGAGGACCATAGTCTAAGGTCCTTCCACTGCTCGATATGGGGGGCAGGGTGTGGTGGAGACGCCCCTCAAAATAAGGGAAGGGATTTCACGCCAGTGGGCCACATGAGTCGCAAGGGTGGGGGATACATTTGTGAAAATTTGAGCAATGTGTAAACAGTATTAAATGTTTGTATTGCCTCCGAAAATGTCTGATGACTTTCTTCCACGGTTCATGTATTGTATATATTTATTACTTGATTTTACTTCGGAGTCACGTGAGTGACTACGTGAAGAGCCCGCCAGGGCGAATGCGCGACATATCGTCTAGCGCATTGAGAGCGACAGGTGGGGAGGAGCGTTCCCCGCAGCGGTAAGCTTAAAACCGGAGACCTACAGGTAAGTTACTTACTCTGAGGTCATTTTTCGGGTGTCTTTCTGTTTCCAGGAAGACCAACGATGGACAGGACCCATACCAAGTCCAAACGGGCCGCTAAGAAACTGGCTGAGGAGGACCACGGAAGTACCGGGAGCCAGCAGCGGCCGACTGCAGCATCGCAATCTTTGCGATCAGCGGTCTCTGTCCCGGCACCTGTGCAGCCTGGGTCGCCACAGGCTGACAGGAATGCCAAAAGGTGGGACACGCTCATGGACTCCGATGTATCGGGCCATGAGCAAACGCCGCCGGCAGACAGCGACAGTAGTCGCATTTCACGTCTGGAGCGGCTAGTGGAGCAATTGCTTCACCGTGACAAACTCCGTGAGCAGGAGTCAAGTCACTACTGTTCCCCGAGGAAGCCCATGGCAGTACCTTTTTCAGGGCTGCACAATGTATCGCCCTCGATAGAGGGGAGCATTGGGAGTCATTTCTGGGGTGACTCCGAACAAGGGTTGGCTGAAGAGACTTCAAGTGTGCTGGGGGTGCCAGAAGAGAAGATGCTGGGAATGGTGAAAAAGTTTGCGGTGCCTTCACAGTCAGGGCAGCCGCTGAAATAAGAACTAGCAGCCAGCATTGACTACCTTTCAACCCATCAATTGCAGGAACAGGCAGTTAATGAAACCACTGCAAAATACCTGGCACCAGGGAACTGTATTTCATTGAATGTCCCAGCAGTGAATCCCTCCATCTGGGGACATATTGGTGCAGGTATAAGGGCACAGGAGGTACAAATGCAGAAAATCCTCAAACTTTTAACAACGGGGATTACCGCATTTGCCCGGTCGGTGGATGACACGGAAATAACAGAGGCTCTGCAAGATACGCTGGCGATGCTCTGCAATACACAGTTCGAGATCAACTGTTTCCGAAAGAACTCCATCCGCCCAGCCTTGAACCCCAAATTTGAGGCTCTGTGCAAGACCAACACCACACCGCCGCCAATTTTGTTATTCGGGGGCAACCTGTCCAAACAGGTTAAAGACCTGGATGAAGAGGCGAAAGCCGTCGGGCTCATGAAGGCATCGGGTAAAATACCTCGGCGACAGCACCCCTACGCATCCACCAGCAGGCCACGTCACATCGAAGCTGGTGAAAGCTCGAAGGCCGCAGCCCAAGGACAAAGGTCTTTTTTAGACCGCGGCCTGAGCGACCTTCATGGAAGATGCGCCAACCCCGAATTCCAGCACCTCAATCGGCCAAGAAACAGAAGAAGAAGAAGAGAGGAACACCCCACTGGTAACCATGGAGGTAGGTGGGTCTGGTTCCTCGCAGGACATAGCAGGTGCAATGGATACACTTGTTGGTGGTAGGTTACGCTGGTTTTGTGAGGCATGGAGCTCAATAACCTCTGATTCTTATCTACTGCATAGTGTTCAAGGATAGGAAATTGAATTCGAAAACAAACACCTTCCTCCAGTTCAGCATGCACCCATCAGATCATTTATTCTATCACAACAAGAGAAGTTGGATGGTCATGCTGAAATTAAGATGCTTTATACTAAGGGTGTAATTGAGAGATCTCAACATGAGTCTCGAGAATTTGTGTCAAACATTTTCACAAAAAAGAAAAAAGATGGTGGATGTCGCATCATTACTGATTTGAGACAATTGAACACATTTGTGCAGTATACTCACTTCAAAATGGAAACCTTTGTCATGGCCTAACAATTGATTTCCGAAGGCTACTTCATGGCATGCATCGATTTAAAAGATGCATACTGTTCGGTGCCTATACACAAGGATCACCGCCGATATCTGAAGTTTAACTGGATGGGGCAGCTTTGGCAGTACAAAGCACTACCTAATGGATTGACCTCAGCCCCCAGATTATTCACCAAATTACTGAAACCAGCTCTGGCGGTTCTTCGGAAACAAAAACATATTGTCATGGCGTATTTAGATGACATACTAATCATGGGTAAAACCTACGAATTAGCCAAATTAGCTGTTACAGCTACCATAGGTCTATTTGAGAAACTGCGGTTTGTCATACATCCAGATAAATCAAAGTTAACACCATCCACAACTATGGACTATTTGGGATTCACCATTAATTCAGTTCACATGACTGTGACTTTACTTAGGGGAAAGGCAACTGAATTAATGGAAGTTTGCAGCAACCTTGCTGTCATCAGTCAACCATCTATCAGACAAGTAGCAAGGGTAATTGGCAAAATCATAGCTGCTTTTCCAGCGACACACTTTGGACCTTTGCACTATCAAAATTTACAGAGAGCAAAGGTGCGAGCACTTAAACATCATGCTGGTCATTTCGATAGACCAATGCAATTACCAACAAAAGCTATTTTGGAGCTGCGATGGTGGACACATAACATTCGGCGTTCCTACAGCTCCATTATTATTAGCAACCCGTCAGTTGTATTACAGACTGATGCCAGCGCTCAAGGTTGGGGTGCCACCAACACCATCTCCAGTTATGGGGGCAGATGGGATGCGCATGAATCATCTTTGCTTTATACACTTGGTATAAATTATTTGGAAACGTTGGGAGCATTCTATGGTTTGAAGGCGTACTGTTCAAAAATGCTTAATTTGCATGTTCGTCTGCAAATAGATAATACCACTGTGGTGGCTTATATTAATCACATGGGTGGAACCAGATCGATATCATGTGATGATCTGGCCAATTCAATCTGGCAATGGTGTATCAAGAGAAACATTTGGATATCTGCTATTTACCTACCAGGTAAACTTAATTCAGTGGCAGACACCAGGTCACGAAAATTTAATGACAACACTGAATGGATGTTGGACCCCAAAGTGTTTGCAGACATCATAGCAAGATATGGAACACCAGATATCGGTCTATTTGCATCTAGGCTTAACCACCAGTTGCCGACATATGTTGCGTGGGAACCAGACCCTGGGGCAGCAGCAATGGGCGCATTTTCGCTGCACTGGGGAAAATTGTTTTTCTATGCATTTCCCCCCTTCTGCCTCATCAGTCAGGTCTTACGCAAAATACAACAAGACTCTGCGTCAGGTATTTTGGTAGTACCCGACTGGCCTACCCAGCCATGGTTCCCTGTGGCTCTCGACATGGTTTCAGAACCATGTATGGCCATCACTAAAAGACCAGACTTGATGGTCCATCCTGTAACTGGCGAAAGTCATCCATGCCATGACAGGACAAATCTGTTAATTTGCAGAATTTGAACAGGCCACTTCTGGAGCTTGGACTGACGGACCGAACCATCAACATGATCACGGCGGCACAAAGAGAGTCTACCAGAAAACAGTACCTGACTTACATCAGGAAATGGGAACGATATTGTTCCAGGACTAATGTTGAGTATAACTCAGCCACTGTAACTAATGTCCTGGAGTTCCTCGCTAACCTTCATTTCGATGAAAGGCTTAGCTACAGTGCCATCAACAGCGCCAGGAGTGCCCTATCGACCTATTTGGGGTGGGGATTCGACCACCATTCACTGGGGTCTCACCCCTTGGTTTCCAAACTAATGAGGGGTATATTTAACTCGAATCCCCCTAGGGCCAAATACTCTCACATTTGGGATGTGAGTATTGTGTTGACGTTGCTTCGGGGTTGGTCACCAGCAACGTCCCTGTCCCTGGAGAAACTTACCCTTAAATTGGTAATGCTGATGGCACTGGTCTCGGCCCAGCGGGTGCAATCTTTACACAAATTACGACCTGCCTCGATGGCCAAAGGGACAAATGGTAAAACATTTTATATTCATGAACTGGTAAAACAAAACAGACCAGGGTCATCAGGCCTTAAACTAGAGTTTCGGGCATACCCTACAGATGTTCGCTTATGCGTTATGACACATCTGTTACTTTACATTGAACTAACAGCTAAAGTAAGAGGCCAAGAATTGGCACTATTAGTGAACCACAAAAGACCTCACAACAGGGTATCGACCCAAACTATATCTAGATGGCTTCGACAGGTTTTGGGGGCTGCAGGGGTGGATACTGATATTTTAAAATCTCATTCCACCAGGGCTGCAGCCACATCGGCAGCACGGCACATGGAGGTTCCAATGGATCACATCTTGGGTACGGCAGGATGGTCCAGGGAGAAGACCTTCCAAGAATTTTATAATAAGCCAGTTGCCAAGCCTGTGACTTTTGCAGAGACTATTTTGAGTTCTGTTTTATAATACGCACCGAAGGACAGGGGTCATTATTATAATTTGTGTTAATAAATCACTTATTGTTTCTTTTTAACAATTGATTCATGTCTGGATTTGTTAACATACTTCCTCCTCAGTCTACGACAGCAGGGTGTGAAGCATGGACTCATTCCGTGGCATGAAATCACAGAGGTTTAAAATCTTCACGTAGTCACTCACGTGACTCCGAAGTAAAATAGTAAGATTAAATGAGAACTTACCAGTTTGAAGTTTGATCTTTATTTTATGAGGAGTTACGTTGAGGGTTTACGTGCCCTCCACGCCCACCCTCTATTATAAAGGTCAGCTGGTATTATTGTTCTTATCTTAGTATGTTATTTTGACTACCGTATCTGTGATTTCACACCACTGCTTTGAAGATATGTCGCGCATGCGCCCTGGCGGGCTCTTCACATAATCCCTCAACGTAACTCCTCATAGAATAAAGATCAAACTTCAAACTGGTAAGTTCTCATTTAATCTTAGTAATAAAGTCTATTTTGAATTTTTTTTTAAATGATTTGTTAATATCCAGCTTTCTTGGAAAATAAAAAAACACGTTTAAAGGAAATAAATCCGAGACACTACATCTTGAAAATACTAGCCTTGTCTTGGCAGAAAAACCAGATCATTTTTCCAAGACATGGACACCCTTCACCGATTACTTGCAAGGATAGTATGGCGCAACACAACTTAGGATTTAAATCCAACTATGGGTTGGGTGAGGTGGGTGGGGAGGGACGAGAGGCAGGTATATCACCACTTTTCTCCTCTTCTTTTTGTTCTCTTTTTTTCTTTTTCTTTTATCTTTCTTTCTTTTACCCACTCTTTGGCTACCCCTTGGTAGTCTAGGGGTCCTATCTTTGCACATCTCACTTTTTCTTTTTCTTGTTCTTGCTCTTTTCTTTTCCTCTAACTCAAAATTGATTCTCCACCCTCTCCCCCTTCTCTCTCACAGTCTCTCACCTGTTTTGGGCAGAATTTCTTGCAGTTTCTGAGCTGCCAGCCCACCAGGCCTAAGTGACTGAGCAGCCAGCCCACCAGGCCTGAGTGACTGAGCTGCCAGCCCACCAGGCCTGAGTGACTGAACTGCCAGCCCACCAGGCCTAAGTGACTGAGCTGCCAGCCCAACAGACCTGAGTGACTGAGCTGCCAGCTCACCAGACCTGAGTGACTGATCTGCCAGCCAACCAGGCCTGAGTGACTGAGCTGCCAGCCCAAGAATCAATTCAGATCCACAATGTCCATACTAGCCCTCTGGAAACCAGTCCCTTCGGCCCACAACACCCATACTAGCACCCCAGAAAGCCCCCCCCCCCCCAATATTGGAATTGGTGGAGAGGTGGAATATTGCGTTGGGGGACCAGCCCTCCCGTGTGAACATGGGACCCAATGGTCCCACTTAGTCTAGTATGTCATAGAGTGGAAGGTTTCATCTTAGGAGCAGATGTGGCAAATGCAAAAAATTGAGAATAAAGAATGGGGTCAATGCAAGAGGCAAGGTGGGAGGAAGTATAGGCAAGGTAGCATAGGGTGTCAGTGAGTTTGTAGTAGACTTCAGTAGATAATTTGTCTCCTGTGACAGGGACAGAGAGATCAGGGACAAAGGATACAGTGTGACAGGAAAGGGGGATGTGATTGGCAGATAGCAAAGCTTGGCAAGAGATAGCTGGATACAGGAGAGGGGAAGGTGACTGAAGATGTCTTCTGAGATGATTGGGTAAGAGAAGAGTTCTACTGCGGACAAGGAAGTGAGAAACAATCTGTCTTACCGAAAGTGGCTTCTGGTGCTCTGCCAGAGAAAGGAGAATGCTCGGGTATTTGAAACATTTTGTTAAATAATGTTATTATCCAGATCAGGGGACTGTAAGAAGGGTCTCGACCCGAAACGTCACCTATTCCTTTTCTCCAGAGATGCTGCCTGTCCCACTGAATTACTCCAGCATCTTGTGTCTATCTTGACTGCATGGTCTATCTGATTTAAGTAGAAATATGTTTATTTATAATATCTTTTATATAGTCAATAGCTATTGTCCTCCAAGGTAGCAGACATCATTATGCTTTTTGGGACTTACTTCCTGTAACCGTCTTGATCTTTGGTAGTTTGGTTGATCTCTGTCAAGACTGTGCATGAAGACACGTGCATTAAACTAGCTTCAAAATACTTGCCCTCCACCTTCATTTCCTTTATGAAGATATAACAGTTTCACTCAATGCACTGCTTCCAGTCTTCTGCCTAAATGAAGGCCTCACCAAATTTGCTTTAGCTGACTTAATTGCCTGTCTTTTTTATTGTTTCCAGACCTTATTTTGCATAGAAAGACAGAGATCAAAAAGCTTTCAAGACAATGGGCGAATACCTCTTTATTGATTTTCCCAGACACCCTAACAAATTATTCATTGTTCTGTTTGTAGAGGGGGATAAAAAACAAATTCTGTTGATTGCATATTGGAAATCTTTTATCTGGATTTCTTTCCTTAAAGCTGTTAAGTATTCACGGTGTATAAATATGTTAATTTTAACAAAATGTTCAATAGATACCGTGTATTTTTGAGTGCTATCTTCGCATTGGGATACACTAAATTGTATTTTTGCAGTAGTTATTTAATAATTCACTGATATTTGTTGCAAGGAAATTCAAATCAATACTTTAGGTCAAAGTGCAAACAAATCATGTTGAGGCTGAATTAACCAAGTATGTAGGATTATCGGAAGTAAAGACTTAACTCTCAAAGCACCTTTTTTTATACAACTTGCTGCAACTCCTGAAAACATTTGCAAAAGGCTAGGTTTTTGCTTACAAATTTGGAACTCATGAAGATAACATATTTTATTGCTGAGGAACAAAAGAGTTTCTATTTCAAAGAATTATTATTACCATTCGCACTCATAAGTTATCATAGTAATAAAATCATAGAGTCATACAGCATGGAAACAGGCCATTTAGTCCAATGTTGCCCATGCCAACCAATATGCCCCATCCACACTAGCCCTAACTCCCTACATTTGGCCCATATCCTTCTAAACTTTTCCTATCCAGGTACCTGCCAAAATGTATTTTAAATGTTGTGATAGTACCTGCAAAGGTACAGTTCATAGGGTAACATATCTTGTCCCACACATTTCCGTTTAACTTTGCCCCTCTCATCTTAAAGCTATATCCTCCAGTGTTTAACATCTCTACCTGGGGAAAGGGTTCTGACTGTGTATCCTATTTGCAGCTCTGATAATTTTCTTCGCAAAGGAAATTAACAGCGGCAGCCAAGTTTGTGGTCTCATGGTTTGAATTGTTACACGGCAGGGGTGGAAAAAATCTAGGAATAAATATCACCATCAATTTATCCTAGACTAGCCGCATCAACGCTATGGCGAAGAAAGCAGACCAATCCCGTTACTTCCTTTGAAGGCTTATTCGCCAACAATCATCACCAAACTTCTATTGATGTGCTGTTGAAAGCATTTTATCAGGATGCATCACATCTTGGTTTGGGAACAGCTCGATACAAGGCTGCCAGATATGGCAGAGATTTGTGGACGTAGCAGGACCATCACGCAAATCAACCTCTTCTATTGATTCCATCTACATGTCGCGCTGGCTCGGCAAGGTCACCAGCATAATGAAGGACCAGTTTCAACCCGATCACTCCCTCTTCTCCCTTCTCCCATCAGGCCAGAGATACAGAAGTTTAAAAATACATATCTACTGATTCAGGGACAGTTTCTTCCCCTCTTGTTCCATGTTCCTCTCAGGCAACCTTCCCTCAGGCAACTGAACAATCCTTTCATCAGCTAGAGTGCTGTCCTGACCTCCCATCTACCTCAATGGAGACCTTTGAACAATCTTTATTCAGACTTTATTGGACTTTATCTGGCACTAAATGTTGTACACTTTATCCATTATCTGTGCACTGTGGACAGCTTTATTGTAATCATGTATATTCCTTTCTTTGACAGGCTAGCACAAAAAACAAAAGCTTTTCACTGTACCTCAGTACACTTGCCAATAATAAACTAAACTAAACTAATCAAGGCTAGCATTTATTGTAGGAGATTAATTAGTGAGGGGAATAGGCAGGCACTTCTGTGGCCAAAATCAGGACTCCAGAATAATAAAACATGAACATTAGCAGGTCAGGCAGTTTCTTGGGAAGGAATGGTCAGGTTACATTTTGGGTCGGGACCTTTCTTCAAACCAATAGACAATAGACAATAGACAATAGGTTCAGGAGTAGGCCATTCGGCCCTTCGAGCCATTCAATATGATCATGGCTGATCATCCACAATCAGTACCCCGTTCCTGCCTTCTCACCATATCCCCCGACTCTGCTATCTTTAAGAGCTCTATCTAACTCTCTCTTGAAAGCATCCAGAGAATTGGCCTCCACTGCTGAGGCAGAGAATTCCACAGATTCACAACTCTCTGGGTGAAAAAGTGTTTCCTCATCTCCGTTCTAAATGACCTACCCCTTATTATTATAACCAATGCTACATTTGCCTGATGAGTTCCTCTAGCACTTTGTGTTTTGCTCAAAATTCCAGCATCTGCAGTTTCTTGTGACTCCAAAATGGTATGTTGCCTCCCTGGATGCAGAGACATCCACAGGTTTGTTAGAAAGGGGGATGAGGTCCTGCAGAGTGAGTTTAGGGATAAAGGCAGAAGGTTAAAACACAGGCCTCTATGATTGTAAAATCATGATTACACCCTACACCACACATACTGGAGTACAGATAGTGCAGCCATAGGAAGATAAAACAAATAAATGTGTGGCTAAAGATCTGGCATAGTAGAGAATACTTTAGTTACATGGATCATTGAGATCACCTCTGGAGTAGGTGAGACCCAGACAAGAAGAACGAGTTGCAACTAACCTGGAAGGGGAGCAATATCCTTGCACACTACTTGAGAGGGTTTAATCTAATCTGGCAGGGAGAGTGAGAAGCATAGTAGCAGATGAGAGGTTAACTCAGTGCCAGTGGGAAGAACAGACAGACTCAGGTTAAGGAACATGGGACAACTGGCAGGTCCATCTGCAGTCACTTCAAAGCAAGGGACCTTATAGATTAATCAGGCGAGTAACTTGGAATTATGATATTATTGCAATCATTGAGATATTGAAATAAGAAAAAGGATTGAGCATTGGAGTGGAAGAGAATCACACTACTGATTGCGGCAGTATATAGAGAGGATATCCTGGGTAAGAGAGGAGCTCTTTCTTTGTTGGGATTATATTATAGGGTCCCCAATAGTCAGCGGAAATTAGATGAACAGATATGTTGTGTAAGCAAATCACAGAGATGTGTAAGAACAATAGGGTCATAATATGAGGGGATTTTATGGGCCTGTCCCACTTTAGCGACTTTTTTGGTGACTGCCGGTACCCATCATAGGTCGTTGCAGGTCGCCGAAAAATGTCAACATGTGGAAAATCCAGCAACGACCAGAAAGACGCTAGGACTCTTTGGGTGACTGAGGAGACTACTCACGACCATACAGGCGACACCCCGGCAACATGTCGCGGGGTGAAGCCTGCATGGTCGTGAGTAGTCGCCCAAAGAGTCGTACCTTGTTTTGGTCACCGCTGGATTTTCAACATGTTGAAAATTTTCAGCGACCTGCAACGACCTATGACGGGTGCTGGCAGTCGCCGAAAAAGTCGAGTAAGTGGGACAGGCCAATTATGATGACTGTCATTGCCTTTGTATAAGAGGCTTAGATGGAACATAAACTGTGAAGTGCATTTAAGAGAGTTTTCTAAGACAACATGTGGATCGGTGTACCAGAGTTCAAGGTAGATAGTAAGAATTTTTTTCTGTCGATAGGGGCATTGAAAACAAGGGAGCAATAGCATTGGCCGGCAGAAATGTTAGCAAATGCTAGTTCCTGTTCTGTGCAACTCTCTAACTTCATGACTATGAATCTTTCTTCGTTGTGCTTAGATTTATCACTTAATCCTCTGACAAAGACCACTGAATAAATGTCCATGTATGTTCTTTAAATGAGTGAACTTCCTTTCATTGACTCCAGTGGTCAATAATTCCCCTACCATTTAAGACTTCGTGACCTTTCAGCAGCACCTTCCGTCGTTGTTTACCATTGTCTTCCTTACGGAGATACTTTGCTTTCATAGTAATAAAGGAATTAACTTGTTGATTATGTGGAAAGGTCACATAGAAAAGCTACTGTCTCTAATCAATTGTCTGCTTTTTCAAAGTCACATTAAAATGCATTCCTATAAGACCATAAGATGGTAAGACATTGGAGCAGAATTAGGCCATTTGGCCAATCGAGTCTGCTCCACTATTTGATCATGGCTGATCCATTTTCCCTCTCAACCCATTCTCATGAGTTCTCCCTGTAACCTTTCATGCCCTTACTGGTCAAGAACCTATTAATCTCTGCTTTAAAATACCCAGTGAGTTGGCTTGACGTGGCCTCCACAGTTGTACGGCTTTCACCAGAAGGCGGTGTGTATATGGAACAAGCTACCAGTGGGAATAAATGCAGCAAGTAAAAAAAGAACAATTAGAAAACATTTGGACAGGATAGGAGAAGAAGGGTCTTGACCCGAAACGTCACCCATTCCTTTGCTCCAGAGATGCTGCCTGTCCCGCTGAGTTAATCCAGCTTTTTGTGTCTATCCTCAGTTTCAACCAGTATCTGCAGTTCCTTCCGACACATAGGAAGGTTTAGGTGGATATGTGCCAAACAGGCAAATGGGATTAGATTAGAGGTTGCATGGAAGAGTTGGGCCTTACGGCCTGTTTCCATGCTGTATGATTCCATGAGTCTAGGCCTCTGTGAGTGGGGTTTTTTGGTATGAAACCTTGCCTTGTTAAATGCCTCCATAAGTTTCTCGTATGTGAGTATTCCCTAATTTGTCAAACTTTTGTACTTGATACATCCACTGGAGTATTTGTATCTTTGTCATGTTCAATTTGAATTTTCTTCAAAGACCAATCTCCATTCTCTGTAATAACACCAGACATGTGAATATCTGTTGTCTTTAACTTCATCAATACTCTCCTGCATTTCCCATTCCTGTCAACAACTTCCAGTTTGCTCACACTGTCGTTATTCATTGATTCAGCTCTTCATCCAACTCTGCATTGCATTGAACAATTGACCTTAGCTTCATGAACATCAGCTTCTCAAACATGTTTCTTATTGATTAACAGAGCAGGGAAGGCATCCAGCTATTAAGAGCCTCTGCCGACTCATCACCATTTCACTTATACAAACAAAACACTGCATTCTTTCTGAATTATCCCACCCATCTAGCACCAAACGAAAAACAGATTTTACATTGCAGTCCATCAAAATAAATTGGAAATTCCCAGACAGATAATTTTACCCGAAAGTTTCGGTCTCTGAACTGCTTCTCAGAGGCAAGGTCAATGGAGTACATTTCTGAAGAGGAGTACAACAAACTGCTTCTGGAACATCTTCTGAGATAGCATTTTCTGAGATAGCAGCAAATGGTGAGGCAACACACATTTGGCATGGTGGTGCAGTGGTACTGATGCTGCTTTACCATGCCAGAGCCCCAGATTTGCTCCTGACTATGGCTGCTGTCTGTAAAGGGTATGTTCTCCTGTGACCTATGTAGATTTTCTCCAGGTGCTCCGGTTTCCTCCCACACTCCAAAGACATACAGGTTTGTAGGCTAATTGGCTTGGTAACATTGTAAATTGTCCCTAGTGAGTGTAGGATAGTGCTAGTATACGTGGATCGCTGGTTCAGTTTCCATTTCAGTCTCGTTTATTGTCACGTGTACCGACGTACATTGTAAAGCTTTTTGTTGCGTGCTAACCAGATAGGTTGGTGTGGACCCTGAGGGCCGAAGGGCCTATTTCCACGCTGTATCTCTAAACTAAAAAAAAATCTACAGCAGAATGCTTGGATGTGGGCCTTGGCAGAGCTGCATGACGAACAATGTAAACAAAATGCTTGATACATTGACTTGCCTGAGCACCATGTCACTGTCCAAGGCAGTTTGGACTGAAATGAGCAGAAATGTCTTAATCCAACAGATCACAACACCAGTGGGCTGTACGTCCAGAAGGATCTGAAGTACCAAACCCTTCACAAAGATTCATAAAGAACTTAGGGCCCACACGGTCACAGGGAGAACGTACAAATTCCGTACAGACAGCACCCGTAGTCAGAATCAAACCCGGTTCTCCGGTGCTGTAAGGCAGCAGCTCTACCACTATGCCACCTTGGCACTTCTATTGGCCAGGACAAATAAAAATCCCCCCAAATATTTGAACGTTGGTCAGATTTCCACTAAGTTCAGACAGCTGCCACCATAGCTTGGCAGCAGAGTTGGATGGTGCTTTAAACACAGAGCGTCTGGCCGCAACAGATTACTGAGATTGCTGATGGACAGGCCCAAGAGAGTGAGGCTGATGCTGTGGAGCACTACACGCTATCCTTTCTCAGGAAGATGCCATTCATTCCTCCACCCTTGGGAAGCTGCCAGTGCCCTTGCTTTTCCTTGTCAGACTGCTAGCCAAGGCTGCCGCTATGCATGATGATTCAAGACAATCCATGACTCTTTGCAATCATCGTGGAGCCTCCTTCAACCCACGTTGGAAGACTTCACCTGCCATGTTGCAGCTACGAGGAGTAGAGTGAGTAGGAACACCGAAGTCAGACAAAAGACAGGTACTAAAAACTATACAAAATAAATTAGTTGATTCACTATGATTACCTTTTATTGATCTTTTCAGGTTAGAATGTGACAGGCAAGGCCAACGTTTATAACAAATAAGAATATATGAAGTCAATGCTTCCTGATTTGTTGCCATCTTTCTGGTGAAAATGCACCCACATTGCTGTTGAGGAAAGTCCCAGAATTTAGAGCTAGCAATAATGATAAAATGGTGATCAACTTCCAAACTGGATGGTGTAATGGGGTATAAATTATGGGTGGAGGCATTCCACGATGTTTAAGGCTCTCATCCTTTTTGATAGTAGGTTTTGTTAGGTAGTATCAAAGTAGCATAAGGAGTAGTTACAATACATTTTGTAAATGGTGCACACTACAATACTGTGTATCAGTGGCAGAGGGAATGATACTGAACACTTTAACTCCCCCTCGCATTCACACACTGACATTTATATCCTGGGCCTCCTCCATTGTCAGAGTGAGGCCCAGCGCAATGTGGAGGAACAGCACCTCATATTTCACTTGGGCAGCTTATAACCCCAGCTGTATGAACATTGACTTATCTAGCTTCAAGTAACCCTTGCTTTCTCTCTCTCTCGTTCCCCTCCCATTTCTCAGTCTTACTGTCTTTGACTACATTTTATCTCTGTTTGCTTTGTTGCATCTCCCATCTAACAATGATTGATTCTACATTCCCTTTGTCCTGTTTTCACACCTTACGCATCCTTATCTATACACTTCCTTATCTATGTACCTCCCACTCCCCTGACATCAGTGTGAAGAAGGGTCTTGACCCGAAATGTCACCCATTCCTTCTCTCCAGAGATGCTGCCTGTCCCGCTGAGTTACTCCTGCATTGTGTGACAGGCTGCTTCATTATGGAAGGTGTCAAGCTTTGTGAGTATTATTAGAACTGAGGGTCCAATCTAAGAAAGGGGCAGATGGGAAAGGCGAGGACTTTATTCCTTGGAGTGCAGGAGGAAGTGTGGTGATCTTATAGAGGTGCATAAAATCATGAGGGGAATAGATAGGGTGAATGCGCAGTGTATTTTACTCAGGGTAGGGGAAACTAAAATCAGAGGACATAGGTTTAAAATGAAAGGGGCAAGATTTAATACAAACCTGAACTTTCCCACTCAGATGGTGGTGTGTATATGGAACAAGAAAGTAGTTGAGGTAGATATTACAACAGCATTTAAAAGATGAACAGGTACATGGATAGGAAAGGTTTTGAGAAATAGGGGCCAAACGCAGGCAAATGGGAATATCTTCGTTGGGACATTTTGGTCGGCCTGGATGAGTTCGACCAAAGCCTTTCATAAGGTCCCGCACGGGAGACTGGTGACTAAAATTAGAGCACATGGTATTGGGGGTAGGGTGTTGACATTGGATAGAAAATTGGTTGGCAGACAGGAAGCAAAGAGTAGGAGTGAATGGGTCTTTTTCAGAATGGCAGGCAGTGGTGAGTGGAATGCCGCAAGGCTCGGTGTTGGGGCCGCAACTATTTACCATATATATTAATGATTTGGAAGAGGGAATTAGGAGCAACACTAGTAAGTTTACAGATGACATAAAGCTGGGTGGCAGTGTGAACTGTGAAGAGGATGTTAGGAGGTTGCTGGGTGACCTGGGCAGGTTGAGTGAGTGGGCAGATGCGTGGCAGATGCAGTATAATATAGATAAATGTGAGGTTATCCACTTTGGGGGCAAAAACAAGGGGGCAGATTATTATCTCATTGGGGTTAGGTTAGGCACGGGGGAGGTGCAGCGAGACCTGGGCATCCTTGTACACCAGTCACTGAAAATTGGCATGCAGGTACAGCAGGCAGTGAAGAAAGCTAATGGAATGTTGGCCTTCATAACAAGAGGATTTCAGTATAGGAGTAAAGAGGTTCTTCTACAGTTGTATAGGGTTCTGGTGAGACCACATCTGGAGTATTGTGTCCAGTTTTGGTCTCCTAATTTGAGGAAGGACATCCTTGTGATTGAGGCAGTGCAGCATAGGTTCACCAGATTGATCTCTGGGATGGCGGGACTGTCATATGAGGAAAGATTGAAAAAACTAGGCTTGTATTCACTGGAGTTTAGAAGGATGAGGGGGCATCCTATAGAAACATATAAAATTATAAAAGGACTGGACAAGCAGATGCAGGAAAAATGTTCCCAATGTTGGACGAGTCCAGAACCAGGGGCCACAGTCTTATAATAAAGGGGAAGATTGAGGTGAGAAAAAACTTTTTCACCCAGAGAGTTGTGAATTTGTGGAATTCCCTGCCACAGAGGGCAGTGGAGGCCAAGTCACTGGATGGGTTTAAGAGAGAGTTAGATAGAGCTCTAGGGGCTAGTGGAATCAAGGGAAATGGGGAGAAGGCAGGCACGGGTTATTGATTGGGGATGATCTACCATGATCACAATGAATGGTGGTGCTGGCTCGAAGGGCCGAATGGCCTCCTCCTGCACCTATTTTCTATGTTTCTATGTTTCTATGTGCCTGTTTCCATGCTGTATGATTCTATGACTCTAAGATTCCAAGACTCAATGACTCACTGCCACCTACAAGGCAGATTTAATGTTTTTGATGGAATATTCTTCATGTTTTGTGCATGTGCAAACCTCAGGACAAATTTTGATTGTTTTCTCTGGAACATTGGGGGCTGAGGAAAGACCAGATAGAAGTGTATTAAGAGATGAGTGGCATAGACCTTTTAGACCGTCAGAACCTTTTTCACAGGATGGAAATGTCAAAGATAAGAGGGCATAGCTGTGGGTGAAAGGGACAATGTTTAAACAAGATGTATGGGGCAAGATTTCACACCGAGTGTGGTGGGTTTCTGGAACTTGCTGCTATGGATGGTGGTGGAGTCAGATACGACTGTGGCACTTAAGAGGCTTTTAGGTAGGCACATGGATATGCAGAGAATTGAGGGATATGGATCATGTGCAAGCAGATGAAATTAGTTTTGCTTGGCATCATGTTCCGCACAGATATTGTGCGCTAAAGGGCCTGTTGATGTGCTGTACTCTTCTATATTTTATTTTATATATGAGCAGCTCATGTGTTCAACTAATGAAATATTTAGAATAAACCTTCTAAAGTGCAGAACAAAGTGGTAAATGGTGCTCTTGTAAAGGAATTCAATAGAGGGATGTAATATATCAATAGACTTACAATTAAACTCACTGGTATTTCAGAGCTATGATGAAATACAGTCTTATTTTCCAACAATAGCTGAAATTGGAAGTGTGGCTCCAATATTTCAACAGGTAAGTTAGACTAATACATCAGGACAGTATTGTGCTGAAATGTTAAAGGTGACATTCAATGGATTAACAGAGGTTTCATTTTGATAACTTAGATGTCCCATTGGTAAAATGGATGACATCCAGTAACCAGTGGCGGCAACAACAAGCATCACTGCAGCATCTTTAATATCATAAAGCAATCCATGATGTTTTACAGATATTTTATCAAACAAAATTTGACACGGGACCACATTAAGGAAAAGAATAAATTTTGGACAAATAATTTTTAGGAAACAAGTTAATAGAGTCGTAAAGTCAGAGTAATACAGTGTGAAAACTTGCACACACCGACCAACATGTCTGAAGTACACTAGTCTCACCTGCCTGCGTTTGGTCCATATCCCTCTAAACCTGTCCTATCCATGTATCTGTCCAAATGTTTCTTAAACATTGCAATACTACCTGCCTCCACTACCTCCTCTGGCAGCTCATTCTAGCCACCAATTTGTGTGAAAAATTTACCCCTGAGGTTCCTATTAAATCTAACCCTCCCTCACCTTAAACCTATGTCCTCTGGTTCTTGATTCACCTACTCTGGGCAAGAGTCGCTGAGCATCTACCCGATCTATTCTTCTCATGATTTTGTACATATCTAAAAGATCAGTTAAAAGAAAAAATCATATGAAAGAGGTGGATTTGTTTGAGGAAGTGTTAGGGGAGGAAGGGGGAGATAGGCAGGGAATGTTAAAGCTTATGCCTTTAGCAGCTAAAAATACAGTCACCAATTGTTGGTCCCTTTAAAATCGGGGATAAACAAATGGCCTGAACTGGAGCAATGCAGATGATTGGAACTGGTTACATCATGGCCTGGTATGGCAACTTTAATGCACAGGAGCTCAAGAGGCTGCATAGAGCGGTGGACTCAGCCCAGTGTTGTATGGGCACAGACCACCCCATCATCAAATGCATCTATATGCACCCACTACAAAGGGGCCTGTATTCAAAATATACAAGCCATGCCTCTTCTTACTGCTACCTTCAGCAGGAGATACAGAAGCTTGCGGTCCCACACCACCAGGTTCCAGAACAGGTCCCTGAGCCAACTCACACAACATTAATCCTACTTTGACAATGGAACACACCATGGGTCACATTTGGCACATCCTTGGACTAGTTTTTAATTTCCAAGTGCGTTTTGCACTAATGTCTTGTTTTTGTTTGCCCTATCTAATTGATTCTTAAATGTTGCGATAGTATCTTCTAAATATGCCGGGCCTTTGATTCTTGAAAAAGATCTACAAATCAAGCCTCTTTCAAATGCAAGGTCGACCACTGCCAGCATTTAAAAACTATGAAACACAACCTAACCCTAACCCTAACCCTAACCCTAACCCTAACCCTAACCCTAACCCTAACCCTAACCCTAACCCTAACCCTAACCCTAACCCTAACCCAAGGTGAACTGAATAAGCATTTTACAACCAAACACGAAGACCACATGTATGTTCTTAACTACAAATTCTACTGTATATAAATTTGTTCCAGCATGGAGAAAAATCCATTCAGCTGCCAGCACTGCTTGTTGGTGCCTGTTTTCTTCAAAAAATCTAATCCAAATCCCATCTGCTCCCATTGTTCATATATCCATTCATAACTTTTTCCTTCAGCCATCTATCCACAACCTGTTCTTGAAAATTAATATGTTTGTTGCTTCACTATCTAAATCCACGATTGCATTGCACATTTTCATAAACCTCCATGTAAAATATAAATCTCTTGCTTCCAGTTATAAATCTATTACATTTTTATGTCAATGTCTCTGCCATATGATATTGTTCATTTATTGTTTCTATTTACTTGCTCCGTCACATCTTTTCAAACTTCAAATTTCTGAGCGATATCACCCAATGATCTCAGCTGTTCAAATGAAAACACCCATCAATGATAAGTGTGCCCATTACCTTATTCTGAGAATTGTTCACGTACTCTGTTTTTCTTTCATAGAAATGTGTCTTTATCTTTAGAGGTGCACACGGCGTAGGATTACATAATTTAAAAATAGTAATGAATTTGTATCTGATATAATGCAAATCACATCAGATTTAAGATTGTTTATCTGGAAGGATCATCAGAAGAATCACTGAAAATGCCAGGCATCAGTCATGTAGGGATACAGCATGAAAAAAAGCCCTTGGTCTACATTGACCATTGATCACCCATTCACACTCGTTCAATGTTATCCCACCTTCTCATCTACTCCCTACACACTAAGCAATTTACAGAGGCCAACTATCCTACAAATCCACACGACTTTGGGATGTAAGAGGAAGCCAGAGTACCCGGAAGAATCCCACATGGTCACCAGGAGAAAGTGCAAACTCCACACAGATCAGGTTTGAACAGTGGCATTGTGAGGCAGCAGCTCTACCAGCTGAGCCTTTGTGCCACCCTGCTTTAGTTTAAAGAAGCAAACTTGTTTTGTTAAATGCACACACATAATCAGAACTCACCGAGAAAATTAAGTTTTCATTTGTCCCTTGATCCAGCCGGGACTGACATAGCTATCAACGTTGATCTTCTGCATGAAAGAGCAAAATTCATCCAGAACATTCCAAGAAGCATCTTTGCCTTTTCTGCTCATTTCTTTTGTGCTGAACAGTCGGAATGTTATGAGTGTATTCATAGAACCATTCCTCTGAACTGCAGAAGGTGCATTGTTTTATAATCAGAACATTACCAGGGTGAAATTTCATTACACAGATGGCGATGAACCAATTTATATCATCAAAACACAGCAGGTATAAATGATCTTGTAGGCACATTTTTGCTATGAAATTACATTTATATTAATGTCACTCCAAATTTCATTGCCTGGAAAATGATATTGCACTGTCTTCCCAATGGTGGAGAATAGATGGAGTGACGTGCTTTCATCCCTCTACCAAAAGGAAACTCATTTTGAGTTCTACTTGAATCACCTCTTTGATTGACATTGACCCAAATCCCTTCCAGCCTCTGATGGAATGTTTAAAAAGTCTCTGATGGACAAAGGCAAAATTTACAGTTAATTTTCATTAATGTATGCTGACAACCTTCCCAGCTCATCTGACAGATACAGCACCATTCAAATTGATTGTGCTCTGTTCTGAATGCAATTTTCACATTCTAACACACTGTCCCTGCCCCATAAATCATTTAACTGAAATTTATTTACCTTGTTTTTTTAATATTTAATTTATATATTGAACACATTGAAATAAGATAGCCTTGTGCGGCTGCTCATTTTCAGTATTTATTAAGATTCTGCAATGCTATCAATTAATTATTAATGAAATCTATAGCCTTAATGTTACCAAAGGCTTTGAATTTTTTTTGAAATGTTCTAATTGCAGGGAAGAAATTAGAACAGGAAAGGATCTGATATATAATATTCATATAATATTTATTTCTGATGGATACCTTTGACTTTTGAACAGATCTTTAACTGTATTCTCCGGTCAGGTTATAGAGCACTAAATGATCTACCGCTTTAAATCTTACACACCATGGATTAGAAACTCATCTGCAATTGTAATGATACAAGTTTCCATATCCCTAACATAATCCCATCATTCAAACCCGTCAATCATTTCAGCTGTAAAAAATCATTAGGGATAATAATTAAAAGAATATAAAAAAGTGGAAAGTCCAGGGTACATGATAACATTGACAGCTCCCTATTGAAAATAATGCTATTTATTTAAAGGGTTATTGTTGACTATAAAATGGCATTGAATTGGTGTGTCACTGTGCACAGCCATTCTAATCATTTATCACCATTCTTATTTTATTTTGAGTGAACTATCATATAAAATAAATTATCGTGGTGGCCAATCATCAAATAATATGCTGAAACTATGAAGTGTTGAGGTTCTGCTGCTGGAATAACTTAAGCCACACACCGTGATTAAGATCCAAAAACTTTATTAACGTTACAGCATAGGTAACTTCATCTTAGCACGTTACTCTAAAAGTGAGAGAGAAAGGGCAGGGAGGCTTTCTGTTAAACTAGTGGGCGTAGCTACAAAATATGACTCATAACATGAGTCACTGATCTACATTAAGTTCTTTTTGTTTCACTTTCTTGATAGATTTTATACATAATACCAAAATCTCACACTTCAATTTGATTTTTTTAAAATATCATGAACTGAGAGTCAAAGAAGATATGTAAATAGTTTCTTAAATTCCACCAGTTTATTTTATTTATAAGCTACAGGTGGTTCTGTTATGGTGCGTGTGTCCATGACATAAATTGAATGTAATGTAAGTGATAATTAAGGGAAGATTAATTGCCGACACACATTAGAGACAATTTACACATATACCAAGTAAACAAACCCAAGCCAATTAACCTACATACCTGTACGTCTTTGGAGTGTGGGAGGAAACCAAAGATCTCGGGAAAAACCCACACGGTCATGGGGAGAACGTTCAAGATTCAAGATTCAAGAGAGTTTATTGTCATGTGTCCCTGATAGGACAGTGAAATTATTGCTTTGCTTCAGCGCAACAGAACATAGTAGGTACACAAAAATGCTGGAGAAACTCAGCGGGTGCAGCAGCATCTATGGAGCGAAGGAAATAGGCAACGTTTCGGGCCGAAACCCTTCTTCAGACTGATAGGGGGTGGGGAGAAGAAAGGAAAAAAGGCGGAGGAGGAGCCCGAGGGCTGGGGGAGGGGAGGAGACAACGAGAGGGCTGATGAAGGGGAGGGGACAGCAAGGGCTAGCAGAATTGGAAGAATTCAATGTTCAAGCCCCCAGGATGTAGACTGCCCAAGCGGAATATGAGGTGCATTTCCTCCAATTTCCAGTGTTGCTCGCTGTGGCCATGGAGGAGACCCAGGACAGAGAGGTCAGATACGGAATGGGAGGGGGAGTTGAAGTGCTGAGCCACCGGGAGGTCAGGTTGGTTATTGCGGACCGACCGGAGGTGTTCGGCGAAACGATCGCCAAGCCTCCGCTTGGTCTCACCGATGTAGATCAGCTGGCATCTAGAGCAGCGGATGCAATAGATGAGGTTGGAGGAGATGCAGGTGAACCTCTGTCGCACCTGGAATGACTGCTTAGGTCCTTGAATGGAGTCGAGGGGGGAGGTGAAGGACAAGTGTTGCATCTCTTGCGGTTGCAAGGGAAAGTACCCGGGGAGGGGGTGGTACGGGAGGGAAGGGAAGAATTGACAAGGGAGTTACGGAGGGAGCGGTCTTTGCGGAAGGCAGACATGGGGGGAGATGGGAAGATGTGGCGAGTGGTGGGGTCACGTTGGAGGTGGCGAAACTGACGGAGGATCACTTATTGTATGTGACGGCTGGTGGGGTGAAAGGTGAGGACTAGGGGGACTCTGCCCTTGTTGTGAGTGGGGGGATGGGGAGAGAGAGCAGTGTTGCGGGGTATGGCAGAGACCCTGGTGCGAGCCTCATCTATGGTGGAGGAGGGGAACCCCCGTTCCCTGAAGAATGAGTACATTTCGGATGCCCTGGTGTGGAACGCCTCATCCTGGGAGCAGATGCGGCGTAGACGGAGGAATTGGGAGTGGGGGATGGAGTCCTTACAGGAAGCAGGGTGGGAAGAAGTGTAGTCCAGATAGCCATGGGAGTCGGTAGGTTTGTAGTAGATGTCGGTAAGAAGTCTATCACCTGCGATGGAGATAGTGAGGTCAAGGAATGGTAGGGAATTGTCGGAAATGGTCCAGGTGTATTTGAGTGCCGGATGGAAGTTGGTGGTGAAGCGGATGAAGTCAGTCAGTTGTGTGTGGGTGCAGGATGTGGCACCAAAACAGTCATCGATGTAGCGGAGGTAGAGGTCGGGGATGGGGCCCTGGTACGCATTGAACAAGGATTGTTCTACGTACCCGACAAAGAGGCAGGCGTAGCTGGGGCCCATGCGTGTGCCCATAGCTACGCCTTGTATTTGGAGGAAATGGGAGGAATCAAATGAGAAGTTATTGAGGGTAAGGACCAGCTCCGCTAGGCGGAGGAGGGTGTCAGTCGGTGGGTCCAGGTTTTTTGTCGAGGTAGGAGTTGATTTGCGCCATGATCAACCTCTCAAAGCACTTCATCACCACAGGCGTTAGAACATAGTAGGCATTGACTACAAAACAGATCAGTGTGTCCATATACCATTATATAAATATATACACACATGAATAAATAAACTGATAAAGTGTAAATAACGGATAATGGGCTATTAATGTTCAGAGTTTTGGCCGAGCCACGTTTAATAGCCTGATGGCTGTGGGGAAGTAGATATTCCTGAACCTGGTCATTGCAGTCTTCAGGCTCCTGTACCTTCTACCTGAAGGTAGTAGGGAGATGAGTGTGTGGCCAGGATGGTGTGGGTCCTTGATGATACTGCCAGCCTTTTTGAGGCAGCGACTGCAATAGATCCCCTCGATGGAAGGGAGGTCAGAGCCGATGATGGACTGGGCAGTGTTTACAACTTTTTGTAGTCTTTTCCTCTCCAGGGCGCTCAAGTTGCCGAACCAAGCCACGATGCAACCGGTCAGCATGCTCTCTACTGTGCACCTATAGAAGTTAGAGAGAGTCCTCCTTGACAAACCGACTCTCCATAATATTCTCAGGAAGTAGAGGCGCTGATGTGCTTTCCTAACAATTGCATCAGTGTTCTCGGACCAGGAAAGATCTTCAGAGATGTGCACGCCCAGGAATTAGAAGCTCTTGACCGTTTCCACCATCGACCCGTTGATATAAACTGTACTGTGGGACCTCATCCTACTCCTTCCAAAGTCCACAATCAGTTCCTTGATTTTGCTGGTGTTGAGGGCCAGGTTATTGTGCTGGCACCATATGGACAGTCGCTCGATCTCTCTTCTATACTCTGACTCATCCCCATCAGTGATACGTCCCACAACAGTGGTGTCGTCAGCGAACTTGATGATGGTACGCAGTCATGAGTATAGAGTGAGTACAGCAGGGGACTGAGCACGGAGCCTTGAGGTGCTCCCGTGCTGCTTGTTATCGAGTCTGACACATTTCCACCAATACGAACACTGTGGTCTGTGAATGAGGAAGTCGAGTATCCAATTGCAGAGGGATGCGCAAAGACTCAGTTCTGCGAGTTTGGTAACCAGCTTGGAGGGGATGATTGTATTAAATGCCGAGCTGTAATCAATGAATAACAGCCTGACATATGAGTTTTTGTTGTCCAAGTGGTCCAGAGCAGAATGGAGGGCCAGCGAGATCGCATCCACCGTTGAGCTGTAGTGGTGGTAAGCGAACTGCAGTGGGTCCAGGTTTTTGTCGAGGTAGGAGTTGATCTGCATCATGATCAACCTCTCAAAGCACTTCATCACCACAGGCGTTAGTGCCACTGGTCGATAGTCATTGAGGCACGTCACCTTACTCTTCTTGGGCACTGGTATAATTGATGCCCTTTTGAAGCAGGTGGGAACCTCAGACCTCAGAAGTGAGAGGTTGAAAATGTCCGTAAAAACTCCAGCCAGTTGGTCCGCACAGGTTTTTAGAACACAACCAGGTATACCATCAGGTCCAGGTGCTTTTCGAGGGTTCACCCCTCTGAAGGATTTCCTGACGTCGGCCTCTGTGACTGAGACTGAAATACCATCACAGCGAATGGGGGCTCGGGAAGGCACATCGGTGTTCTCCTTATCAAAGCGTGCGTAAAACGCATTGAGCTCATTAGGGAGTGATGTTTTGCCAACATTTGAGCTGCCTCCTGGTTTCGCCTTGTAGGAGGTGATTGCATTCAGGCCCCGCCACAGCTGCCGAACATCTGTCTCATCCTCCAGTTTGGAGCAGAAGTCCCTTTTGGCCTTTTTGATGGCCTTACTCAGGTCGTATCTGGACTTCTTGTAGACCACTGTATCATCAGACATGAATGCCCGGTGTCTGGTCTTCAGAAGAGTGCGGATCTCAAAGTTCATCCAAGGTTTCTGATTGGGAAACACTCGGAAGGTTTTTGTGGGGATGCAGTCCTCCATACATTTCTTAATGAAGTCTGTAACAACTGTGGCGTATTCGTTCAAGTCCATTGCCGAGTCCTTGAACATTGCCCAGTCTACAGACTCCAAACAGTCCTGTAGTTGTTCCTCTGCCCCCCCCCCCCTGACCAGCTCTGTACTGTCCTCACCTCTGGGGGTGCACTCTTTAATTGCTGCCTGTAGGCAGGAAGAAGCAGCACCGCGGTATGGTCGGATTTACCGAAGTAAGGGCGAGGGATAGAGCGATAGGCATTCTTGATGGTGGTGTAGGAGTGGTCGAGGGTGTTTGGTCCTCTGGTGCAGCAGGAGACATGTTGGTGAAAGTTAGGGAGTGATTCATTTAGGTTTGCCTTATTGAAGTCCCCGGCTATGGTGGTAAACGCCTCGGGGTAAGACGTCTGGTGTTTGTTGACCACGGCGTGCAGCTCCCCCAGTGCCAGACGGACGTCTGCCTGGGGTGGGATGTAGACCACGGTCAGGATGATGGAGGTGAATTCCCTCGGAAGGTAGAAGGGACGACACTTCACAGCCAGGTGTTCGAGGTGTGGAGAGCAGGAGTTGGACAGGACTGCCACGTCTGAGCACCACGCAGAGTTGACCATGAGGCAGACGCCCCCTCCTCTCCCTTTCCCAGATGCCAGTGTACGGTGCATACGGTGGATGGAGAACCCTTCAGGCTGGATCGCTGTCTGGGGAGCTGGGGGTGAGCCATGTCTCTGTGAAACAGAACACAGAGCATTCCCTCAGCTCCCTTTGATAAAGCAGTCTTGCCCTTAAGTCCTCCACTTTATTTTCAAGGGACTGTACGTTGGCCAGTAGGATAGTATGGAGAGGGGGCCGAAGTCCCCTGCGCTTCAGTCTGACCTGAAGTCCTGCCCGTCGGCCACGTTTCCGGACACAATGGAGGCTTCCCCTTTATTTCCAGGTACTGTGCTTACTGTACCTGCTGTTTCTGCGAACCTGCGCTGGAACGGGGATTCCTTCACAGACGGCAGCTCCAGCTCCGTAACGAACGGGGGTTCCCTCAAAGTCAGCAGCTCCAGCTCCGTTGTTCCTGGAGGATCCAGCCCGTCGGCTCTGGAGGTCATCCCGGGGTTTCCAGGTACAGTACCTGGGTTCTTCCATCGGGTTGGGTTATTTCCAGCCAGCGTGGGAAAGTTTAAAGTCCGGGGCTCCCGCATCTGTGGGAGCGCGAAATTGCGAGAGCTTTGAGGTGCTCAAGCAGCTTGTCCGAAATGGCACCGATTTCTGCCGTTTTCCTGATCCAGGTGAGTTGTTGGAAGTTGTGTTTAAACCTTTTGTGTTCTGGTGCTCCGCAAAAGTCGCTGCAGGCAGGCGCCATCTGCTAACGTACAAACTCTGTACAGACAGCACCCGTGGTCGTGATCAAACCCAGGTCTTTGGTGCTGCAAGCGCTGTAAGGCAGCAATTATACCGGTACACCACCGTGCCGCCCTCCACAAGAAGTCTGACTTTGATAAACACTAAGTGCCGGAGTAACTCTGTGGGTCAGGCAGAATCTCTGGAGCATTTCTTAGCTTTTTCACTGAAGTATCACCCTAAACTTTAGAAGAGAGCTTCTATCTTTACTATTATTCATGGGACTCCACTCGCCTATCCTCTGACTTGGAATATAAAAATGGTTCCCATCCAAATGGGTCTGTTGTCAATGGGAAAAGTGCGAGCAAAGGAAATTACAATTTCACGCCACCTGTGTCTTATACATTGAGTAATTTTGCCAATATTCAATATTGAATTTTAGTTTATTACATATGATCTATCTTTCTCATGTTTACAGGCTTGTTGTGCTGTTGCAAGCAAGATTTTCATTGTTCTGTTATGGTTACGTATGATAATTAAACCCAATTGACTTGATTCTTGAGTTTGCCTGTGGCACAAAGATGTCTGACTTCGTAAAACACAAAGTGCTGGAGTAACTCAGTGGGTTCGGCAGCATCGCAGGAGAAAAGGAAAAGGTGACATTTTGGGTCGAGACCCTTCATCAGTCTTGCATGATCAGTATGACTTTGATGTTCTACAAACCCTGCCAACTTCATATATGGAGATCTATTTGGGCTGACGATATTTAAGAAGAGAGAGATATTGCCAGATGAAAAATGCATCAAGGAATAAAGTGAGAGAACAGAAATATTATGCAGAGATAAATATTCAGCCACGAATGTTTTGGAAGAACATTGCCATGCCATGGAAGTGGTCCCTGGTCAGTTTTCAGCATGTGAGAAAGCTTTATTATTACCTTCTTGATGAACCAGAACTTTTACATGATTTCTCGGACAAATCCATTTAGCTCAGGGTCAATGAGCTGGATCCCAAGCAGCAAAGACTGCCACACATCAGGGAGGGAGAAAATAATCTGTGCAGTATTCTAGGAGCTGGTTGACCTCTATAGATGAACTATCTTTAAATTTATAGATGAATTAAATTTATAGATGAGGGCGGCACGGTGGCACAGTGGCAGAGTTGCTGCCTTACAGCGCTTGCAGGCCTGGAGACCCTTGTTCGATCCCGACTATGGGTGCTGTCTGTACGGAGTTTGTACTGTATTTTCTCCCCGTGATCTGCGTGGGTTTTCTCCGAGATCTTCGGTTTTCTCCCACACTCCAAAGACGTACAGATATGTAGGTTAATTGGCTTGGTGTATGTGTAAATTGTCCCTAGTGTGTGTAGGATAGTGTTAATGTGCGGGGATCGCTGGTCGGCATGGACTTGATGGGCCGAAGGGCCTGTTTCCGTGCTGTATCTCTAAACTAAAAATTGCCCTCTGTAAATTACCCCAAGCATGTAGGGTGTGAATGTGAAAGTAGGATAAGATAAAACTAGTGCGAATGGTTGATCGATGGTTGACAAGGACTTGGTGGGCCGAAGGGACTGTTTCCATACTGTATCGCTAAAAACTAAACTAAAATCTAACCCAAAACAATAACCAGAACTAGAACTAGAACCAGAACTAGAACTAGAATTGAAACTGAAACTGAAACTAGACCTTGAACTAGAACTAGAACTTGAACCAGAACTAGAACTAGAACTAGAACTAGAACTAGAACCAGTACTTGAACCAGAACTAGAACTAGAACTAGAACTAGAACTTGAACTAGAACTAGAACTAGAACCAGAACTAGAACTAGAACTAGAACTAAAACTAGAACTAGAACTAGAACTAGAACTAGAACTAGAACTAGACCTTGAACCAGAACTAGAACTAGAACTAGAACTAGAACTAGAACTAGAACTAGAACTAGAACTAGAACTAGAACTTGAACTAGAACTAGAACTTGAACCAGAACTAGAACTAGAACCAGAACCAGAACTAGAACTAGAACTAGAACTAGAACTAGAACTAGAACTAGAACTAGAACTAGAACCAGAACCAGAACTAGAACTAGAACTTGAACCAGAACTAGAACTAGAACCAGAACCAGAACTAGAACTAGAACTAGAACTAGAACTAGAACTAGAACTAGAACTAGAACTAGAACCAGAACCAGAACTAGAACTAGAACTAGAACTAGAACTAGAACTAGAACTAGAACTAGAACTAGAACTAGAACTTGAACTAGAACTAGAACTAGAACTAGAACTAGACCTTGAACCAGAACTAGAACTAGAACCAGAACTAGAACTAGAACCAGAACTAGAACTAGAACTAGAACTAAAACTAGAACTAGAACTAGAACTAGAACTAGAACTAGAACTAGACCTTGAACCAGAACTAGAACTAGAACTAGAACTAGAACTAGAACTAGAACTAGAACTAGAACTAGAACTAGAACTAGAACTAGAACTAGAACTAGAACTAGAACTTGAACTAGAACTAGAACTAGAACTAGAACTTGAACTAGAACCAGAACTAGAACTAGAACTAGAACTAGAACTAGAACTAGAACTAGAACAAGAACTAGAACTAGAACCAGAACTAGAACTAGAACTAGAACTAGAACTAGCACTAGAACTAGAACTAGAACTAGAACTAGAACTAGAACAAGAACTAGAACTAGAACAAGAACTAGAACTAGAACTAGAACTAGAACTAGAACTAGAACTAGAACTAGAACTAGCACTAGAACTAGAACTAGAACTAGAACTAGAACTAGAACAAGAACTAGAACTAGAACTAGAACTAGAACTAGAACAAGAACTAGAACTAGAACTAGAACTAGAACTAGAACTAGAACTAGAACTAGAACTAGCACTAGAACTAGAACTAGAACTAGAACTAGAACTAGAACTAGAACTAGAACTAGAACAAGAACTAGAACTAGAACTAGAACTAGAACTAGAACTAGAACTAGAACTAGAACTAGAACAAGAACTAGAACTAGAACTGGAACTAGAACTAGAACTAGAACTAAAAACAGCAAATGGTCAGGGACAAAACGGTGTGACTGCAGAAGGGGCCGATGTAGGGGTCCAGAGGATCTTCAGCCCCTACCGTTGTTGAATAAGTAGAGACTTTTTATTCCATTTTGTGGATGAGAGTGGGGACCGCAACAAGGATGGGAAATGTGTAGGGAAGAACTACAGATGCTAATTTACACCGAAGATAGACACAAAATGCTGGAGTAACTAAACGGGACAGGCAGCATCACTGGAGAGAAAGAATGGGTGACATTTAGGGTCAAGACACTTCTTCAGACTGAGTGTCAGGGCAGAGGGAAACTGGAGATATGGAAGGATACAAAGAGCATGTAAAATGTGAAAAGCACAGATCAAAGCAGAAGATGATAACCAAATAAACAATGGTTCATTGTTGGTGTCAACAAGGCATACAAACAGTAAAATTAATTGGGAAGACAGTGAAATAGACAGTGAAATTATTAGGAGAACTAGGAAGGGGGAGGGACAGAGAAAAAGGGAAAGCAACTATTACTTGAAGATGGAGAAATCAATATTCATACCGCTGGGTTGTAAGCTGCCCAAGCAAAATATGAGGTGCTGTTCGTCCAATTTGCATTTGGCCTCAGTCTGTAAGTGAAGGAGGCCCAGGACAGAAAGGGACTTTCTGGGACTGGGGGAGTTCAAGTGTTTAGCAACCTGGAGATCGCATAGGCCTAGGCGGACTGAGCGAAGGTGTTCAGCGAAAAGATTGCCCAGTCTATGCTTTTGTCTCGCCGATATATAGGCCACACCTAGAACAGCAGATACCGTAGATGAGGTGGGAGGAGGTGCAAGAGAACCTTTGATCATGTGAAAGGACTGCCGGAGTCCTTGGACAGAGATATATCCTGCAATTCCTCCTTCTGCGCGCGGAGTCAAGAGGGGAGGATACAGTGGTTGTGGTCCACTCAAAGATAAACAACATATTGAAGACTAGAAAGGAAGCTCTGCTGTGGGAATTTGAGGAGCTTTGGGGAAAAATGAAAAGCAGAATGTGTGAATTGGCAGAAGGCAAAGAGGATTAGAGACATATACATGTATTCCACAAAGCGTGATGTGGTAGAAATGGAATCCAATGCATGGGTTACTGGCATCAGACTGGTGAAGAAAGAGCTGTTCCTCTGGGAGAGGCTTTTCCTGAATCGTGCTGCAGTATCCTGATAAATCTTATAAGTAGGGTTATAGACAGGCCTTGAACAAATTAGGAGAAAACAGCCCTCCTTTAATAAATTGAGGAAATTAGAGAGTGGTGGCACTCAATAGTGTGGGGCAAAATTAACAAACAAAATATGACAGGCCAAGGCACAAAATGGAAAAAAGGATGCAGCACAGAGTAAATTCAGAGTTAGTACAAACTGTAAAATAAAAAAATCAATTGTTAACAATCTTCCTTTGAATGCATTTGCGATAGCATAGATGAGTTGACAGCCCGGATGGTAAAGTATGGGTATGATCTAATAATTTTGGAGATACATGGTTGCAAGGTGATCGATATTGCAGGTTATCCAATCTTCTAAAATAATAGGCCAAAAGGAAAGGAGGCAGGGCACCCTCATTAATCAAGAAAGGTATTAAAAAGAAATGTTGAGTTGTAATATGAGGTTTGGGGATGGAGGAGGATAGTGGGAGACACAGAGAGAGAGGGAAATTTGAAAATGCAATGTCCATACCAGTGGATAGGTTTTTCTACTGTGAGACAAGTCACCAAAGACAATGTCCTCCCCATTTCCACCTAATCCAAGGCGTAGCCAAGGGCACGCGCATGGGCCCCAGCTATGCCTGCCTCTTTGTAGGGTATGTCGAACAATCCATGTTCGATGCGTACCGTGGCCCTATCGCCGAGCTCTACCTCCGCTACATCGATGACTGCATTGGTGCTGCCTCCTGCACACATACAGAACTCACTGATTTCATCCATTTCACCACTAACTTTCATCCAACACTCAAATTCACATGGACCATTTCCGACATCTTCCCTACCGTTTCTAGACCTCACTATGTCCATCGCAGGTAACAGACTACTGACCAACATCTAATATAAACCCACTGACTCCCATGGCTATCTGTACTACACTTCTTCCCACCCTGCTTCCTGTAAGGAATCTATCCTCTATGCCCAATTCCTCTGTCTACGCCGTATCTGCACCCAGGATGAGGTGTTCCAAACCAGGGCATCGGAGATGTCCTCATTCTTTAGGGAACAGGGGTTCCCCTCTTCTACTATAGATGAGGCTCTCCCCAGGGTCTCTTCTATATCCCACAACTCTGCTCTCACTCCCCATCCCGCCACTCATAACAAGGGCAGAGTCCCCCTTGTCCTCACCTTCCACCCTACCAGCCGTCACATACAACAGATAATCCTCTGACATTTTCGCCACCTCCAACGGGATCCCACCACTAGCCACATCTTCCCATCTCCTTCCCTTTCGGCTTTCCGCAGAGACCACTCCCTCCATAGCTCCCTGGTCAATTTGTCCCTTCCCACCCAAACCACCCCCTGCTACGTTCCCTTGCAACCACAGGAAATGCTACACTTGTCGTTTTACCTCCCCCCTCGACTCCATCCAAGGACCTAAGCAGTCTATCCAGGTGCGGCAGAGGTTCACCTGCACCTCCTCCAACCTCATCTATTGCATCCGCTGCTCTACGAGCCAGCTGCTCTATATCAGTGAGACCAAGTGTAGGCTTGGCAATCGCTTTACCCAAAACCTTCGCTCAGTTCGCAATAACCAACCTGATCTCCCAGTGGCTCAGCACTTCAACTCCCCCTCCCATTCTGAATCCGACCTTTCTGTCCTGTGCCTCCTCCATGGCCAGAGTGAGTCCCACCGTAAATTGGAGGAGCAGCACCTCATATTTTGCTTGGGTAGCTTACACCCCAGCGGTATGAATGTTGAATTCTCCAATTTCAGGTAGTCCTTGCTTTCTCCCTCTTTCTCCTCCCCTTCCCAGCTCTCCCACAGCCCACTGTCTCCACCTCTTCCTTTCTTCTTCCCGCTCCCACCACTCCCACATCAGTCTGAAGAAGGGTCTCGACCCGAAACGTTACCTTTTCCTTCGCTCCATAGATGCTGCCTCACCCGCTGAGTTTCTCCAGCATTTTTATCTACTTTCACCAAAGTAACTAGTCATTGCAGTGAAAACAAGATGGCCCAAAGGTTGTTGATGTTGTTTACAATAGGCATTTACATGTGTACATACCATGAAATATACCTTAACAACCTTTAGACTGCTGATAAATTAATAAATCTTTTCTCCATCAAAGCATCTTTATCGTGTGTCACATATTGGAAAACAGGATGAAGATGGTATGATTACAATGGAAGGATATGTCACACAGTCATAGAGTCATTTAGTTTACTTTAGCTCAGTTTGGTTTATTGTCATGTGTTCCAAGGTACAGTGAGTGAAAAAACTTGTTGCATGCCTCACTAGTCAGCAGAAAGACAATTCATGATTGAGTCATTTAGTTTACTTTAGCTCAGTTTGGTTTATTGTCATGTGTTCCAAGGTACAGTGAGTGAAAAACTTGTTGCATGCTCACTAGTCAGCAGAAAGACAATTCATGATTTCAATAGATCCATTTACAGTGTTTTGATACATGATAAGGGAATAATGTTCAGTGCAAGGTAAAGCCAGCAACGTCCGGTCAAGGATAGTCCAAGGGTCATCTGAGGTCGATAGTAGTTCATTACTGCTCTCTGATTGCGGTAGGATGACTCAGTTGCCTGATAACAGCTGGGAAGAAACTGT
Source organism: Malacoraja senta (assembly GCA_038087875.1). Classification (NCBI taxonomy): domain Eukaryota; kingdom Metazoa; phylum Chordata; class Chondrichthyes; order Rajiformes; family Rajidae; genus Malacoraja; species Malacoraja senta. The sequence continues at coordinate 364,139,325 of CM075977.1, forward strand.
CCCTGAGCCTGGTGTTGTGCGTTTTTGCACTTCTATACCTTTTGCCTGATGGGAGAGCGTGCGACTTGTCCTTGATTATGCTGCTGGCCTTGCCGACTCAGCATGAGGTATAAATGGAGTCAGCAGGAGGGAGGTTGGATGGTATAATAGCATTAAAGGCAGAGCTGTAGTCTATGAATAGGAGTCTGATGTAGGTGTCTCCCTTATCCAGGTGTTATGGGGATGAGTGTTGGGCAAGGGCGATGGCATCATCTGTGGACCTGTTGTGGCGGTAGGTGAACTGCAGTGGGTCAAGACTGCTGGGTAGACTGGATTTAATGCGTTTCATTACTAGCCTCTCAGTACATTTCATGATGGTGAATGTCAAGGCCACTGGATGGTAGTCGTTAAGGCATGAGGTCTTGCTTTTCTTTGACAGTGGTCTTCTTGATGCAGGTGGGTACCTCAGAACAAAGTAGGGAGAGATTAAAGATAACTGTGAATACTCCTGCGAGCTGGTCTGCGCAGCTACTAAGGACACAGCCAGGAACTCTGTCTGGGCCAGTTGCTTTTTGTGGGTTTACCCTCAGGAAGGCAATTCTAACCTCTGCTACAGTCACCCTGGGGAAGGGCTCACTGAAGTCTGAAGTGTCACTGCCCTGTTAGCCTTCTGCTTGAAGCAAGGTTAGAATGCATTCAGTTCATCGGGTAGGGTCACACTATCACCAATGATGTTGCCTGACCTTGCTTTGCAGCCAATTATCTTATTCAGACCTTGCCACATTCTCTGTGTGTCCGAGTGATTATACTAGGTGTGTCCCGGTACTGTCATACAGCATGGAAACAG
>CM075977.1:364140350-364205415 GCA_038087875.1 Malacoraja senta
CTCCCTATTTCCATTGTATCTGCTCTGAAGGCACAACTTTCCACACGGGTTTCTCTGAGATGTCTTAATGGTGGCTATCATTGTTGTTTACTGTAACAGAATGATAACAGGTTTTGAAGATTCAGATCAATGATGGAGAAAAACATGCAGACAATATAAAATTTAAAGCACAAACATTTAGTAAGCAACATTAAAGCAACTACCAAGCAACAAGAAGGAAGCAATAGAATAGCAATAATCTGCCAGTTAAAGAAACAATAAAAACACAAATAAACTACAATATAAATAGTTACGTTTAGTTTAGTTTAGTTTAGTTTATTTTCACGTGTACTAAGGTACAGTGAAAAGCTTTTCTTGTGTGCTATCCAGTCAGCAGAAAGACAACACATGATTACAACCAATCCATTTGCAGTGTATGGATACATGATAAGGGAATAACATTTCATGCAAGGTAAAGCCAGCAAAGTCTGATCAAGGATAGTCTGAGGGTCATCAAACAGAGAGATAATAGTTTAGCAGCAGTAAATAGCAAATATACATTGAATTTCACTCGTTCTTCAGCCCCCAAGGCTGCAACTTCAAAAGCTTGAGGATGGACACTAAAATGTTGGAGTAAAGGGCCTGTCCCACTTAGGCTATTATTTCGGCAACATCCGAAAAATAGGCTGTCGCCACATGGTCGCGCCGTGACACGGGTATTGTCGTGAGCGGTCTCCTCAAGTGTCGTTACTTATTTCTTGTCGCCGCTGGATTTTGAAATGTTCAAAACCACTCGACGACAGAGGCCTTGACGTTGCCTGTCGTTGCCTGTCTTCTCCTGTCGTAGGTGCTGTCGTAGGTTGTCGTAGGTTGTCGCCAGGATGACGGCAGGTGACGTTGGTTGTTGCCGGGTCATGACCTCGGTTAATTCCATTGGCGACAACCTACGTCATCCTACGTCAACCGGCGACAGTTCCGGCGTCAAGAAAAGTATTCAGTTATCTTCATTTGTCGCCGACAGGGTCGTAGCTTGTCGCCGGTGGAGGTAGGTTGACTTTGGATGTCGTATGTTGTTGCCTGTGTGGTCGAAGATTGTCGTAGGTTGTCGTAGGTGTGGTCGTAGGTGGACGTCCCAAGTCGCGAGGAATTGTGTCGCCAGTTGACGCAGCTTGTCGTAACTTGACGTCGACTTGGTCGTGGGGTGGGTGCATTTCCGCTGTGAAGCCGCGACAGTGACTGTCACCACAGTTGCCTAAAAAATCGCCTAAGTGGGACAGGCCCTTAACTCAGTGGGAAAGGCAGCATCTCTGGAGGGAAGGAATGGGTGATGTTTTGGGTCGAGACACTTTATCAAAAGCTTGTTGGGAACTCCGTTTAAACTTTAAAAGCTTGGACTGGAGACCTTTCAAAGAACCTAAGTGTGCCAGTCTTTCCTCCTTGGTGTGAAAAACATGAGTTATTTACCACATCAGTTGCCAAGTTAGTCTCAGATGTCTCTGAGAAGGTAAATGTTTATCTTAGTGACCTTGCGGGTGGCTTAATGATTTACCCCAAGCATTTTCCCAAAGTGCTGACATTTCTATGCCTAATAAGAAGATGAATATCTCACTTCAAAATGTTCAATAGAGCTCAAGTAGGGAAGTCAAAGTTGGGACACCCACACACAATAATTTTAAGTACAAATTTCCAGCCATGCTTTAGGTGTTATACTAATAGCTGCTGTGGGATTCAGGATTTCCAGAAGCCACAGTGGTTACATCAAATACACAATATCCATTTGTTTTTATTTGTATATGTCTAACAGACTGTATCCCTGATCTGGCCTTGTCTACATTGGAATGACCAATATTGTCTTCTCTTTATGGAGTACGTGTGACTGGTCTGCAGGAATAACATTAAGCTTCCTGTTTGTTACTTAAATCCACCATCACAATCCCACTCTGACCTTTCTGTCTCTGACCTCCTTCACTGTTACACTGAGGTCCAATGCAAACTCGAGGGACAACATCTAATTTTTCCTCTAGGTATTTTGCAACCTGCAAGAATCAATATTGTCTTCACTAACTTTAGATAACTTGCTCTTTCAGTTTGTATAAGTACTGGCTGTCGTTTCCTGTCATTCCTTTACCTTTTCCTTTTATCATTCATTGGTATACTATAGCTTGCTGAGCATGTACCAGACAATAAAACATGGTAGTTGCCTTATGCAATGAGCTGCTGGAAGAGGTGCTTCAGGCAGATACTGTAACAAGATTTAAAATAAACTTGTACAGATTCAAGGATGGGAAAGGTTTAGATGGATAAGGGCCAAACATGGGCTGGTGGGACTAGTGTAGATAGGTCATCTTGGTCGGCATGGGCAAGTTGGGCCAAAATGCCCTTTTCCCTGCTGTATGATGCTATGACTATGACATTAGTAACACATTGCAGGCCATCCCTACATGCAAACCCCTCATAATATTATTACATTCAGAAGTCTGATGTATTTACTTGCTATAATTTCTACTGATACAGAACTAGCTTCCTCTTCCTCTCCACTTATAGTAATTATTTTATCTTACTAGTCGAAAGTGCTTTTGTTGCCATTCATTACAATACTGGAAGTAAAGTTACCTTATTGAGTGATGTTTATGTATTTTCCAACTTAGTTTAATTTAGTTTATTCCTGTCATGTGTACAGTGAAAGGCTTTTTTGTTCAATGCTACCTAGTCAGTGGAAAGACTATACATGATTCCAATCAAGTTTTCCATGGTACACATCATCTGTGCACTATGTGTGTGTATATATATATATATATTACTAAAAGTAAGATCTTGACCGCTTTTGGCTCGCTGTGCTATGATTTCCGGGAGAACGCCGCCACCAAAGGCCGTCATTTTTGGCCACCTCGCTCAGAGCCCCCCTCCGCCTGCCTGGACTGGAGGATTTTTCCCATCGATGAAAAATCAGAGATATATTAATGATTTAAAATGTTGCCATTCTCGCTGCTGCCCCTGCTGGTGAGAGGGGGAGGGACTATAAAACCCGGAAGTGTTGTGCCTCACTCAGTCTCTGCAAGATGGAGGAAGCGAGAGGTTCACTTCTCTCTGAGCTCTGAATAACACTGAACACATGTCTACTCAACTGTGAGTGCCCTTAATGTGGTTTGAAAATGAAAATATGGTTGGTTTGAAGTAAAAAGGCACTGCTAATGGTTGTTTGGGGGGGGGGGGTTGGGTTTAAGTAAAAAGGCACTGCAAATGGTTGTTTGGGGGGGGGGGGTTGGGTTGAAGTAAAAAGGCAGTGCAGATGGTTGTTTGGAGGGGTTTTGGGTTGAAGTAAAAAAACAGTGCAAATGGTTGTTTGGTTTTTTTGGGGGTTGAAGTTAAAAGGCAGTGCAAATGGTTGTTTGGGGGAGTTTTGGGTTGAAGTAAAAAGGCAGTGCAAATGGTTGTTTGGGGGGGGTTGAGTTGAAGTAAAAAGGCAGTGCAAATGGGTGTTTGGGGGGGTTTAGGTTTAAGTAAAAACGCAATGCAAATGGTTGTTTGGGGGGGTTGAGTTGAAGTAAAAAGGCAGTGCAAATGGGTGTTTGGGGGGGTTTAGGTTTAAGTAAAAACGCAATGCAAATGGTTGTTTGGGGGGGTTTGGGTTGAAGTAAAAAGGCAGTGCAAATGGTTGTTTGGAGGGGGGGTTGGGTTGAAGTAAAAAGGCAGTGCAAATGGTTTTTTGCTTTTTTTGGGGGGTTGATGTAAAAAGGCAGTGCAAATGGTTGTTTGGGGGGGTTTTGGGTTGAAGTAAAAAGGCAGTGCAAATGGTTGTTTTGGGGAGGTTTTGGGTTGAAGTAAAAAGGCAGTGCAAATAGTTGTGTGGGGGGGTTTGGGTTGAAGTAAAAAGGCAGTGCAAATGGTTGTTTGGCTAAACTTGACAACTTCCTGTTTGCACTACATTGATTTTAGATAAAACACTACCACTTACGGCTGTGATTTTTGGCCATCTTACTCAGTCCCTCTCCGCTCATCAGGTGCAGAGGATTCTTTCCATCAATGAAAAATAAAAGTGTTATTAGTGTTTTAAAAAATGTTGAGAATCTCTCTCCTGTCAATCACGCCATGAAGGCCACACCTTTTCCAGTGCGAGGGGGAGGGATCATAAAACCCGGAAGTGTGGGTGTGGCTCAGTCTCTGCATGATGGAGGAGGGAGAGGTCACAACTTTGTGTTTTGTGTGGTTTTATGGTGGTTTTATGATGGTTTCACACTGCTTGAAATGGTATGAAACTGCATTTGAATGTGGTGGCCTTGCACCCTGCATGAAATGGTATGAAACAACATTTGAATGTGATGTCGTTGCACCCTGCATGAAATGGTATGAAACTGCATTTGAATTTGGTTGCCTTGCACCCTCCTTGAAATGGTATTAAACTGCACTTGAATTTGGTGGGCTTGCACCCTGCTTGAAGTGGTATGAGACTGCACTTGAATTTGGTGGCCTTGCACCCTGCTTGAAGCGGTTGGAAACTGCACTTGAATTCGGTGGCCTTGCACCCTGCTTAATGTGGTAGGAAACTGCATTTGAATTTTGTGGCCTTGTACCCTGCTTGAAGTGGTATGCAACTGCACTTGAATTTTGTGGCCTTGCACTCTGCTTTTAATGGAATTTCAAGGAATAGCCATGAGTCAACTGCCAGCCCACCAGCAAATCAAGGTTGAGGGACTGAGCTGCCACCCCAAGAATCCATTTGGCCCACAATATCCATACTAGCCCTCTGGAGACCAGTAGTCCCTGCAGCCAACAACACCCATACCAGCACCCCAGAAAGCCCCCCCCCCACCACTGGCAACCAATATTGGAATTGGTGGAGAGGTGGAATATTGCGTTACCCTTATATATATACACTTATCATGCGCCTTAATTTAGTTCAACAAAGAAACTGACAAGTTACTAAAGAACCTATGTTTAGTATATGTGTTTATATAAAGGTATATAGGATACATCCTATATATATAAAGTTATATACATATATCCTTATACCCTACGGATATAGGGTACGTCATTCAGTGCAAGATAAAGTCCAATAAATGCCAATTAAAGATAGTCCGAGTGTCTCCAATGAAGTAGATGGGAGGTCAAGATCAGTTTCTAGTTGGTGATAAGATGGTTCAGTTGCCTAATAACAGTCAGGAAGAAAATGTCCCTATATCTGGTGGTATGCGTTTTCACATTTCTGTACCTCTTGCCTGATGGGCGAGGGGAGAAGAGGGAGTGACCAGTGTGAGACTGGCCCTGGATTACATTAGTGGCCTTGCCGAGGCTGCCTGAAGTGTGGGTGGAGTCAATGGAATGGAGTTTGTTGTGTGATGGTCTGGGCATCCACAATTCTCTGCAATTTCTTGTGGTCTTGGATGGAGCTGTTCCCAAACCAAGCTGTGATGCATTCCGATAAAATACTTTCTGTGGTGCATCTGTAGAACTTCATGAGAGTAGTTGGGGACATGCTGAACTTTCTAAGCCTTCTAAGGAAGTAGAGGTGTTGGTGTGCTTTCTTGGCCATATCTTCAATGTGGGTGGTCCAGGACAAGTTGCTGGTGATATTTACTCCGAGAAACTTGAAGCTATCAACCATCTCTAAGATGCTCACAGTCTCCTTTGTCTTGCTGACATTGAGGGAAAGGTTGTTATGACACTAGGCTCCCAATCTGCCTCTCGTATTCTGGCTCATCATTATTTGATATCCAGCCCACTACGGTGGCGTTGCCTGTGAATCTAGAAATTGAGTTGGATTTGTATTTAGCTGCACAATCTTGAGCATATAAGGAGTAAAGAAGGGGACTGAGAACACATCCTTGCGGGTCACCAGTGTTTGGGATTATTATAGAGGATGATTTGTGACCCGTCCGCACTGATTTTCATCTGCCGGTCAGGATGTCGAGGATCCAGTTGAGTGCTGACTCCAAGTTCCACCACAAAATTAACATTATTAATAACAGAATAACGTTCATTACCCAGAGAATGAACAGCCAAAGGATTTTAACTTCTAGCAACAAACAATCTGCGGGAGGAACTCAGCAAGTTGAGCAGCCTCTGCGGAGAGAAAGGAATTGCCGACGCTTTGAATTGAAACCCTGCATCACGACATGTTTTGGAATCCAGCATCTTTATGCTTCTTTGTTTCGATTTGAGCAGCTCTATTATTTCACTCTATCAGAGAAATTCCCGATCCATCTCCCTCCCTCACCTTCGCTGCTACCAAGACAAACTTGTTTCTCTCTTTCTCCGTTCAGATGAACAGCCCCAGGTGAAAAGCACTGCTTCTCTTCCCACAGATGTTGTCATATTAAGTTGGGAATGGCTTCTCATGTGCTGTATTCTTGGTTATTTCTGAGCAACTTGTCTTAACATCTGTTCATTAATATTCCAGTCAAGGACCTTGAGACATTTTATGGCATCAAGATCACTGTTCATTTTTTAGATATTGTTGTTATTGTTTTTAGTACACAAATTTTACAAGTGCAGATATCCTGCATCCCTGTTAGTTTATTATTTCTCTTTGGCTGATACTGTATTCCTTGATAAGCCAGCATATTCCTCACAAAATTAGCTATAATAAAGCTTCACTCGGCTCTAAGTATTCAATCGATAAACTCCAGTCTGTTCTGTGACAGTGTTTGTGCATTGCTGCAGCCGACGTTAATCTTGAAATGCTGTCTCACATGTATTCAACATTCCTCAGCCCGAGGGCTGTCATCAATTGCTGCCGATGATTGCGAACACCATCTCTCCGTATCTGATACACCATAATATTGCTGGCAATCCAGCTTCTGAGAATACTAATACACTATTTCAAGAAATGCACTTGACAGAAAATAACTATTTTAATAAAACAAATGATAGCCAACTCGGGCAGTGTGCGGGTGTTTCTGTGCACCTTATTATTATGGAAGCAAGGCGCCTTTTGGTTGAATTAAATTGGTAGGTCTTATTAATTCTTTCAATTTAACACTGATCAAATGTGCTGCCCACCAGAATAAGTGGCATGTGGAGAGACAATGAAAAATGTGCTAATTTATTTAATTAGTAAATGCCTGATTAGGATGTAACTACTTGCAAAAAACACTGAAACTAATACTGCAAACTGATGACACCAGATGCCATGGACAGACACCGTCTACTTAATTTTAAATCTGCTAAGCATGCAGTCTACTATTCCAGTTAGGTTGTTTTTTAAGGCAAAACCTTCTGCTGTTAATATCGACAGACTTTTGTCCAATTTTACAACCAGGAAAATCACATGTGCTGTGGCTTACATTTGTCAGAAATTATCCATGGGAATTTTGGCAGAGGTCTTCAAAAAAGGCGTCTTCACTACATCATGACACCAATTCAATGATTCAGCCATTCCACTCGGTAGCCTGCAATCCACTTCTCAATTTCAGATATGTTACTTCCCCGCTCCTCACTTTTCCTCTGGGTTATCTGTTCATCTTTTCTATTGCCCCCTCCTCCAGTTACTCAGATTTGTTACCATCCCCCACTGAGTTCCTTCTGGCTAACACCCACACGCATACCCAACTGTTTTGTTTCTCCTGGCCCTCGTTTCTCTGATACCATCTGCCCATCATCTCTCCCTTATCTGGTTTCACTTGTCACCTTATAGCCTCTGTCTCCATCTTCCCTCTCCCTTTCCCCCAATTGTCTCAATTTGCCCTTCTTTTTGCTTAGCTGCTTCTATCTATCACCCACCTGCCTCTTGCCTCTAAACAGTCACCCCCATCCCGTACCTGGCCCCATAGAGTGGATGCGGAGAGGATGTTTCCACTAGTAGGAGATTCTAGGACCAGGGGGCATAGCCTCTGAATAAAAGGACGTACATATAGAAAGGAGTTGAGGAATTTCTTCAGTCAGAAGGTGGTGAATCTGTAGAAAGTGTTGCCTCGGAAGGCTGTGGAGGCCAAGTCATTGGGTATTTTTAAGAAGGAGATTGACAGATTCCTGATTAGTACAGGTGTCAAGGGTTATGGGGAGAAGGCAAAAGAATGGATTTGAGAGGGAAAGATAGATCAGCCATGGTCGAATGGCAGAATAGTCTCGATGGGCTGAATGGCCTAATTCTGCACCTATGACTTATGAACATGAAAAAGACAAAAAACAAATAGAAAACAGATCATTACAAACTAAAATTAGGTGGAAGATAATGTGGACTCATTTTAATGTAATGTGAGCATCTTCCATTGGATGAAAGTCACTGCCAGCCTGTCCCTCTATCATGTCTGTTTGTTGAAGTGTAACCTCCAGCAGAGTCATAGGTTCATAAGTACATTTGCTGGGAAATGCAATTGGATTGAGAGCTCCATAAAGCAGACTGAGTAACAGGAAACCACTGGATTTATTCATTGGTCCCTCAAACGCATAGTTTCCAAAAGTTATGTAAGTCATCCTTTATTTTTCCCAGTATTTATGAAATACTTATTTCTAAATGTTAATGCCATTCACAACCTCAAGGCATCCCAAAGTCACTTAAAATCATTGAAGCATTGCCAAAATGTTGTTACTATCCGACTGGTGGTGCACGCTGGTGCACCACCATGCCGCTGCACCACGGCATGGTGATGCAGCGGTAAATTTGCTGCCTTACAGCGCTTGCAATGCTGGATCCGGGTTCGATCCCGATTGCGGGTGCGGTCTGTACGGTGTTTGTACATTCTCCCCGTGGCCTACGTGAGTTTTCTCCGGGATCTTTGGTTTCCTCCCAAACTGTATAGACGTACAGGTATGTAGGTTAATTGGCTTGGTTAATGCAAAAATTGTCCCTAGTGTGTGTAGGGTAGTGTTAATGTGTGGGGATCACTGGTCGTCGTGGACCCGGTGGACCGAAGGGCCTGTTTCCGCGGTGCATCTCTAAAACAAAGGAAAGTTCAACGAAAAACCTAACCTGATAAATTGTCCACATTGCTGGTTATGAGATAAATGTTTCCTCCAGTGGATGAGGGAAAATATTTTGCAGGAGATTGGTAGAATTATTCTGTTCTTTATCTGATCTTCCCAATGGATCTTTGATTTTCTGGCAAGAGGGGCTTAATAAAAAAAATTGGTAATGCCAACAGTGCAATTTATCCTCAGTACTACACAGGAGTCAATCTGGATTGCCTACAGTTTTCTGGACACATGCTAATATTACTGCTGATCTAAGGAATCAGAATGTTTCATTTGCCATTATTTATGCATCAACCAAACTGAAAGATTTCAGCATCATGGGTTTTCTAGAGCAATTATGGTTAGGTTTGTGCTTCCAGCAATTATGGTTAGGTTTGTGCTTCCTAAAATATGTTCCCCTTCTGAAGGTTCATCCTCCAGAGCAAGCCTCAAGTCCTGGTAAATCTTCTCTGCACTCTTCCCAGCTTAACAACATCCTTCCTAAAGCAGGGTGACCAAAACTGAATGCAATACTCCAAATGCAGCCTCACCAAATTAGTTTTTTTTAAAGAAAAGAATACACATTAAATTATTATCAATTGTCAACAGGAGAATACATGATTTAAATAGCATTCCATTAAAATTTGAAACCAATCGCTTACCTAGAGCATGTACTATGGCAGAGGACTGAGAACAGAGGACGGTCTACGTTAAGGAAAAGGACTGCAGGTCATTTCCTTCAATCAATCAACCTTTCTTCTGTTTGCTGCTGGAGTATGATTGCAAGTGCATTAGTGCTCTTCAATCACACCTTATTATGTTTTACAGAACATGTCAGCAAATGCATTGAAGTATGAAGAGACTGTCTATAATTTGCTGTCTGGAAAATGCTACCAGTGTCAAATCAGATTGTCAACAATGCTGTGAGATGTTACCAGTCTCAGGAGACGATCTGGGATCCTCCAACTGCAGCCTCATTTAATGTTGAAAAGAAACAAGACCATTGAAGAAAACTTAGATTTGTCTTGAAACATTATGCATCACAAAACATTTTTAAGTTGTATGGGATGATGGCAGGTCCTCCTCCTGGACCAGCAAGCAAGGAGTCCCCACATTCCTGCACATTCTTTTGAGTTCTGTGACTTCGTGCAAACAGAATTTTTAAATTTAGATTCTGTGCGACTTTGTGAGTTTCCATTCGGTCCTTGCAATCTGAAATGTTTAATATTAAGGCTATTTTCTGTTGTTTCATTTGGAGTGCATACAATTGGCTGGTTAGATGAAGAGTTATATTCAATATATAAGAAAGGCTCTGATTGTATCTCTGGAGAGAAGGAATGGGTGATGTTTTGGGTCGAGACCTTACTTCAGACTGAAACCTAGAATCACTAAATAAAAGTTAAATCTTTCCGTCCTCAACTTAAATTACGTCCTCTGGTTCTTGATTCCCCTACTCTGAGTAAAAATTTCTGTGCATTTATCCTATCTATTCCTCATGATTTTATGCTCTATAGGATAACCCCTCATCCTCCTGCACTCCAAGGAATGAAGTCCGAGCCTGTCCAGCCTCTTTCTAGAGCCAAGTTCTGGCAACATCCCCGTAATTCTTGTCTGCACTCTTTTCAGCTTAACAACATCATTCCTATGGCAGGGTTCCCAAAACTGAACAGAATACTCCTTGAAGATGGCCTTACCATCTTTAACATAACATCCCAACTTCTATACTCAATACTTTGACCAATGAAGGCCAACGTGCTGAAAGTCTTCTTGATTACCCCATTTACCTGCACGCATAGATCCCTCCTCTCGGCAACACTCTCCAGAGCACTGCCATTCACTGTAAAGGTCCTGCCCTGATTTGACTTACCAAAATGCAACACCTTGCACTAATCTGCATTAAACTCCTTTAACCATTCCTCAGCCCACTTGCCTAACTGATCAAGATCCTGCCGTAATTTTTGATAACCATCTTCGCTATCTACAACACCACCCACTTTTAATGTCATTTGCAAACTTATTTTACTTCGGAGTGTAGCACCACCAGCGGTAAGTTTTAAAAACCCTCAGGTAAGTTTTAAAAACTTAGTTGAGGTCGTTTTCTGCGGTCGGTAAGTCTTGTTGCAGGAGCAAGCGGACCATGGAGAAAATGAATAAGAGAAGGTCGAGGCAGGCCGCCGGGAAAGCAGCTATGGAAGACTGCGGGAGTGCGGGAAGGGTGCGGCCGTCCATCTCGCCTTCAGAGTCACTGGCGGCACAGCCAGTGGCTTCCGACGTGGTGCTGGTTGAAAGCACCGTGGCTACTCCGGTGAGACGAAAAGCCACTCAGAAGTCGGTAAGGCCCGTTGACTCGGATGAGTCGGGCCAGGAGGATTCCCCTCAAACAATGGATAGCATCTTCGGACGTCTGTCTAGGATGGAGCTCCTGATGGATGCTCCATCACGATATGCTCCAGCAAGAGGAGCATTATATCCGCGGGTCTCCTTTGGGGCCCGTGGCAGCGGCACCTGTAGAAGGGCTGCATAATGTCTCCCTCTTGGAGGAGGAGAGCATACGGGGTCAGTTCTGTTCTGACTCCGAGGTCGGAGGTGTAGCCGGTGAGCATATCCCAGGGCAAGAAGGCTGCGAACCAGGGGTGCCAAGCATGGCATCTAAATTTGCTATACCGTCTGGAACTGGGGAACTGCTGGATGAGGACCTGGCTATGACTATAAATTACATGGCCTCACACCAGCTGCAAGACCTCACAATGGAAGAAACTTCCCAAAAATACGAGACACCCGCCAATTGTGCCTCGATCATAGTGCCAACTGTGAACCACGCTATCTGGGGTCACATGGGTGTAGGTATCAGAGCCCAAGAAGTGAGGCTCCAGAAGATACTAAAGCTGCTCGCTTCAGGCATTACAGCTTTTGCTTGGTCGGTTGATGGGGGGTCCCTGTCTGAGGTGTAGCAGGATGCTCTGGCCCTATTGTGCAATGCACATTTTGAAATAAACTGTCTCAGAAAGAGTGCTATCCGTCCTACTCTGAACCCCAAGTTTGCGGCACTGTGCAAATCGAGCAATGTGCAACCGCCGAATCTACTGTTCAGTGATGACCTATCAAAACGGGTCAGAGAGTTGGACGACGAGGCGAAAACGGTCGGCCTCATAAAAGCCCAACCGACTAGCAAAGTTCCATTTCGGCAGCAACCCTACAAACGGTTCGCTGAAGCTGGTTCAGGTCAAGGACCAAGCCGGGCCTTGCCAAACAAGTGCAATTGGCACACTCCAACATTCTTCACCTCCAGAACTCGGGGGCAGAAGTTTCCACCGACAACCGTGGAGGTAGGTGGACCTGGTTCTTTTCAGAACATATCATGTATGGGTCTATTACAAGTTGGTGGGAGATTACACTTGTTTTTCAATGAATGGTGTACCATAACATCAGATTCGTTTATACTGCACAGTATACAAGGGTTCCAAATAGAATTCCTTTTCAAATTGCGTCCACCTACACAGCATACACCAAGCCGGACATTGATTTTTTCACAACAAGAGTCTTTAGATGTACAAGCTGAAATTGAAGTGTTATCTAAAAAAGGGGTAATTGAGAAGTCGTTTCATCAATCTCACCAATTTGTGTCTAATATATTTCCTAGACAAAAGATGGATGGTGGGTGTCGAATCATTCTTGATCTAACTCGACTTAACTCCTATGTGCAGTATAAACATTTCAAAATAGAAACTTTTGTTACTGCTAAACAACTGGTTTCCAAAGGATGTTATATGGCATGCATAGATCTTAAAGATGCATACTACTCAGTACCCATTCATTACTATCACCAGAGATATTTGATGTTTAGCTGGATGAGGCAACTATGGCAGTTTTAAGCATTGCCTAATGGGTTAACCTCGGCTCCTAGATTATTTACAAAGTTGTTAAAACCGGTGTTGGGCCTACTCCGGGCTCAGAATCATATTGTAATGGCCTATTTGGATGATGTCCTAATCATAGGCAGACTCAGGAATCAGCTGAATTATCTGTTTCAGCTACCAAACTCATGTTTGAGAGGTTGGGGTTTCTCATCCATCCAGTTAAATCCAAATTGATACAATCTAGAGTCATTGATTATTTGGGATTCACCATTAATTCAACTCACATGTCTGTGACTCTGCCTGGGGGCAAGAGATTACAGTTAATAGAGGCTTGTAACAAGCTCATTGATGAGCAACAATCTTCTATTCAACAGGTGGCAAGTATAATTGGCAAATTAGTGGCTGCTTTTCCAGCTGCACAATTCGGGCCTTTACATTATCAAAATTTACAACGTGCAAAGGAGCAGGCACTCAAAAGACATGCAGGTCATTTCAATAGACCCATGCGGTTACCAGCTGAAGCCATTGCTGAATTACAGTGGTGGATAGCGAATATTTGGCATTGCTCCAGTAAAATTCTGATTGATAAACCTTCAGTTATTTTACAAACTGATGTGAGTGCTCTAGGATGGGGAGCTCCTGATACCATCTCTAGCTGTGGTGGCAGATGGATTATGCATGAGGCATTAATTCTTCAATCACATGATATTAACTATTTAGAGTTGTTGTGAGCACTCTATGGTTTAAAGGCATAATGTACTAGTATGCATGACTTGCATGTTCAGCTTCAGATTGACAACACTACAGCAGTAGCATACGTTAATCACATGGGTGGAATCAAGTCAGCATCATTGGTAAATTGACTAACATTGGTGTATTACAAGAAACATCTGGATTTCAGCTATCTACTTACCAGGTAGATTTAACATGGTGGCGGACACCAGGTCACGAAAATTCAATGACAAAACAGAATGGATGTTGAATCATGAAATATTTAATGATATTATCGCTCGGTATTGTTGACCAGATATTGATTTGTTTGCATCCAGATTAAATCACCCGCTACCAAAGAATGTTTCATGGGAACCAGACCCAGGGGCAGTAGCAGTGGATGCATTCTCGCTACACTGGGGTGGAATGTTTTTATATGCATTTCCCCCATTTTGCCTCCTCACACGGTGCTTGCTTAAAATCGAGCAGGACTCCGCCTCAGGCGTTTTGGTAGTTCCCGACTGGCCTACACAGACATGGTTCCCACTCGTTCTGAGATTAATAACACAGCCTTTTATGGCTGTACCCAAATGCAGTAACCTGCTGGTTCACCCTGTGACTGGAGAGAACCATCCACTACATGACCGTATTAATCTATTGATTTGCAGATTCTGAGGAGACTGTTCCTGGGGCTCGCACTATCAGGTCGTACGGTGGATGTTATTACTGCGGCCTGGAGGGATAGTACTAAAAAACAATACATCTCTCATATCAAGAAATGGGAGGTGTTCTGCTTGCAGTCGAACATTTCATATCAAACGGCAAGCATACCTGATGTGTTGGAATTTCTTACCACACTATATCTTGATGAGCAACTAAGCTATAGTGCCATCAACAGTGCCAGGAGTGCCTTATCGTCCTACCTGTGGCAGGGATCTGGATAGCACTCTGTTGTGTCTCACCCTTTAATATCCCGGTTCATGAAGGGTATTTTTAACTGTAATCCTCCCAGGCCCAGGTACACGGAGATCTGGGATGTGAATGTGGTTCTCACGCTGCTTCGCCAATGGGCTCCATCAACATCCCTGTTTTTTCCCAGACTCACTCTTAAAGTGGTCATGCTCATGACGCTGGTGTCAGCGCAACGCGTCCAGACGTTGCAGAAGCTGTGACTGGACAGGATGCTTTCATCTGTAAATAACATAACATTTTATGTTTATGATTTACTTAAGCAGAGCAGGCCAGGGACGTCAGGGCTTAAACTTATTTTTATGGCATACCCCATAGACCTTCGCATATGTGTAGTTACGCACTTGCAGCAGTATATCAAGGTCACCAAGAGCTTCAGAGGCTCCAAATTAAAGATATTCATCAGTCATAAAAATCCTCATAAGAAGGTGTCGGTACAAACCATTTCAAGGTGGCTGAAACAGGTTCTGGCTTGTGCCGGAGTGGACACTGATGTTTTTAAGTCTCACTCCACCAGGGCGGTATCAACGTCAGCAGTGAGGGCACTGGACGTCGCTCTTGACCAAATCCTCGTGGCCGCAGGATGGTCCAATGAACTGACATTTCAGAGGTTCTACAATAAACCTCTTGCCACACCGGGGGTATTAGCCCACTCTATTTTAAATTCTGTTTTATAGCTTCCCCCTGGGATAGAGGGGTCACTATTGTTTTCTGTTTTGCTAATTAAAGCATCAACATGTTTAAGTCTGTATCATGTTTGAATGCATTATTTATTATTACTCATCCTGTGTCAACTGAGGCAGTGTGTCGCATGGACTCGTATCCATGGCATGAAATCACAGAGCTTTGAAATCTTCACGTAGTCACTCACGTGACTCCGAAGTAAAATAGTAAGATTAAACGAGAACTTACCAGTTTGAAGTTTGATCTTTATTTTATGAGGGGTTACGATGAGCGATTACGTGCCCTCCGCTCCCAACCCTCGTATCATAAAGGTCATCTGGTAGTTCTAGTCGTCTCTAAATCTTACTATGTCACTTCGACTACTGTTATCTGTGATTTCCCACCGCTGCTTTGAAGATTGACGCGCATGCGGACTGGCGGGGCTTCTTCACGTAATCGCTCATCGTAACTCCTCATAAAATAAAGATCAAACTTCAAACTGGTAAGCTCGTTTAATCTTACTATTAATCATGCCTTGTACATTCCCATCCAAATAGTTGATATCAAATTATCCAAAGTACATTCAATACCTAATTTTTCTTTGAAAAAAACATTTACTTTTTATATTCACCTTGACTAACCAGTGAGAGATGATTAATCAGTAGTTAATTTTCAATTTTATTCTGAAGAATAAATTCAAATGAGTTGCAATACATTTATGCAAATACATTTCATTGAAACATATAAGATTGTTAAGGGTTTGGACACGCTAGAGGCAGGAAAAATGTTCCCGATGTTGGGGGAGTCCAGAACCAGGGGCCACAGTTTAAGAATAAGGAGTAAGCCATTAAGAACGGAGATGAGGAAACACTTTTTCTCACAGAGAGTGGTGAGTCTGTGGAATTCTCTGCCTCAGAGGGCGGTGGAGGCAGGTTCTTTGGATGCTTTCAAGAGAGAGCTAGATAGGGCTCTTAAAAATAGCGTTCAGGGGATATGGGGAGAAGGCAGGAACGGGGTACTGATTGGGGATGATCAGCCATGATCACATTGAATGGCAGTGCTGGCTTCAAGGGCCGAATGGCCTACTCCTGCACCTATTGTCTATTGTCTATTGTCTATTGTCTATTGTCTATAACACATTTATTTTGTTACCCTTCATAAAAATGATCAAAATGCCCCAAAGATTTTTCTACCAGTACTCTACTTTTTATGGATATTCATGTTCCATAAGTTGCATGCCTTGTTTCAGTATAGTTTATTGTCACATGTACCGAGGTACAGTGAAAAGCTTTTGTTTCATGCTAACCAGTCAGCGGAAAGAAAATACATGACTCCGTTCGAGCCATTCGCTGTGTACAGATACATGATAACATTCAGTGCAAATTAAAGCCAGCAAAGACCAATCAAAAATAGTCCGAGGGTCCCCGATAAGGTAGAAAGTAGTTCAGGACTGCTCCCTGGTTGGTTCTGTTGTCTGATAACAGCTGGGAAGAAACTGTCCCGAAATCTGGAGGTGCACGTTTTCACACTTCTATATCTTTTGCCTGATGGGAGAGGGGAGAAGATAGAGTGGCCAGTATTTTTGTGCTTTCTGATCTTTTTGAATGAAAGTTCCATTGTTCATGCCAAATGAAATATGTGGCCTACACCTCCTGATATAATTGGCCCTATCTTTTACAGTTGTGCCTGTCCCCGAGATTCCTGGACACTGACAGTCCCAAAGCTGGTCTAGCTAATGTGGCCAGCATATACATACTACATGGAACAAAGAACAATACTGCACAGGCTCTTTAGGCCCACAGTGTCTGTGCTGAACATGATGCCAAGAATGCCATCTATTCTCCTTTGCCTACTTGTGAATCTCTTTAAATGCACTTTCTCCAATGCCAGCATATCTTTCCTCAGATACCGGGCCCAAAACTATTCCAAATGCGGTCTGACCAGTGCCTTATAAAGTCTCAGCATATTCCACACTCCATGTTCACTCACAACTGTGCTGCCAAATTCAAGTCTAACTCCATCTACAAGTTGGCAGATGACACCTCTGTGGTGGGTCGTCATGAACAATGTCGAGACAGAGTACAGGAAGGCGATCTTCTCCAGAGATGCTGCCTGACCCGCTTAGTTACTCCATCATTTTGTGTCGTTCTTTAATTTAAATCAGCATCTGCAGTTCCTTCCTACACAAAGTGATTTAGTTTTAGCTTTAGGTTTATTATTCTCATCTGTGCAGAGGTATAATGAGAAGGTATTTTTTGCATGCTTTCCAAACAGATCAGATATACCATGCATAAACACGATCAACTCAAACTCAAGTACAAGAGAACTTAGAAACATGATGTTAGGACATCAACCTCTCCCTCAGAGTCAACAAGATGAAGGAGCTAGCTATCAATTTAGAAAGCATGCTGCAGTACATGCCTCAATCAGCATCAAGGGTACCAAAGGAGAAATGGTTGAGAATTTCAAATTCCTTGGCATAAATATCACTATTGATCTGTTGTGGATTAACTGCATTGAAGTGACAGCCAAGAAGGCACACTCTTCTACTTACTCAAGAAACTGAGAAAATTTGGCATGATTAATTACTCTTGCAAACTCCCCACCATTGACTCCATCTACATTTCCTGCTGCCTCGGAAAAGCTGCCAGCATAATCAAAGACTTATCCCACCCATTGTTTCTTTTCCCAACTCCTGTCCGGCAGAAGGTACAGAAGTCTGAAAGTGCGCATCCCCGTACTCACAAACAACATCTTTCCTCTGTTATCAGGCTTCTGAATGGTTTTTCCATAAGTACAGACCAATTTACCTGTACCCAATTGCGGATATTGAACTTTGTCTATGGAACTGATGTGCTACAACGATGAGAACTATGTTCTGCACTCTGTATCTCCCCCTTTGCTCTACCTATTGTACTTGAGTTTGACAATTGTATTTAGGTATAGTATTATTTGATCTGATTGGATAACAAGCAAAACAAAGCTGTTCACTGCACCTCTGTAGATGTGACAATGATAAAGGAACAAGGGCTGAAGAGGACCATGCAAGGAGCTGTGAGCAGCTGGGACTGTAGAATGGTGACTCTTGCATATAGAATCAGTGGGCTGTACTGCACATTCTGCACTAACTGGGGGATTCTGCTTATGTATTCTGCCAGAAGTTAAGACTGAACTAAGTACTTTTGAAATGTTGTCGGTGCCAGAAACGTGGTGACTCTTTGTGTACTGCCTACTTGAGTCTGCTGTGTGATTTTACCTGATTGTATGCAAAAGGAGTACCATGGTACACATGGTGATAAAGAAACCATTGAATCGTTAAAGGAAAACCTAAAAACTAAATTGAAACCTAATTTTTTTAATGTATTCTAAAATTGCTGGTTCAAAATTGTGTGTTTTTCCACATATAGTAGCGATGTTACAATACTTACCTTCAGCGGCGCTGCAGTTCTGCTACTGGTCGTGTGCTCGACTTTGGCGCCTTTGAGGGGGGGGGCAGGATTAAAATGCTGTTTTGTACTGCCTGTCTGAGGCGGACTTCCTCGGGCTGCTAGCTGCTGAAGAATAATTGATCGGACTTCCGTTTGCGCTATATTAAAAAAAAAAATTGCTGGATAATTTAATATTGGGATTAAAATAAAAAGCGACTTCGAACATCCTTAACGCCTACAACGTGACGGATCGCAAGAACGGGACAAAACAAAGGGTAAGTCATTTATTTTACATATAATCTTGCTTCTTGGGATGGCTTTAACCTAATTTTACGTTGCGAAAATGTTATTTGGGCCCCATACGAACCGGCAGTGTTTTTCCTGCCGATATGGAGTTCAAATTCACCGCAACAGCAACGTTCCAATCGATCGCGTTCCAGAAGCTAGATGATTAAAATGCCCTTTTTTTGGACAATCATGTCATAAGCTGTCCAGATTGTCTATATTTTGTGTTATTCTCTCTCCATGGTCATTATTTTTAAACTAAATATTCACAACAGTTTGAGTCACATGTATTGTACAAAAAACAATAATTTTGATTATATTTTGAGAGGATGTTTCTGGATTAATTTATGGGAATTAAATATTAAATTCCTTCCATCTGGCATATAAATTCATGACAGTGAGATTTAAAAAGCATGTTATATTGTAAATTCTTGTGTGAATGGGGTTAGTTTGTTATTTGGATACTTAGGCTACTTTAAAAAAATATCCTTTTCTTAAGAAATGGAATCTACAGGACATTCTTAATGGGAAAGTAGTGCGCAGAAAGGCATGTCATGCGTGGTTTGCAGAGCAAAAACTTGTAGTTTACAATGCCAAAATTGAAAAGTTAAGGAAAAACAAGGTGTACATAGTTGCTTATTGGGTACAATCTGAGGAGTATGATGATGCTACTGATTATGATATGCCAATGTACCAGCTAGCAACTGATGTTCTCCATAAATACTTGGTCTATTGCTAGAAATTGTAATTTATTTACCTATCTGTTACAGACTTACAGCATATTATACAATAATATTAAAGTTCTGATCTTGAGAATATCACATTTTTGAATTTTCAAGGCAGTCTGGGTGATTATTCCTATTTCCGTCACAACGGTCAATTTTGTAATTAGTCAATGGAAAAGCAATAGGGAACAAGATGCTAATTTCCGAGTATGTAAATGGCCATAACTTTTTTTAATACTGAAGATATGAAAGTGAATTAGGTGTCAAATTAAAGTTATTTTTATGTTTTATCTGATGGGATAAATTGCAGACTTGATTTTTAAAATCTCAAAATTTTGTAACATTGCTACATATAGGGATGTGGATGCTTTAAAAACCTAGCTTGAATGAGTGAACAGCATTCTTACAGAAAATCAGAAAACAGTGGGTCAAGTGTGAATATTTCAGTAAAGACATGCAGAACATACACAATGAAGCACTGATAGATTCCTCTGGAGAAATTACTACTGAATACCTCTACAATATTAAACTTGCCTTTTTTCATAGTTAACTGAGGTGCCTGCCAAACAGTGGAGAATGTACAGTTACAGTGGAACCCGCTGAGTTTCACGATTTCACAATTTTGCACCCTAAAACAATGGCAACAAGTCTGGTAGAGCCCCCTAGAATCTCTTTCAGGCATCTTTTTGTTCGGTGAAACAAGAAGGCAGAACCTTGGTTTAATATCTTTTGCAGCGAACAGCATTTCAAATGCAAATTCACCCCACATCCAGCATTCCTGCAATATTAGCTTAGAGTAAACACTCAGAGGGTGGCATGTATGTTGATTATACATACTTCTGACATATAGACAAGAGTGCTCCCAAGGCAAGAAGACATATCCCTCGAATCTGTCTACTGCAGGGGGAAATATTAGTAACCTGAATTCTCAGAGCAGTGCACAACAATGTCAGCAGAATAACATTATGCTGCCAACTTCATTTTAAAACCCAGTTGTTTGATTATGTAGGCAGTAATCTATGCAATATGCATATATTTATCAGGTCTGTTAGGACATTGCCTCCCAGATGATGGGAGAAATATTCTTGGAGTATGTGTCACATGAGCCATATCATTCTTTCCAGTGGAATCACGGAAACGATATGATTCCATTGGAAAGTTGTAAAGTAGTAGATACAATTATCATAGAGCAAACTCCTTGTGACAGTGATCCCAATATATCAGTATAATCACAATTTCCTGATTTATCCTTATCTATATTTCTAAAAATCTGATCTTGACCACTTCCTGTTGTTCTGTATATTGATTTTAGAAAAAAAAACGCTGCCACTTACGGCTGTGATTTTTGGCCATCTTACTCAGAGTCCCCCTCCGCTGTGCAGGACAAGAGGATTTTTCCCGTCGATGAAAAATAAAATATTTATTCGTGTTTAAAAATGTTGAGATTCTCTCTCCTTAAGGCCATGCCCCTTCCAGAGGGACTATAGCACTGGGAAGTGTTGAGTGCCTCAGTCATTCTCTGCAAGGTAGGGGGAAGTGGCGGCGCTGTTAATCGGCTGCGGCTCGCCTGCAGTCCGTCTGTTTTTACTTTTTCTGTTGTTTTTTTTTTGTCTTGTTTTGTTAAGTTTTAGTTTGTTGGGTTGTGTTAGGGGGGGAGAAACATGTTCTCTGTCTCCTCCTTCGGGGGAATGCGACTTTTTCGTGTCATATCCCCCTTCCCTGCCTCCGTCTGTGGTGAGGCCTAATGGCGGGGCTGGCCGCCTCCATCCTGCGACCGACCCCGAGGCTACGGAGGCAGAGCCAGCCAGGACTTACCAACAGGAGGCTGGCCGTCTTCGGGGCTGGGGCAGCGGTGGCCCGACTTGCTGGTGCGGCGTTCTGGCTTTCGGCGGCGGCCTGGAGCTGATGCAGCGGGGTCCGGAGCGGAGACTGCGGGACCTGGAGCTGATACAGCGGGGTCCAGAGCGGAGACTGCGGGACCCGGAGCTGGGGCGGTGGCCCGGAGCAGAGACTGCGGGACCCGGGGCTGATGCTGTGCCGGGCTGTCTCGGAGCGGAGACGGCGTTCCGGCTTTCGGCGACGGCGACATCACCACGGAGGTCCGCTGGACTGGAGGGCGGCATCTTCGGCCTGGATCGATCGCCTCAGCGCAGAGGGAGAACAAGGAGGGAAGAGACGGAGACTAAGACTTTGCCTCCATCACAGTGAGGGTGTGCTTGGTGAACTCACTGTGGTGGATGTTTAATTTGTCTTTATTGTATGTTTTGTTATTATTGGTTCTGTGTATGACTGCAGGCATCACAATTTCGTTCAGACTGAAAGGTCTGAATGACAATAAAGGAAACTTGAACTTGACTTGAAGCGAGAGGGTCACGTCTCTCAGTCTGAGCTGTGAATAACACTGAACACGTCTGCTAAACTGTGAATGTGGTTTTACTGACCTTGAGTGCCGTTAATGTGGTTTGAAAATGAAAATGTGGTTGGTATGAAGTGAAGCACAGCAAATGGCTGTTGGTGGTGGTTGGTGTGAAGTGAAGCACTGCAAATGGCTGTTGGTGGTGGTTGGTTTGAAGTGAAGCACTGCAAATGGCTGTTGGTGGTGGTTGGTTTGAAGTGAAGCACTGCAAATGGCTGTTGGTGGTGCTTGGTTTGAAGTGAAGCACTGCAAATGGCTGTTGGTGGTGGTTGGTTTGAAGTGAAGCACCGCAAATGGCTGTTGGTGGTGGAAACTTGACAACTTCCTGTTTGCACTCTATATTGATTTTAGATAAAATGCTACCACTTACGGCTGTGATTTTTGGCCATCTTACGCAGTCCCGCTCCGCTCATCAGGTGCAGAGGATTCTTCCCATCAATGAAAAATAAAAGTGTTATTATTGTTTTAAAAATGTTGAGAATCTCTCTCCTGTCAATCACGCCATGAAGGCCACACCTTTTCCAGTGCGAGGGGGTGGGATTATAAAACCCGGAAGTGTGGGTGTGGCTCAGTCTCTGCAAGATGGGGGACGGAGAGGTCACGACTCTGTCTGAGCTATGAATCAATTGAACACACTGAATGTCTACTGAACTGTGTGTGTGGTTTTTATGTGGTGTTTATGTGGTGTTTTGTGTGGTTTTATGGTGGTTTCACCCTGTTTGAAATGGTATGAAACTGCATTTGAATGTGGTGCCCTTGCACCCTGCATGAAATGGTATGAAACTGCATTTGAATTTGCTGGCTTTGCACCCTGCATGAAATGGTATGAAACTGCATTTGAATTTGGTGGCCTTGCACCCTGCTTGAAATGTTATGAAACTGCACTTGAATTTGGTGGCCTTGCACCCTGCTTGAAGTGGTATGTAACTGCACTTGAATTTGGTGGCCTTGCACCTTGCTTGAAATGGTAGGAAAATGCATTTGAATTTGGTGGCCTTGCACCCTGCTTGAAATGGAATTTCAAGGAATAGCCGTGAGTCAACTGCCAGCCCACCAGACCTGAGTGAGCTGCCAGCACATCAGGCTTGAGTGACTGAGCTGCTACCCCAAGAATCCATTTGGCCCACAATGTCCATACTAGCCCTCTGGAAACCAGTCCTTTCAGCCCACAACACCAATACTAGCGCTCCAGAAAGCCCCCCCCCCCACTGGCTACCAATATTGGTGGAATTGGTGGAGAGGTGGAATATTGCATTGACCAGCCCTCCTGTGTGAACATGGGACCCAATGGGTCCCACTTAGTCTAGTAGTGTAATACATTTAAAAGGTAATGTTTGTTTTCTACTAAATAGATTTTTTTTTCAAAATGTAAACAACTGTACCTAAAATCTTCCTTCTTGTTTCACTGAACAAAATGATGCACAAACAAGATTTTAAGGTGCTCTATCAGAGCTGTTAGCATTGTTTACAGTGTGTGCAAAATTGTGAAACGGTGAACTCAGCAGGTTCCACTGCAACTAGGCATTCGACAATGTCTGGAAGGCACCTCAGTTACCTATGAAAAAAGGCAAGTTTAATATTGTAGAGGAATTGAATGGCAATTTCACCAGAAGAATCTATCAGTGCTTCATTTTGAATGCTCTGCATGACTTTACTGAAATTTGCACACGACCCTCTGTTTTCTGATTCGCTGCAAGAATGCTATTCACTCATTCAATCTATGTTTTAATAGGTTGGGGAATAACATTTTGTGGCATATTACAACCATTAGGATTCAATACCAAATTCCCTGACTCTGGATGATTCATGGTCTTTATCTGAATGAAAACGGGCTCATTTTCACTTGCCATCATTTTGGCTCAGCTTTTCCTTTCATAAGTTCATAGGTGATATGAGCAGAATTAAGCCATTTAGCCAATCAGGTCTACTCCGCCATTCAATCATGGCTGGGGTGGAAGATTGCAACCTTCACGTGGTCCGCCCTGTTTCGACGAATGCAATTTACCCGGCGTGCACAATCAAATAAAATCAAATAGAACAAGTTGTCCTACAACTTTAGGCTGTGCACGCCATACGGAAAAAGAAGAATCATGGCTGATCTATTTTTCCCTCTCAACTCCATTCTCCTGACCTCCCCATACCCCTGACGCCCTTCCTTCCTTGACATCCTTTCTTCCTTTATTGTTACACTATTTAGAGTCTGGCATATCAGGCATATCTGACAACTTTGCAACACAAAATAAATTTGACCTAATTTTAACTGCCCCTGAATAGCCACTTCAAATCATCCTGTCTCAACCTATCAGAAGGTATTCCCTTTGTTTGATCAACACCCCAACCTCAAAAGTCAAAGTATCCTTTATTGTCATTCAGACCTTTCGGTCTGAATGAAATTTCGTGCCTTGCAGTCATACATATAATAAAAATAACAAAACAAAAACACACAATAAACACAAATTTAACATCCACCACAGTGAGTTCACCAGGCACCTCCTCAATGTGATGGAAGGCAAAAGTCTTAAAGTCTTTGTCTCTTCCCTCCTTGTTCTCCCTCTGCGCTGAGGCGATCCAGGCCTCCGATGTTGTGACTCTGCCGGGTGATGGTAGGTAAGTCAGTCCCGCGGCTGAATACCGAGCTCCGCAAACGGGCCGGTTCAAACTCCGCGGCCCGGGGCGGTCGAAGCTGCCGAAGCTGCCGCCCTCCAGTCCAGCGGACGAAGCTGTTGTTGCGGGAGCTCCAGAAAAACAGGTCACCAACCTGTGACCTGCGAGCTCCCGACGATGTCGTCCACTGGCCCGCGGCCGAGCCTCCGAAGTCGGGCCGCCGCCGCCGGAACGCCACAGCCCCAAAGCCGTGCCACCACCGGAACGCCACCACAGCCCCGAGGCCGCCAGCTCCACCATTAGGCCTCAGCGCAGACGGAGACAGAGACGGGGGACACGACAAGAAAAAGTCGCATCCCCCAAAGGAAGACACTAAAACCATGTTTCTCCCACCCCCCCCCCCCCCACACACATACATAACCTAATAAACGAAATTTAACTAAAACAGACAAAAGAAAACAACAACAAAAAGAAAAAAAACAGACAGACTGCAGGCGAGTCGCAGCTGCCAGGCAGCGCCGCCACTTCCGGTGTGCTTAGCTTAGTTTATTGTCATGTGTACCAAGGTACAGTGGAAAGCTTTTTGTTGCTCCTTTACTATGTCTTTTTGATGAATGTCTGCATTTCCTGTGCAAAGCGATCAATATTCTTGCACCTTCTTCAAAAAATTCTAATTTTTAATACACCTACCAAACAGCATATCCTCGCATTACATAGGAATATTACAATATTTTGAGATTTTAAAAATCATGCCTGTAATTTATCCCATCAGATAAAGCATAAAAATAACTTTCATTTGATGCCTAATTCACTTTCATATCTTCAGTATTAAAAAAAGTTATGGCCATTTTCATACTCGGAAATTAGCATCTTGTTCCCTATTGCTTTTCCATTGACTTAACACAAAAGCTGTGATCGAGGACAGTCAAAAGCCCATAACGTTCTTAAAAATTAAGAGAACTGATTGAAATGTTCTGTTATTATAGATTGAATCATTCTGAAACAAATATAAAACATCTTACTTTGATGACCTGAAATTAAAGCATATAATTAGTTAGTTACCTAATTGTAGCTAATTACAAAATTGACCATTGTGACGGAAATAGTAATAAACACCCAGAATGCCTTGAAAATTCTAAAATGTGATATTCTCAAGATCAGAACGTTAATATTATTGTATTATATGCTGTAAGTCCATAACTGATAGGTAAATAAATTACAATTTCTAGTAATAGACCAAGTCTTTATGGAGAAGATCAGTTGCTAGCTGGTACATTGGCATATCATAATCAGTAGCATCATCATACTCCTCAGATTGTAACCAATAAGCAACTCTGTACACCTTGATTTTCCTCAACTTTTCCATTTTGGCATTGTAAACTACAAGTTTTTGCTCTTCAAACCACGCATGACATGCCTTTCTGCCCACTACTTTCCCATTAAGAATGTCCTGCAGATCATCACATTTGGAATAGTCCAAATTTGGATAATCTCTGCGAATGCTGTCTAAATCAGTCTCTTTTGCTAGACATTTGGATTGACAATTTTGCATTTCTTCTTTGGAGACATCTGTTTAAAATGTAAAGGAAAAAAAAACTGAACAGCATTAACAGAAACAAGTTATTATTTGCAGTTTTAGAAAAAAGGTAGAAATGATAAAGTTAAAAGCTAAAACAAATAGTAAATACCCAACAAAAAATTCATATTCATCAGTTGCATCAAATCAATTAAATTCATCTAATCAATTAAATTCATCTAAATTAAATTATTAGATCTAAACATCTATCCATTTCTTAAGAAAATGCTACAAAAATTAAATAGCCTAAGTATCCAAATATCAAATAACAAACTGATCCCATTCACACAAGAATTCACAATATAACATGATTTTTTAAATCTCACTGTCATGAACTTATATGCTAAATGGAAGGAATTTAATGTTTAATTCCCATTAATTAATCCAGAAACATCCACTCTCAATATAATCAAAATTATTATTTTTTGCACAATACATCTGGCCTAAAACTGTTGTGAATATTAGTATACAAATATTGATCATGGATAGACAATAATACAAAATATAGATGATTTAGATGCTCTTATGACATGATTGTCCAAAAAAAAGAGGATTTAAATCATCTTGTAAGTGGGTGTTTCTGGAATGTGATCGATTGGAACGTTGCCGTTGCCGTAAATTTTAAGCCCATATCGCCAGGCAAGACACGGCTGATTCGTATGGGGCCTAAATAACATTTTCGCATCATAAGATTAGACTAAAGCCACCCCAAGAAGCAAGATTATATGTGAAATACACGACTTACCTTTTGTTTTGTCCTGATATTGCGATCTGTCACGTAGAAGGCGTTGAGGGCGTTAGAAGTTGCTTTTTACTTTAATCCAGCGGTTAAATTGTCCAGCGATTTAAAAAAAAAATATCCGGGAACAGAAGTCCGATCGATTTTTCATCATCAGCTAGCAGTCCGAGGAAATTCCTCTCTGACAAGCAATATAAACCTGCATTTTAATCCGCCTCCCCCCCTCCCCCTCAAAGGCTCCGGAGTCACACACACACAGCCAGTGGCAGATCTGCAGCGCCACTGATGGTAGGTTCTGGAACATCACTACATTACACTCTAATTGAACACCTATATGCCATCAATTCCCACTTGCTTAACCATCGGTATATACCATTATTTTCCATCCTGTAGAAGTGAATAAAATCTTGAAGGGAATAGATAGGGTGAATGTCCAGAGTCTTTTACCTAGAGTAGGGTAATGCAGAACCAGAGGAGATACGTTTAAGGTGAGAGGGGAAAGATTTACTAGGAACCTGAGCGTGGTTGATATATAGAATGAGCTATAAGAAGAGGTAGTTGAGGCAGGTACTATGACAACATTTAAAACACACTTGGACAAGTACATGGATAGGAAAGGTTTAGAGCAAAATGGGCAAACATGGGCAAATGGGACGACCTTAGCTGGGGCATCTTGATCAGCATAGACTGAAGGGATGTATGACTTTATGACACTACCTATGATTGTACCATCAGCACAATTAGAAAATGTTACCCCATTGTACATCTAAATCAATAAAATAAAGCATGTGCTTCTACCACTGCCCCTGGCAATGCATTCCAGGCACCCGCCACTCTCTGTAAAAAATTGCCCCACACATCTCCTTTAAACTTTGCCCATCTCACCTTAAAGTTATTCTCTCTAGTCTTTGATATTTCCACCATGGGAAAAAAGTTTTAACTGATTATCCAATCTATGCCTCATAATATCCACCAATTTCCACCAATATCTGAAGCACTTCAGAGAAAAAAAAATCAGGTTTATCAAAAGATAGACACAAAATAATGAAGTAACTTAGTGGGTCAGGCAGGATCTCTGGAGAAAATGGATAGGTTACAATTTCGGGTTGGGACTCTTCTTCAGACAAAATCTATTGCATCGGCCTCAGTGCCTGACATTGTAGAAAAAGCTGGATAAACTTCACAAGTTCACAAGTTATAGGAGGTTATAGGCCTCATTGCATCTATTCCGCCATTCAATCATGGCTGATCTCTGCCTCCGAATCCCATTTTCCTGCCTTTTCTCCATATCCCTTGACACCCATTCTAATCAAGAATTTGTCTATCTCTGCCTTAAAAATATCCACTGACGGCCTCCACAGCCCTCTGTGGCAATGTTCCACAGATTAACTACCCTCTGACTAAAGAAGTTTCTCCTTACCTCCTTTCTAAAAGAGCACCGTTTAATTCTGAGGTTATGAACTTAAAGCCAGACTGACCTACTTTAGAGAACTGAGAGACTGCAGCGTGCTCCATTTTACAGAGACATAGCTCATCCCTGACATACCTGACTGTGACATTCAGCCTGAGGGGTTCTCCCATCATCAGATGGACGGTATGCCTTCTTCGGGCAAGGTTACTGGCGGAAGTGTCTGCTCTCTAATGGAGCTCAGACATGGGGGTCCTGGCAACTTCATGCTCCCCAGAATATCTGTGGAATATCTGGAATACCCCCTGGAATATGTGACTGCCCTATTACCAGCCTACGTCAGAGGTGTTCCCTTCATAGACTACAGCTCTGCTTTCAATACCATTATCCCATCCAAGCTCATCACAAAATTTGTGGAACTTGGAGTCAGTGCTCACCTCTCAACTCTCAGCACTCAACTGGATGATCGACTTTGTGACCAGCAAACTACAATCAGCGAAAGGATTATCACCATCAACGATAATCCTCAACACTGCTGCACCCAAAAAGATGCATACTCAGCCCTTTTCTTTACCCCTTATACACCCATGATGTGCTGCCAAATTCAAGTCAAACTCAATTTACAAATTTGCAGACGATACCACCGTAGTGGGCCAGATATCAAATAATGATGAGACGGAGTAAAGGAAGGAGGTTGAGAACCTTGTAACCTTTCCCTCAATTCAGCAAGACAAAGGAGATTGTGAACAACTTCAGGAAGTGATCTATTACTTTATCTATGGAGTACTGTGTTTACAAAACTGTTGTGCTGCTGCAAGTAAGAATTTTATTACTCTGTTTTGGTGCATATAAAAATTAAACACACTTGACTCCTGACCCCTGTACATTATTGTCACATGTACTTCTTGCCTATGGCTTGACTATTCATAAGTCTTCAATCCTTCTGTCTCACACCTTCTGTTTTGGTTTCCATTTCTGGCCTTTATCCAACTATCTGCCTATCAGAATGTGTTCACCTATTACCTGCCATACTTTGTTCTACACTCCTCTCTTCCTGTTCCACCCCCCCCCCCTCCCCCCTTCATCCTATATTCAGTTTCAAGAAGGTTCGCAATCTGGAATGTCATCGATCCAAGTTCTCCACGAATACTACCTGAACCGCTGTTACTCCAGCACACAGTGATCTATACAGTGAAAAGCTTTGTTTCCATGCTATCCAAACAGATCAGATATACTGTACCATACATAAATACAAACAGTTCAAACTCAAGTACAATAGATGGAGTAAAGTGGAAGATGCCGAGTGTAGAATCTAGTTCTCAGCATTGCAACACATTATAGCACATTGTTTCCTTAGACAAATTCGAATGGCCTCAGTGGGGCAGAGGTGAATCGACCATTATCCTTGTTTATGGAATGACTGTTCAGGTCTGATAACGGAGGGAAAGAAGTTGTTCCCGAGTCTGGTGATGACTTGTGAACTTATGCATGCTTTCAATTTTCTGTTCCTTCTGCCGGACAGGAGCAAGGAGGAGGAATGACCAAGGTAGAACAAGTCTTTGATTATGTCTGCTGCTTTTCCACGGCAGCATGATTTGTAGATGGTCAATGATGAGAGGTCGGGTCTGTGTAATGGACTGGGCTAACTCTACAACTCTCTAATTTCTTGCGGTCTTTGCCAGAGCTGCTATCAAAGCAAGCTGTGATGCATCCTGGCAGAATACTTTCTATGGTGCATCAGTAGAAATTTGTTAGTCATTGACATGTGAAAATTCAACAGGTATTGACAGGATAGATGCCTAAGCTCTTAAAACAGACTGCTTCTTAGAGTCTTGAGCTGGGGAACAGTCCGAGAATAAGGCATCAGAATGTAGGATTGAAATACGTGTTATTTCTTTATGAGCATTGTAAATCAGGAGATTTCTTTGCTTTAGAGGGCAGTGAATGCTTAGTCAAGGCCAAAATGGATAGATTTGTCAAAAATCTATCATTCATACCAGGGATCAGTAAGGAAAATGGACTTGAAGCATAGGATCAGCCTTGACCTTATTGAATGGCGGAGTTCTACTTCAGCTTCTATTTCATATGCTCTTGTACTTAAAATATATATTTGTATTTAACTATTGAGTCTGAATGCAGCACCACGTTCTAATAAATATTTAAATGTGATCCTGATGAAAAATACAATGCAAGCCTATTTTCAACAAATTTGTTACCCAATGATTAATATTATGTGACTGCTAAAATTGGCTAGCCGCTGCATTGAAAATGAGCTCACTGTCTAGCACTGGGCAGTGCTCCCTGCCATCTAATTTAAATCTGTAGTGACATAATCTCTCTTCCTGTCCCATTATATCTAGAGGAAACATTTCACATTGTACATTTAATATGTACTGTGCCATGTCAAGCTGAGGTGGTATGGAATAGCAAACAGCACAGAGATGAGACTTTCTTTTGCTCGACTGCAAGAAAAATACGCTCCGTTCAACCCTTTATTATAAGTATTTTTCGAACCTGTGGAAACAATATGGGCTTGGAATTGTGATGACATATTAAATCCTGTAGATTGCAGATTCAATTGAAGTATAGAGATGTCAAGAAGTATAAATCGGGTGTATAATGCTTCAAAAATATCAGCAGATTGGAAACTGGGCAAGAAACAGAAGTTAAGCCACAAATTGGCACTGAAATGCCAGGTGAAGTGAGTCAAAAAAATAACAAGATGCATGGCACTAGTCCAGCACCAAGGTATAAAACCTGATATTACTTGAAGTGATAGCGACAGTGCTGAATGAAGCAGTTGATGGGATGATAGTCTAATCAAAGAAACACTCAACAAAACAGAGAGCAGTGCCTGAATATATTAATTGAGATTCAGGCAAGTGAATTGAACCATTTTGCTGTGAAAGCTCACCAAATAAGCAGTGTGAATAAGATTCTTTGCCAATGTAGAAACCCTATCAAAGCAGAACAGGTTTTGCTGGCTGAATCCAAGATTGACCTTCTTTCCTTGTCCTCATATTGCAGGAGGATGAAAGGGGCATCTGAAAAGTGGGCTCCCATCAAAGTGAGCCCCTTGGCCTGTTGACTGGTCCCTGTGATAATAATTGATTTTAGAAGCATCTAGAAGCATATAGGGTAATCACTACAGCCCAAAGACATGGATACATTAAAATTATCCCTATCTAGTTCCATCTCATAATTTTTGTATTTAAGCTGGAAGTCACACACCACCAGGTTCAGGAACAGTTACTTTCCTACAACTATTAGTTTCTTGAACCAACTGACACAACCCTAAACTACCTCGGCAACAGAATACTACGAACCTAGATGTCAGAGCACAATTCTTTTTCCTTAATTATGTTTTGCACTATTGTCTTTATTATCATTTTGCTAACTGTCTTGCAGGACATGTATAATTTATGTATTATTCATGTTTTTGTAAGTTGTTTATGTGCCTGTGATGCTGCTGCAGGCAAGGTTTCATTGTACCTGTACCATGCTATGTTTATGCAAATGGCAATAAACTCCACTTGAATTGACATTGTTAAAATAATTTTACTTCAGAGTCACGTGAGTGACTATGTGAAGAGCCCGCCAGCCTGCATGCGCATCATTTATCGTCTAACGCATTGCGCACGACTGGCTGGCAGGCGCGCTGCTCCTCCAGCGGTAAGGTTCAAACCCTGCAGGTAAGTTTTTGAACTTATTTCCAGGTTCTGTTTTTTGCTTGCAGGAATCTCTTTTACAGAGTTTACTGCTGGATATAATATACGGGGCGAAGACCGGCTACAGGCCGCGGGGAATCCCGGTCACGGACCGTGGGGAACCGGCTACGGAGACACGGAAGTGCGGGTAGCAGGCGGCCGGCGGGTTTGCCACCCGAGTCGCTGACAGTGCGGTCAGCGGAATCCAGACCGCTGTGGTTCCCCAGAAAGGGGGTAAAGCCAAGAGTAAGTCGGTTAGGCCTGTGGACTCGAACGAGTCAGGCCAGGAGGGACCCCTCCGACATACATGGGTACGTCCTCGGACGTTTAACCCAGATGAAGCATGGATAGCGCCCTCGGGCGTTTATCCCACAAATGTGATGCTCCATCCTGATATGGTCCGTGGAGGAGGGGAGTGCGAGGGGTCAGTGGGTAACTGACTCCAAACTCGGAAGTATGTCCAGGGAACATACTGGAGTACATGTGTGAGGTACCCGGAGGGGCCAGAGTTCCCCTCACATTACAAGCTTTGCAAGCAGCAGCTACCTCACGTCACATCATTACAGGAACAGGTGCTGGCTGTAAGATACCATGGACCTGTAAATTGTTCCTGAAAGTGCCGGCAGTGAACAGCGCTATCTGGGGTGACATTGGAGGAGGCATGAAAACCCAGGAAATGAAACTCCTACAAATTTAAAGATTACTGGCCTGGTGTTGATGTGCAATGCACACTTCGAAATGAACTGCTTTCAGAAGAATGCCATCAGACCTGCCTTAAATTCCAAATTTGCAGGCTCATGTAAGGCCAGCAATGTCCAGCCGCCGAATCTTTTCTTCGGGGAAAACCTGTCCAAACAGGTAAGACCTGGATGAGGAAACAAAAGCTGTCGACGATGAGCAAAGCTTCATTGTTTCGGCGACAACACACCCCATGCCTCCATCGGCAGTAAGCGATTCACTGAAGCTGGTGGCAGCTTGAAAGCTGGGCAGAGGTCTTTCAGGACAAGGCCCAAGCCGGTCCTCAGGAAAAATATGGGAACCACACACCCCAGCAGTCCTACTCTCCAAATCAAGGACGGAAAAAAAATCCGCAACAGGGGCCTTTGGGCTTACCATAAGACCAGCGGTAACCATGGAGGTAGGTGGGTCTGGTTCTTTCCAAAACATGAGGTATGTGGACCATTTACATGTTGGTAATATTTACACTTGTTTTTGTACAAATGACAAGGATAACATGAGATTAGTTTATACTGCACAGTATACAAGGGTTCCAAGCAGGCTTGGAATTGTGGCCAGAGTTGTCTTTCGAGGCAGGCTCAGTATTCTGGCCAGGATTGCCTTTCAAGACAGGCTCGGAAATATGGCCAGAGTTGTCTTTCGAGGCAGGCTCAGAATTATGGTCGGAGTTGCCTTTCAAGGCAGGCTAGGAATTATGGCAGGCGTGGCCTGTTCATTGTCAAAGTGGAGGATGTCGGTTCATCCTTGATTCAACTCACATGTGCAGTATAGACATTTCAGAATAGGGAACTTTGTTACAGTCTAACAACTGATTTCCATAGGATCTATATGGCATGCATTGATCTCAAAGATGCATACTATTGAGTTTCCATTCGCAGGGATCAC
Source organism: Malacoraja senta (assembly GCA_038087875.1). Classification (NCBI taxonomy): domain Eukaryota; kingdom Metazoa; phylum Chordata; class Chondrichthyes; order Rajiformes; family Rajidae; genus Malacoraja; species Malacoraja senta. The sequence continues at coordinate 364,173,930 of CM075977.1, forward strand.
CGAAGATATTTGAAATTTAGCTGGATAACAGTTAAAGCGTTGCAAAATGGGCTAACTTCAGCTCCCAGGTTATTTACCCCAAATTACTATTACCGGTGCTTCGGCTGCTCAGAGCTCAAAAACACTTGTTATGGCCCAACTGGATGATATTCTAAACGCTGTATTTTGCTAAATTAGCTTTCAGCTGCAAAAATATATATTTTTTTTAGAAATTGGGGTTTCTCATCCATCCAGTTAAATTTAAGTAGATACCAACTAAAATGATTGATTATTGGGATTTACCTTTAACTCTATTAATTTGTCTGTGACTCCGCCCTGAGGCAAGAGATTGGAATTAATAGAAACCTGTAACAACCTTGTTGTTATCAAGCAGCCTTCTATTCATCAAGTGTAATTGGCAATAGAGTGGCTGTTTCAGCTGTGCTATTTGGGCCTTTGCATTATCAGAATTTAAAACATGCAATGGAGTAAGCTCTCAAGTACCATGTAGGTCATTGTTAACAGACCTATGCTATTACCAGCTGAAGCTATCAAAGTCATAACGGTGGACGAACAGTATTCAGCATTGCTCCACTACCTTTTGGTCAGTAAATCTTCAGTTATATTACAAACTGATGCTGGTGCTCAAAGATGGAAAATTACTAATACCATCTCTAGTTACGGATGCGGATGGAATTTGCATGAGTTACCAATTCTTCAGTTATATGGTATCAACTACCTATAGACACTAGGTGCATTCTATGGGTTAAAGGTTTATTGTGCGAATATGCATAATCTGCATGCTCATGTCCAAGTTGATACACTATGGTGGTGGCATATGTTAATCACATGGGTGCAATCAAGTCAAAGTATCCTGTGATAGTTTACCTAACCTCATTTGGTGCTGGTGTATCATCACGTAAAATCAATGACAACACAGAATGGATGTTGGATCACAAAGTATTTAATGACAATGTGGCTCGATGGAACACCAAGATGTTTGCATCCAGGCTCAATCACCAGTTGCAAAAAATATGTGGCATGGCAGTGGTGATAGATGCATTCTCGCTACACTGGGGAGTAATGTTCTTTTATGTCTTTCCTCCATTTTGCCTCATCAGTCGGGTCTTGCAAAAAATTCTGCAAGATCCCGCTTCAGGCATTTTTCGTAGTGCCTGACTGGCCTATGCAGCCATGGTTCCCGTTGGTGTTGGGAATAATAATAGAACCTTATATGGTTATTTCTAAACACAAAAAATGCTGGTTCAGCCCGTGACTCGGGCAACCATCCAATGCATGATAAAAATCAATTCATTGACTTGCAGACTCCGAAAAGACCGTTCTTGTGGCTCGGATTGTCAGACCGAACCATGGATGTGCTCACTGCAGATTGCAGGGATAGCACCAGATAAGCAGTACATTTTCTCATCAGGAGATGGGAAGTATTTTGTTTAAATGCTAATATTACATATAATACGGCACGGATAACTGATGTCTTGAAGTTCATTTTCAAATGGGTCTTTGACTAAAATTAAGTTATAGTGCCATTAACTGTGCCAAATGTGCCTTCTCATCATATTTGCCGCAGGGATCCGGACCCACTCTGTCGGGTCTCACCCTTTGATATCCAGATTTATGAAGGATATCTTCAACACAAATTCCCCCAGGCCCAGGTACACGGTAGTATGCGATATTAACATTGTGTTAACACTCCTTCGCTGGTGGGCTCCAGCTACATACTTATCTCTGGCTGGTATCTCATAAGGCAGTTATGCTCATGGCGCTGGTTCAGCGCAACGCATCCAGTCATTGCATAAGCTACGGCTGAACAGAATGGTTATATCTACCAACAAATAACGTTCTATGTAAATGTATTATTTAACTAAGCAGACCGGGGGCGTTGGGTCTAAAGCTGGAATTGTGGCATATCCTATGGACCATAGATTGTGAGTTGTCACACATATTCATCAACATTTTAAGGCTACAAAGAACCTTAGAGGCACTGAGCTGGCAATGTTCGTTAGCCACAAAAAAACACACAAGAGGGTTTCAGTGCAGACCATCTCCAGATGGTTTAGATTTGTATTGGCTTGTGCAGGAGTGAGCTCTGCCATTTTTTAATCTCACTCCACCAGGGCTGCGATAACACCAGCAGCAAGGTTCATGGAGGTTCTGCTGGACCGCACCCTAGCGATAGTAGGATGGTCAAATGAGCGGACTTTCCAAACCTTTTATATTAAACCGATTGCCAGGCCGGGTTCGTTAGCCAACTCAAGTTTAAGTTCTATTCAATAATTGGCTTATTATTTGCTTATTATTAGCGTCAGCATGTTTTAAATCTATGTCATGTCTGAATGCATTGTTATTTTTTCACTCATCTTTGGTCAACTGATGCAATGTGCTGCATGGACTCGTGTTCATGGCATGAAATCACAGAGCTTTCAAATCTTCACGGTCACTCACGTGACTCCGAAGTAAAATAGTAAGATTAAACGAGAACTTACCAGTTTGAAGTTTTGATCTTTATTTTATGAGTTACGATGAGGGATTACGTGCCCTCCACTCCCAACCCTCTCTCATAAAGGTCAGCTGGTAGTTCTAGTTTCTCAAATCTTCCTATATTCAGTTCAACAACTGTTATCTGTGATTTGCAGGAGTGGGCGCCGGTTGTGCGGGCTTCCTGCCTGCAGTCCGTCCTCTAACCCTTTTTTTTGTTGTCTATAATTTTTATTTAGAGGTCTATTCTTTCTCTGTGGGGGGTGGGCGGTGGGGAAACTGTTTCAACCCCAGTCCTACCTGGTCGGAGATGCGGTTTTCCTCCAAATCGCATCTTCGCTCTCCCCATGCGGCCTTCCATCGGGCTGGAGCGGCGTTCCTGCCGGGACCACAGCTTCGGCCGCACAGCGCTAGGACACCAACACGGAGCAGGCGATGCCTTGCCGGGTCGCTGCTCCGGAGTGTTGTGACCGCCGACCACCAACATCGAGCAGCCGCGGTCTTCGGTTTGTGGTCTGCGGTCTGAGGGCGTCCCGCCGCGGGCGGGCGGCGCTGGATCAAAAACACCGTGGAGTCAGAGTCGAAGCTCCAACCGGCACGGCCTGAAGACTACGGGCGTCGCAGTCTCCGGGGAGGGAGCGGACGCTCCAGACACTTCCAAGCCGCTGAGGACTTTCCAACTGATGCCGGTGTTCCAGCTTCCCGGCGGGTGGGCTTATAATCATCGGGCTGCCGTTGCGGCGACTGGCTGCGGAGCCCTCAAACTGGCCCCGACCTCGGGTGGACTAGGAGGAGGACTGGACATTTTGGTGCCTTTCCCTCACAGTGGAGAGTGTCGACTCTGCTGTGGGGGGATGTTCATGTTGAATCTCTAATAGTGTGTCGTGTCTTTTTTATTCTACCTTTTTTACTTTTTTATTTGAAGCTCAGAATGGAACGGTGCCTTTGCTGTGTCGGCACCCAAATTATGGAACGATCTGCCTCTCCACATTAAACAGGCCTCTTCTCTGTCTGTTTTTAAATCACTTCTTAAAACCCATCTCTTCTCCGTGGCCTTTGATACCCAGTACGATGTCCACTTTATTTACTTGATTTAATTTCTAATTTCTTATTTTGATTGCTTTTATTGCGTGGCTATTATTTTTACTCATGTTTTATGTCTTTTAATTTATTGTTGTATTTCATATGTAATTTTTTGCGCCTCATGTGAGCTGTTATGTTATGTTCTGTTATGTTGTCTGTTTATGATGTCTTGTTTAGTCTTCTGTACAGCACTTTGGCCAACATTGGTTGTTTTAAAGTGCTTAACAAATAAAGTTGGATTGGATTGGATTGGATTTCACACTGCTGCTTTGAAGATTGACGCGCATGCAGGCTGGCGGGCTCTTCACGTAATCCCTCATCGTAACTCCTCATAAAATAAAGATCAAACTTCAAACTGGTAAGTTCTCGTTTAATCTTACTATTAAACATGCAGGATACAGGATAATTCTAACCATCTCAATGAAAACAATGATAATGTTCAACGGGCCTGATCAGATATGTTCACTGTGGAAAGCTAGAGAAGAAATTGTAGGTGCCCTGGCTGAGGTTTATGAGTCATCATTAAATACGAGCGAGGGGCTGGAAGACTGGAGGAGAGTAAATGTTGTGCCTCTATTTAAGAAGGGCTGCCAGGAAAGCCATAGACCAGTGAGCCTAACATCTGTGGGCGGAAAGTTACTGGAGAGTATTCTGAGGGATAAGATATCTATGCATTTAGATAGACAAGGGCTGATTAGAGATAGTCAGCATGGTTTTGTACATGGGAGATCGCACCTCACGAATCTGATTGACTTTTTTGAAGATCTAACTCATAAGGTTGATGAGATTAGAGCTGTAGATGTATATATATAGATTTTAGCAAGACATTTTATGTTCTGCATGGTAGGCTGTTCTGGAAGATTAGATTGCATGGGATCCAAAGCGAGCTAGCCGATTAGATAGAAAATTGGCTTCATGGAAGGAATCAGCGAGTGATCGTGGAAGGTTGTTTTTCAGACTGGAGGCCAGTGATTGGTGGTGTGCCTTAGGGTTTAGTGCTGGACCCACTGCTGTTTGTGGTTTATATCGATGATTTGGAAGGGAATGTAGAAGGCATGATTTTGAACTTGAATATATTTAAAAACTACAATCAGTTGACTGAAAGATGAATTTTGCTGTTGACTGGAGATTTGGTGAGGATTGGAAGATAAATGTATTGTTTGAATATAGAAGGATCCTGTGGAGAACATAGCTTCGAGCTGGCCTGAAGGCAGCAAAAGATGCTGGGATGTTGACCTCTATAGTGCATGAATAAAAGTGTTCTGCCTGTACGGGGAAATTAATGGGATTGTGTCAATTCTCATGGTGCAGGATGCTCGTGCCTAGGCGATGAAATTGGGAAGACCACAGAGATGTTTATCACCTGCCCAGAATATGGAGGAGTCCCCAGAGTTCACGTCTCAAGCGACCATAAGTATCGAGTTCATCAAGTGCTTTTGTGAGATCTAGCAATGGATAAGAAGGTCGCGTTATTTGAGAAAATCACAAGAGAGTATGATTTTTTTCATGAATTTATCCATGAAAGTTGAATTTGTCCTGGTTAGGAGCGTTTGATTTGGGGAATCTGGAGAGTGGTAGGGAGGGTGAGTTTTGAGTGGATGGTACAGTGGGGAGTTGAATGGTTTGGATGGATTTTGGAGGCAATTCATCAATCTGGAACTTAATGAATGGATTTGAGAGATATATGGACATTGGTGGGAAGTTCACATGGACATTGATTGGATGTTTACATCTAAGTTCCAAATGATTATTGTATTACTTCTCAGAACAAACAAAACTATAGTCACGGTTTAGTTTACAGATACAGCATGGAAATAGGCCCTTCTGCCCACTGAGTCTGTGCAGACCAGTGATCACTCGTACACTAGTTCTATCCTACACACTAGGGACAATTTACAGAGACCAATTAACGTACAAACCTGCACATCTTTGGAATGTGGGAGGAAACTGGAGCACCCGGTGGAAAACCACGCTGTCACAGGGAGAACATGTAAACTCCATATAAACAGCATCCATAGTCAGGATCGAACCTGGGTCTCTGGCACTGTAAAGTAACAACAATACAGCTATGCCACTGCGCCCAGATGTGTGATAGTGTGATAGTCATACAGAACTATTTAAAACACTTTTTAAATGTTCATCTTTTGTTCCAAAATGTATTTGATTTTCATTCAATAATTAAATTCTAGTTCTACTTAGTTGAAATAAATGCACCTCATCCAGTTACAGAGTCACAGAGTTGTTTAGTTTAGTTTAGTTTAGAGATACAGCTCGGAAATGGGCCCTTCAGTCCACCGGGTCCGTGTCGTCCAGCGATCCCCACACATTCACACTATCCCACACCCACTAGGGACAAATTTTACATTTACCAAGCCAATTAACCTACAAACCTGTACGTCTTTGAAGTGTGGGAGGAAACAGAAGATCTCGGAGAAAACCCATGCAGGACACGGGGAGAACGTACAAACTCCGTACAGACAGCACCCGTAGTCGGGATCGAACCCGGGTCTCCGGCGCTGCATTCGCTGTAAGGCAGCAACTCTACCGCTGCGCCACTGTGTATAGCACAGAATTGGGCCGTTTGGCCCAACTTGCCTTAAGGGGCTGTATCACTGCGACGACCTAATCCGAGAGTTCAGAAGAGTTTCTTCGACCTTCAAACTCGAGGGCACTCGCCCGGAAAACCTCGAGCTGGATCGACCGTCAGCGATGAAACCGCGAACACACACACACACACACACACACACACACACACACACACACACACACACACACACACACACACACACACACACACACACACACACACACACACCCCACCCACACCCACCCACACCCCCCCCACCCACACCCCCACCCCCACACACACCCCCACCCACCCACCATCAACATGCTGAAATTTTTTTCTGCGACCTAGCTGAGGCCGCGAGTATTCGGGAACTTCCCTCGAGCATGAAGGAGAGTTCCAGTGACCTCATATGACCTCCTAGGACCACGTGTCGACCATGCTGCGAGTTTGAGTCGAGGGTCAACTCTTCTAAACTCGCAGATTCGGTCACCGCAGTGGGACAACCCCTTAACCCTAACTGTTTACCTATCTACAGAAATCTCATTTGTCTGCATTAGGACGATTAGTTAACAACTATTTTATCTCCAAAATCAAAATGAAATCTCAGCTTCATTAATTAGATTCTTGACTAATAAGGAAGCAATAAAGAATAGAAATGATGCTCATATCTTGCTATTTCCCTTAGATCAGTTCAGATTTGTGGCCACAGTTGTACCAGCCCCTCCTGCTCCTCAGTTTGTTTGAATACCGCTGTTACTCAAGCCAGTCACAACTTGAAGAAGAGATGAATGCATGGTGTGAGTTTGACTTGATCTTTTGAAAGGGAATGTTCTTTGATGTTATCGCTTGAAATCACATTGTCCATTAAAAAAAATAGTATATTTCAATACACAAACTCAGTCAGCCTTACATAAAGGAATCAAATTCTGACAAAAATCCCAGGAAGTCTTCAATGGAGAGTATTTTACTGAAATAAAGATTCTTCTGCTTTGACAAAAATAACAGGAATAAAAGATCAAAGTAAATACAGCTAAATCATTTGGCTCTTTGGAGAAATGTCACGTTTTCTGAACCATCACCCATTCACATTACTCTTCAATGTTCTATGCTGTTCTGTCTGAGTTATTACATTTTATATTTACGGGACATATAACATGTACATTTGAATAATATGGTTATCTTTTTTAAGATATTTGCAACAAAATTTGGGAGTTGGGGAGGATTGCTGATACCTGGTTCAATATTAATTTCTTCCTTAAGAAGAATTGTATTCTATTTGCTAATGTGATGCATGTGGTCATCTGAGATCAATTGTCAAGGTCTCGGATTGACACTGCGGAAATGTGTCAAGGCTGAGATTATAATCCAAGCATGATCTCTGACTTCTTCATCAATAAACCTTCTTTCATCATAAAATCAGAAGCAGGTAAGTTCTTCAATGATTAGCTTCATTTGCAACTCTTCAGCAAAGCTGCATGGCCCAGACAACATTTAGGGATAGACCGATAAGTGGCAAGCAACATTCATGCCACAGAAATTACCTGCATGTGAGAGTCTATAGAGCAAGCCTTGATAGTCAATGGTGTTATTCACCAGAAAGCAACCTAAATACCATGGCTACAAAAGCAGGTCAGATGATGGCTGGATGATGACTGACTCATCTCCTGATACCGCAAGATATTTTCTATCATTTAGGCACAAGTCAGGAATGTGATGGAATGCTCTCCAATGGTATGGATGACTGCCACACTAACATCTCTCAAGGTCATCAAAGACAAAGCAGCCCTCTTGAATGGCACCCTATCTGCCTCCAATGCCACAGGAGATCCTTCTTCCCTGTGGCTATCAAACTGTACAACTCCTCTCCCTTCTGTCGTGGGGTAGACTGAGACTGACTCCCCTAACCCCCTCCCATATCTTTGCACATCCCCAATCTTTTCCACTCATCACTTTAATTTAATGTATTTTGTGTTTTAATGACTGTTGGCAGACAATTGGGACAAATAATGTTATATCGTATTGTATCGTATCGTAAAGCTTCATTCCATGCACAACAAGTGCAAGATAACTGCAGTATGTATGATGTATGAATGTATCACAATTACTCACCCAGGGTTCTCCAACAGCACCAAAACCCATAACCTCTAACACTAAAAAATTGACAAGGGAACGCCACTAATTGCAGGTTCACCAGCAAGTCAGGCACCATTCTGACTTGGAAACATATCGCCAGTTCTTTATTGCGCTTCGTTCTGAATCCTGGAACTCCCTGCCCAACATCACAGTTGGAGCACCTTCACTAGAAGGTCTGCATAATTTAAATTGATGACACAGCACTATCTTCTCAAGTGGAATTGAGAATGAGCAATAGATGCTAGCCTTAGCAACAAGCTTCAGATTCTGAAAATGAATTTTTTTTAAAGGAACAGCATTGATTAATTCATATCACATAATAACATCCAGAAAAACAACTTGTCATTGCATATATCAGTACTTCAAATTTTCCCTTTCTGCTCATAGAACAGTTGAGTACTGACATTGAATTCCCCACAATAGCTTGGGATAAGAATTACAATCAATTATTGGTTTACGTGAGTTCTAGCTGAAAGCTTCTGATGACATGATAGAGAGCACAATCTACAAGCAAGAATAGATAATTAAGCAAAATACCAGTTTTGCAGAGAGTCCAGGCTATGTAACCACTGATATGACATTTAGAAAGTGTTGAGAAAAATACTTTGTTTACAGACCATTGCCTATTCCATGGCAGAGAATGCCCTTCACGTAACAAAAGGGTGGCACGGTAGCTCAGCGGTAGAGTTGCTGCCTTAAGGGCCTGTCCCACTTGGCCGTCATTTGTGCGCCATTTACATGACCTGATAGCATGTGGGTAGCATGCGGGTAGCATGTGGGTAGCATGTGGGTCGCGCGGGATGGGCGCATGGAGTGGCGTGGAGGAGTGTGGAGATGTGCGCGGTATTGCGCAGCGCGCCAGGATTTCGGGCTGCACAAAATCTTCGTGCGCCACCGGCCTGTTGCGTAAATGACGGCCAAGTGGGACAGGGTGACGTTTCGAGTCGAATGGGTGACGTTTCGGATCGAGACCCTTCTTCAGACTGAAACATCATCCATTCCTTCTCTCCAGAGATGCTGCCGGTCCCGCTGAGTTACTCCTGCATTTTGTGTCTATCTTCAATTTAAACCAGCACCTGCAGTTCCTTCCCACAGATTAATTTGGTCTGCAGCTTGCTACTTTTCATTCACCTCTTTTTTTGAATAGGGCCATTACATCTGCAGTTTTTTCAACTGCTAGCACCACTCAAGAAACATTTTTGAAAATCACCATAAATATCATAAAATGGGTAAATATCATAAACTGGGTATTCAAATGACGTCGCGTGCTCCAGACGGCTGTGCAGACGCATGATGATGCGCACGACAGTCACTACCTGCCTGTCGCGTAAATGACGGCCAAGTGGGACAGGCCCTTTACAGCGCTTACAACGCCAGTGACCCGGGTTCAATCCTGGCTCTAGGTGCTTGTCTGTATGCAGTTTGTACGTTCTCCCCATGGCTGCGTGGGTTTTCCCAAGAACTTCAATTTCCTCCCACACTCCAAAGATGTACATGTTTGTAGGTTAACTGGCTTGGTATATATGTAAAAATTGTCCCTAGCTTCGGATAGTATTAATGTGTGGGGATCGCTGGTCGGTGCGGACTCGGTGGCTGCAGGGCCGGTTTCTGCACTGTATCTCTAAACTAAAGTAAACTAAACTAACAATTCAACAGTTCAAAAATTCAACCATTTAGGTGAATCGACAACTAGACATTGTAGAAACAAGGACACGAGGATCAAGGCCCCCCTAAAACTTCAATCAGTCTGAAGAAGGATCCCGACCCGAAACATTCTCCAGGGATGCAGCCTGACCTGCTGAGTTACTCCAAGATACATTTTGTATCTTTCCTTGGTAAACCAGCCATTGTGGCTGCCTCCACCAATCCCCTGTCCAGTCTCCTCATATGAGAGCATTAAAATATCTCATCCAGGCCAATGTGCCTGTTCGCTTGGACGCAGTCGGCAGGCTGACAACAATGACAGTCTGTCAGAGATCAAGATAACCATTAATAAAAAACTATCTCATAACGTCATATGATCATAAGTGATAGGAGCAGAATTAAGCCATTCGGCTCATCGCGTTTTCTCCACCATTCAATCATGGCTGAATCTATCTCTTCCTCCGGGCCCCATTCTCCTAACTTCCTCCCATAACCCTTGACACCCATACATGCTGGACACCCAAATCTCCATTATCTATATCACTTCCACGCCTATTAAGGAAGCATGCCATGACTGCCAATCACACCTATCTCAACAATAATGGATAATATTTAATATTAGCTACTCAGAAGTGGCCAACATTGACCTTACCTATCATATCACTGTGTATTCAATTTTTCTAATCTTGTCTTTTCACCCAGAGCGTTGTGAATCTGTGAAATTCTCTGCCACAGAAGGCAGTGGAGGCCAATTCACTGGATGTTTTCAAGAGAGAGTTAGATTTAGCTCTTAGGGCTAATGGAATCAAGGGATATGGGGAGAAAGCTGGAATGGGGAACGGACTTTGGATGATCAGCCATGATCATATTGAATGGCGGAGCTGGCTCGAAGGGCCAAATGGCCTTCTCCTGTACCTATTTTCTATGTTTCTATGTTTGTATGTTTCTATGTTCTCTTTGCAGTTGAAAAAGTTAGTTCTACCTGTGCAGATTTCTTTAAAGTTCCGTCAATCGTTATTTGGTTTGGAGGTTAGTTTAGGCCATATGAATGTTCACTTAATTTATGTTTGCATTTTAGACATAAAATGTAGCCTTTAAGCCTAAATACAAGGTTGCATTTTATTAATTACACCCAGAACGTATTTTTAGCTTAACACAGTTTAAATTAAAATGCATTTGAACAATTAATTGTCTCCAGTTACCTAAAGTAACCCACAGGCACCTGAAGAAAGAAAACGTATTTTTCTATTTATTGAGGTTTTATTAAACATGTGCCCTTTCCCTGATATATTTTACATGCCTTGATACTTCAGTTAATACAATATTGATCCCAATTAAACTTGGTCGCCTGCAATTCTGCTTGATGTTTTATTAGATGCAAAATCTTAAATTGTGGACACAAAATGAACAAATATCAAAAATTAGAAAATGTTAAACATTCCGGCTGCTACTTGATTCTAAATGGTTCTTTCATTGAAGGACAAACATTGTTGAGTGTTTATAAGTTATAAAGTTTGTGGACAAATCGGTCCCAAGTTTTCAGTGAGCCACAGTTAATTTCATTTTATTTCTGCAGTACAACTCAGACAAGTTACATCTTGGCAATTACATTTTATTCCACCATTTTCCTTGAAGGGGCTGGGGTGTTAAGGGGAGAGGTCTAATAGCTATATTGCAGAGGGTTTAAACCAATTGAACAGGAGGATAAGAAATGCCGGGTGAATTCCATATGGAAGCAACAACTCACGATGTGGAAGTTAAAAGAAGTAATAAATTGAACAACTAAGCAGCAAAAATAAAGGATATAATTCTAGTCATAGAGTGATACAGTGTGGAAACAGGCCAACATGTCCAAGCCTCACTAATCCCACCTGCCAGCTTTTAGTCCATATCCCTCCAAACTGTCCTATCCATGTACCTGTCTTACTGTTTCTTAAATTTTGGGATAGTCCTTGCCTCAACTACCTCCTTAAAATTGTAGGCCCCCCTCGGTCATGGCTGACCATGGGTGCTCTGATGCAATAGACAATAGACAATAGACAATAGGTGCAGGAGTAGGCCATTTGGCCATTCGAACCAGCACCGCCATTCAATGTGATCATGGCTGATCATCCCCAATCAGCACCCCGTTCCTGCCTTCTCCCCATAGCCCCTGACTCTGCTATTTTTAAGAGCCCTATCTAGCTCTCTCTTGAAAGCATCCAGATAAACTTCCTCCACCGCACTCTGAGGCAGAGAATTCCACAGACTCACCACTCTCTGTGAGAAAAAGTGTTTCCTTGTCTGTACTAAATGGCTTACTCCTTATTCTTAAACTGTGGCCCCTGGTTCTGGACTCCCCCAACATCGGGAACATGTTTCCTGCCTCTAGCATGTCCAAGCCCTTAACAATCGTATATGTTTCAATGAGATCCCTCTCATCCTTCTAAACTCCAGAGTGGACAAGCCCAGCTGCTCCATTCTCTCAGCATATGACAGTCCCGCCATCCCGGGAATTAACCTTGTAAACCTACGCTGCATTCCGTCAATAGCAAGAATGTCCTTCCTCAAATTAGGGGACCAAAACTGCGCACAATACTCCAGGTGTGGTCTCACTAGGGCTCTGTACGTCTGCAGAAGGACCTCTTTGCTCCTATATTGTACCATAGACTGATGTCCAAGGAACCCCAGATCCCGATGTACTTCCCCTTTTCCCAACTTGACGCCATTTAGAAAATAATCTGCCTTCCTGTTTTTGCTACCAAAGTGGATAACCTAACATTTATCCGCATTAAACGTCATCTGCCATGCAACTGCCCCAACCTGTCCAAGTCACCCTGCATTCTCATAGCATCCTCCTCACAGTTCACACTGCCACCCAGCTTTGTGTCATCTGCAAATTTGCTAATGTTACTTTGAATCCCTTCATCCAAATCGTTGATGTATATTGTAAATGCAAGCCTGGGTGATGTCATATGGAGGACAGGCTGTTGTCCATGCAGCACGTTTGCCCTCTCCACGTCGCTGATCGATCCAAAGGAACAGCAGGGCCATTACAGTTTGGCACCAGCGCCGTCGCAGCAACAAATGTTTAAGACCAAATTGCTACTACAGAAACAAGGCTGCTGTATGACCAAAGTTGGGAACGCAATGTTCAAAAATGTTTAACAATTATTGAGAACAGGCAAAAAGGAAAATAAAATAGTGTAGAATAATTAATAAGAGCTGGGATTCAAGTTCAAGTTCAAGTTCAAGTTCACATTTATTGTCACATGCTTCAATTGGTACACTGAAATTTGAATTACCATACAGCCATACGAATAAAAAGAACACAATACACAATAGAGTTTAACATAAGCATCCCCCACAGTGGATACAACATTTCCCACTGTGATGGAAGGCAGTAAAGAGAAATGATCTTGGTTCACACGACACTAAGTAGAATTTGAATTTGTTTGGCCTGAGCTAAGAAACAGCAAAGGGCAGAACACATTGGTAGGAGTTATTTATAGGTTGCCCAATAACTTTTGTAATATTCGGCATAGCATAAATCAGGAAATTACAGGGAAAATACCGTATTCATGCAGGACTTTAATCTACATGAAACTTGACAAGTCAAATTGGCAGTAATAAGGTGGAGAATCACAGGATGTTTACAAGATGGTTTTCTCAATCAATACATTGAAGAACCGATTAGGTTACATTTCCTTTGCACGCTGAGAAAAGGTTAATTAATAAAATTGCTGTATATGGATCTTTAGCAAAGAGCGATAAAATATGATGGAAGTTTACACTGAGATTAAAAGTGATGTAGTTAAATCTAATACTTGACTCGTAAATCTAAACAGTGATTGGTACAGTGCATTGAAAGGAATGATGGCTCAATCTGGCATTATGGTCGACACAGACATCATGTGTTCTACTGTTCTATGTTTGAAAAGGTTGCAAGGAATAACAGTAGACCTGAGCAAACCAGATGGAGAAATTGATTAAATAAGCCAAGATACAATCTGAGTACAAATGAACAAGAAATATACATGATTGGGTGAGCTTCTCAAGAGTCAAGAGTGTTTTATTGTCATATGTCCCAAACAGAGAAATTCCTACTATGGATAATCTATGGGTATGGAAGAGGACACACGAGGGTCTCACACCATGTCCCACCCCCTTACTGTGTATAGAGACAGGTAAGTGTGACTCCTGGTGTTTGTGTAAGGAACAGCAGATGCTGGTTTAAACTGAAGATAGACACAAAAAGCTGGAGTAACTCAACGAGTCAGACAGCATCTCTGGAGAAAAGGAATAGGTGAAATGTTGGGTCTGAGGTAGGGACTCGACCCAAAACGTCACCTGTTCCTTGTATCTATAGATGCTGTCTGACCCATTGAGTTACTCCCGCTTTTTGTGTCTATCTTGACTCCTGGTGATTCAGAGGTAAAATGATTAGCAGGTCATGTTTGAGCTCACCCCATGACGTTTCTCTGGGTCTAGAGACAATTCTGTGGATAACAAGCTCAATCTTTACTATTCCTTAACACTGTACTATGTCATCTCCTTTTGAACAGTGGCAAGGGACGTCAGGATGACTGAGGTCCCTGATTACTGGTCAAGAAGCCACCATTGCTGATCACCAATGTGCCAAGAAGGTCATATCCTGAATCACAGCATGGATTCCATCTGAGTTACTTACTGTTGCTGTGTATGGAGCAATTAGTTTCCTACAGCTATGAGGTTCATGAATTAACAATAATAACCCTAATCCTACCTCAGGCACAGAATATACAGACCATATCTTATACTACCAACTTGTTTTCTAATTGTGAATTTTTGAACAAATGCCCTTTTTTTGCAGTCTTTTTTCTTTGCACTGCCTTGTAGAATATTTTTATGTGAGTTACTATGTATAATTGATGTTTTTTGTGTTGTCTGAGCAAAGTTCCTGTGATGCTGCTGCAAGCAAGATTTTCATCATACCTGGATCACACTGTGCTTGACTATAAACTTGACTTGACCAAACTTGATATGAGACCTTCAAGTCAAGTCAAGTCAAGTCAAGAGAGTTTATTGTCATGTGTCCCAGATAGGACAATTAAATTCTTGCTTGCAGCAGTACAACAGAATATAGTAAGCATAAATACAGAACAGTTCAGTGTGTCTATATAGCATAGACCATATACATACACAAAAATAAATAGATAAAGTGCCATAGGCTGTTATAGTTCAGAGTTTGTTTGATGGTGAGTTTAATAGCCTGATGGCTGTGGGGAAGCAGCTATTCCTGAACCTGGACGTACCAGATTTCAGGCTCCTGTACCTTCTACCTGATGGCAGCAGAGAGATGAGTGTGTGGCCAGGATGGTGTGGGTCCTTGATGATGCTGGCAGCCTTTTTGAGGCAGCAACTGCGATAGATCCCTTCGATGTTAGGGAGGTCCGAGCCGATGATGGACTGGGCAGTGGTCACAACTTTCTGCATTCTTTTCTGCTCCTGGACGCTCAAGTTGCCAAATGAAGCCACAATGCAATCAGTCAGCATGCTCTCTACTGTGCACCTGTAGAAGTTAGAGAGAGTCCTCCTTGACATTAGATTAGATAGCCCTTTATTGTCATTCAGACCGAAGTCTGAACGAAATTGCAACAGTCATACATAAAACAACAATAAACACATATTAACATCCACCACAGTGAGTCCACCCAACATCTCCTCACTGTGATGGAGGCAAAAGTCTTAGGTCTGCAGTCTCTTCCCTCCTCTTCTCCCTCTGCGCTGAGGCGATACCCCCGGGCGATGTTTCCCGCGGCTCAAACACCGCGGCCCGGGGTGGTCGAAGATGCCGCCCACCAGTCCTGCAGACGCAGCCGCTGGCCCGCGGCCGAACCCCGGACTCAGGCCACATACCGACTCTCCGTAATCTACTCAGGAAATAGAGGCGCTGATGAGCTTTCTTTATAATTGCATCAGTGTGCTGGGACCAGGAAAGATCTTCGGAAATATACACACCCAGGAATTTGAAGTTCTTGACCCTTTCCACCATCGTCCTGTTGATATAAACGAGATTGTGGGTCTCTATCCTACCCCTTCCAAAGTCCACAATCAGTTCCTTGGTTTTGCTGGTGTTGAGAGCCAGGTTATTGTGCTGGCACCATTTGGTCAGTCGGTCGATCTCACTTCTATACTCTGACTCATCGCCATCAGTGATTCGTCGCATAACAGTGGTGTCGTCGGCAAACTTGATGATGGAATTCGCACCATGACCGACTACGCAGTCATGAGTAGAGAGTGAGTACAGCAGGGGGCTGAGCACGCAGCCTTGAGGTGCTCCCGTGCTAATTGTTATCGAGGATGACACATTTCCACCAATACGGACAGACTGTGGTCTGTGGATGAGGAAGTCGAGGATCCAATTGCAGAGGGATGCGCAGAGACCCAGATCTGAGAGCTTGGTAACCAGTTTGGAGTGGATGATGGTGTTAAACGCCAAGCTGTAGTCAATGAATAACAGCCTGACATATGAAGTTTGTTGTCCAAGTGGTCCAGAGCAGACTGGAGAGCCAGTGAGATCGCATCCACGATTGATCTGCTGTGGCGGTAAGTGAGCTGCAGTGGGTTGAGGTTCTTGTCGAGGTAGGAGTTGATATGCGCCATAATCAACCTTTCAAAGGACTTCATCACCACAGATGTTAGTGTCACTGGTCGATAGTCATTGAGGCATGTCACCTTACTCTTCTTGGGCACCGGTATTATTGATACCTTTTTAAAGCAGGTGGGAACCTCAGACCTCAGAAGTGAGAGGTTGAAAATGTCCGTAAAAACTCCAGCCAGTTGGTCCACACAGGTTTTTACACCTTCACGAATCATCCACTTGAACATACAGATCTCTGCATCAGATACCTCTGAAAGTGCTTCAGATAAAATGCTTACAATTCTTTCTGTTATTTTTCCTGCCAAATATGCATTTTCATATTTTCCTACATTATACTATTTGTCAAATGTTTGCCCATTCATTTAATCTATCTATAGTATATCCCTCTGTGGTCTTCCCATGCATTGTTCACAACTTAAGGGGCTGTCCCACTTGGGCGACATAATTGGCGAGTTTAGAAGAATTTAGGAGAGTTTGAAGAAATGTCATGTTGAAGACCTCCTTCGACTATGTAGAAGACCTCCTTCGACATCCTGCGACTATGTTGAAGACTAGCTTCGACTAGGTACGAGTAGCTATGACTAACTTCGGGAAAATTGGACACCGAATAGTGGAGAGTGAAGACGACCTCCCTTCGACCTCCCTTTGACTACAATGAAGACTATCTACGACTACCTTCGACTACCTTCGACTACCCTCGATAACCTATGACTAACATGCCGACCTACCACTACAACTAAACCTACGAGTAAAATAAGTATCGATTTTTTCCATGGCGACTTTTTTTTTACTCTCAGGCATTTTTCAACATGTTGAAATATATGCCGCGACCTAGTTGAGGCCTCGAGTTCTCTCGAGCATGAAGGAGAGTTACAAAGACCTCCTATGACCTCGTCTCGACCATGCTGCGAGTATGAGGCGAGGGCAAACTCGCCAGAACTCGTGGATTAGGTCGTCCAAGTGGGACAGGCCCTATACTTTCCTCTCTAACTTTTGATCATAAGCAAAAATAGCAACATTCATTTCAAGATGACTGGAGAGGCATGTTTTCACATAGTGGGTGGTGGCTTATTGAATGCATTATCAGGGGAAGTGATAGAGGTGGGTACAATTACGTTTAAAATACAGTTTTGACAGGTACATAGATAGGAAAGGTTTAGAGGGCAAATAGGACTTGCTCAAATAGTTGACATTTTAAGCTCGCTTGAGTTGACATTTTAAAAGTTGGGCCGAAGGGCCTGTTTCCATGCTGCATAACTTCATGACTCTATGACACTGTCAGCTGCATAAATCAGCAGACAAATGTCAAGAAAGGATTTCTGAGTCAACAGAATAATTTCTGTCATTATTTGTAATAACAAGTACCAGTTTAGTCACAAACTGATGTGTTCCAGTCAGGGAGATGTGCAAATTTAATTTCATTTTCAGGTCAAGACCGTCATCATTAATTCTTTTTCAGGTCGCCTTGTGCCCACAAAGAAATATGATTTATGAAGATGATGTTTGGTCTGTGCTTGAATGACAACTCTAACATTTAAAATAGAAAAGATAAATATTATCCATTAATCTTTCTTCTCCACTTTAATTATCAAAGAGAAAGGGGCTGATGGGACTGGCTTGAAGAAGGACAAGAGACTGGTGAATGGAGAAAATTTAAACAGGAGTAATTAGAGCAAACCAAATAGAAAAGTTCTTAGTTCCATAACACATTACATTTTATGGTACAGTAGATTATGAGGTGCATCGAAAGGCATTTTGACATAAGGTGTAGGCCATCTTCTGGAGGTAGCCTCACACTGCTTCAGCTTAGCTGCAGTGCAATTGCAGTAAAACAAAATTATATTGCTGTTTAATAATAAGGACTTGCTGCCACATGGTGCAGCTTCAAGGTACCATTCACCACAATAAATCTTTTAAAACCCAATTACTTGACCGCACAATCCAGACTGTGCAGCTGCAATATAATTGTTTTAACATATGGTTAATTTTCACACCAATAATAGTGAACCTCTCAGACCAAAAGACAAGAAATAGGATGTGTGCTGCGTGTTGTGTTTTTTTTCTTGTTGACAAATGTAGAGGCAAATCTTTTTAAGGATGTAATGTGATCAAAACCATCTATTATTCTACACACCGCATGCGTGCCTGGATAAATTAATTACACAATAAATTGAGTTGTCACTTTTATGATGCGTCAGTACAATTATATTATGTAATCCTTGGGGCTCTTCTCGCTGGAGAATGTTGTGCCCACAGAAACAATTGATATGCTTGTTAGTGAAATAGTTCTTGGGGGCTGGAAAGAAATCAGAATTTTTTTTTAAACTAAAATTACTATTTCCAATCTTGGAATTTTTAATAGAGAAAATTCCCTTTGGAGGATTAAATTCTAATTGACAAATTCTGCTGAAATGTCAATTGGCTGCATTTAATGGCCATTTGTTGATACCTTTAAAGGTGTTACTTTTTACTTTTTCTAAATTTGCCTCCCTTTTGTCTTACACCATTATATAGTTTGGTGTCTACTGGAGAGACAGTTGACGGCATGGAAAGACAGCACCCGGGACAGGTTGGGTTAGCACCCCAGTCTGTGTCATTCTTGAGAAAGGCACCCAACAAAGCTACGGAAAGGCCTAATGAACCACCGTGGCCTAAAAATCCATCAGGCGAGAATGAAATGCCCGGCGGTGAAAGAGGTGCAGCGCACAGGCCTTGAACCTGGTGAGACGAAGGAGGAGCCCGGCCAGGACTCACCCCACAGAGCCCAGTCCCTCCACGAACTAGAGTTTCCTAACCCCTGCAGAGTAGTTATTAAGATGGCTGATCCGTGGGCGGTTGCTGCTGGGACGCAAGTCGGGGCCTGATCAACCCCGGCTGTGTTGCCTGGGCGAGGGTATCTGATGTTGTGAGACCCGAAACACTCGATGACCCCAGATCACATCACTGAGGATGCGTCCCAGCGCATCTAGAAGATGTATATTTTTCTCACTGAAAATAGGTGCAGGAGTATGCCATTCGGCCTCGATATGATTGGCATTCAATATGACCATGGCTGATCATCCAAAAATCAGTACCCCGTTCCGGCTTTTTCCCCAATTCCCTTGATTCCCTTAACCCTCAGAGCTAAATCTAACTATCTCTTGAAAACAATGTCCTCCTTCTAATATTTCGAACTACTTGCCCTATTTTGCATGACTTTGCTTGTCTTTACTTGCAGTTCATTTGTAACATCTGAAGAATTTATAATCATAATAATAATATTAATCACAATCATACTTTATTAGCCAAATATGTATTGCAATTTTATTATATGCAATTAGATTTTTACAGGCAGAATAGTGGGAATTCAAAGAAAAGGCGAAGCCACCTCTGAGGCAGCAATAATAGTTCGATACACCACTTTGTATTTATTTGCAGAATCTGAATATTGCTATTTCACACTCTAATGACCTTTGAAAGGTCAGTAGTGAGCTACCTTCTTCAATTGCTGCAGTCCGTTTAGAGAATGAATAGTTCCGTTGCTGTTTGGGGGCAATTTCAGAACATGGACCAGTGATGAACGAGTGGAAGTAACTTTCCAAAAGTATGATAGTGTGCACTTAGAGCAAATCGTCCAGGAGGTTTTGTTCCTTTATACTGTCGCCTTGTCCTTCTTGGTAGGCTCCATTTGGGAGATATCATGAAAAGAGCCTTCTCAATTTTCTGTAATATATGTTGTGGACAGTTTGCCGGGGAAGCCATGGTAGATCAATATGGAAGGGTGTAGAAACATCCTCCTCCCCCTTCTTCTCCCACACCTCCCTTTCTTCCCCCTCCCCCTCTCTTTCGGTGGGCGGCGCGACTCTCGTTTGCAGCGGCCTCTGCAGTCCGTCTGTCTTTTTATTATTTTTGTCTCGTTTTTATGTAGTTTTTATTATTTTTTTGTCAGGGTATGTGTGTAGGGGGGTGGGGTGGGGGTGGGGGGGGGAAACTTTAAAATCTTTCCCCTGCACGGGAGACCCGACCTTTTCTTTGTCGGGTCTCCGTTGTCGTTGGGGCTGGGCAACGTGGAGCGGCCTCCAGCAGGAACGACCTGGGGCTCCAGTTGCGGAGCTGCGGACTACTCACCGTCACGGGGCTGGCCGAGTCCGGAGCAGGGTGGAGCTGTGGTGGAAACAATCGCTGCTGCTACCTGACCCCTGGAGATTCGGAGGCTACAACCGCGGGTCTGGCGGATGGCAACACCGGAAGCCTTCGGGTCCCTGGGGGGAGACCGCTTTTCGGGGCTTCCGCAGCGGCGACTTCTCCCGCCCGAGTTGCGAGGTTGAAGAGCACCTGGAGCGGGGCTTTACATCACCGCCCCGTGCGGCTTGGAATGGCCGCGGGAGTTTGCGAGCGCACGCCGGGGCTCTAACACCAAGACCCGGTGCGCGACCTTGCATTAACCGGCGTGGCTTTAATGGCCGCGGGATAATCACCATCGCCCGCCGGGGGCTTTGACTTTGACTCTGACATCGGGGGGGGGGGGAGTGCAGTGGAGAGATACGTTTTTTTACCTTCCATCACAGCGCTGTGATGGATGTATGTGTAAATTGTGTTGTGTCTCGGGTCTTCTTCGTTTTGTAATGTATGGCTGCAGAAACGATATTTCGTTTGGACCTCAAGGGGTCCAAATGACAAATTTGTCCAAATGACAAATAAATAATAATTGAATTGAATTGAATTACCTGTGGCCCATGTGGATTTGCATGTATTTCTCTCCTCCCCCTTCTCTTCTACATATATTCCTTTCTCCAGCTTCATAATTTGCAACACATCCATCCCTTTGTCTCACACCCTCTGTCTTTCAATCTCGGGCCTTGGTCTAACCACCTACCTATGAAAGAAGATCAAGATCGTGAACCCCGTGTCCTGGTGTTGCGACAACAACTTTTCTCTCCATGTCAGCAAGACAAAGGAGATAGTGATCAAATTCAGAAAGCGAACACATACCCCAGTTTGCATTGACGGTGCCGAAGTAGAAATTGTTGAAAACTTCAAATTTCTTGGAGTCAATATTACATACAACTTCTCCTTGACCACCCAAATTGAAGCAATGACCAAGAAAGCACACCAACACCTCTACTTCTTTAGATGACTTAGGAAGTTTGGCATGTCCCCTATAACTCTCACTAACTTCTACAGATGCACCATAGAAATAATTTTATCAGGATGCATCACAGCTAGGTTTGGGAACAGCTCCCCCCAAGACCTCAAGACCTCAAGAAATTGCAGCAAATTGTGATGCAGCCCAGACCACCACAGAAACCAACTTCCCTTTCATTGACTCCTTTTATACCAAGAATGAGACACACCCTGGTCACCCTTGTCTCTCCTCTCCCATCAGGCAAAATGTATAGAAGTATGAAAACATACACCTCCAGATTCAGGGACAGTTTCTATCCAGCTGTTATCAGGCAACTGAATCATCCTACCACAACCATAGAGCAACTACTATCTATCTCTTTGGTGACCCTTGGACTATCCTTGATCGGACTTTGCTAGCTTTACCTTGCACTAAATATTATTCCCTTATCAAAGATCTATACACCGTAAATGGTCCAATTGTAATCATGTATTGTCTTTCTGCTGAGCGGATAGCACGCAACAAAAGCTTTTCACTATACCTCGGTACATGTGACAATAAACTAAACTGAACTGATCAGGGCATCAGCGAGCAGGTTATGAATGACATAATACAGTAGATGACAATTTCCATCATTTTGATGATCAAGAGTAGGCTATTTGGCTTGACACACTATGGCCTGGCGTGCCATGGTCAGTACAGGGGAGGCCCTACTCTTCCCCGAAGACTGAAGACTGGGAGGATGGAGCTGGTGGTGCTGATAGATGAGACGGGCAAGGAACAAAGCCAGCAGGAGACGGACCAGAGTCAGACCTCCTGTGCCTTCTTGGTCAGTGGCACAAAAGTGGATGGGCAGGAAAGGGGACGTTGGTTCGCAGGTCGATCCATTTGTCCAAGGAAGGCAATGGCTGGAGACACTAGAGCACGGACTTGACCTTGAAAATGGCACCAATATCTGGTGCTTCTTGCATGCAGGCTCAGTACTATTACCGTACATTTTGTTAATGAGGGTTGCGCTTAAATATGGGAACACTCTACTGAACATTTTGTAAGAAAATAATTTCACTGTGCGTTTCCACACATGACATGGAATATAGAATTCCATCATTGTGCTAGTCCAGCCCTTAAAGATTGAACTTTGAATGGTTCACATTGAAGGGCAGATACCAGATTTGTAACTGTTCTGAATGGCTAAGCTTGTGGCATGGTTAAGTTCTGAATTGCGGGTCTTCAACACTTAATTGATGTCCATCTCATAACTTTTGCTATATTCTGCAGTTCCATTGTTCTGCAGTTCTATTGAACTAAAAGCAGCCTGAAAGGGTACTTTCCAGCGATTCAAACAGTATTTCTATGCACAGGTGACAATATCAATTCTGTAATGCCTACGGCTAGACATAATTATATCTCAGAAAAACAAACATAATTTAAAGAAGATGTCCACAGTGGATTTTTGAAATAAAAATCATCACTGAGCTTGTTCACAGTGGAAATTTCCCAATGCCCTCGTGTGCAGTGAATATCATCTGTATGGGATTTTGTGTGAACATATGAAAAACATAAATAAAGTTTATAGCTCACTAACTATGTGCTGCTGTGAGTTATTTCAGGGGTGATTGGTTATGGCAACAGTTAAATGCAGACAGAGCTATCGTAACATTCCTTTCTGCAGACGAGCAAGCCGGCACAATGCAGGGAGAGTGGAGAATTTGCCACCATCAATGCAATTGCTGTGGTAGCTTAATGAGAAGAGAAGCAGGGAACATTTGGAGCAGGCTTCCTTCTTTGAAATAAGGATTGAAATTGCAGTCTATAGGTCTGAAGAAGGGTCTCAACCCAAAACGTTACCTATACCTTATCTCCAAAGACCCACTGAGTTACTCCAGTATTGTGTGTCTATTTTCAGTCTATAGGTTCATCCTGAAGAATTATTATCAACAAAAATGGTTACAATCGGTTCAATGATCCACTAGTGGGTCAAATTAATCTATTTATCACCATGAGAAGAATGTGAATTTGAGTTCAAATTTGGCCGGCTTTTAGTTGGAGAATAATGCTTGCAAGTTCTCATTTAAATGCAATGTGCACTTTTTCTTTATGTGCTTGTTCTCTCTGTCCCGAGGATGGTGGAAGCTGGAACATTGGATATATTTAAGGTGGAGGTAGTTAAATATCGGGGAATTGAACATTACAGGGAACAAGCACAAAAGAAGAGCTGAGGCCAGCATTGTTCAGCCATGATCATATTGAATGGCAGGAATGGCATGAGGGGCCCGGTGGCTTCCTCCTGGTCCTGTTTCTGTATGTTTTTAATGTTATTCTGAATGCTTAAATGTCCTGTTTTAATCTAAAATCATCTGGAAACGATCAATCTAGTTCCTATAAATCACAAAACCATCCCTGATATGAAACTTTGGTATAAGGTGGAGAAATCGTTGGGGATAATTACAGGTCTGTACCTCATTTTATTTTTAAAAATTCAGAAAAGGAAAAAAGGGAGATAGCGGTAGGGGGATTGGTTGCCGTCCAGTGTTATGTTTGATGAGAAAACAGCACGATCCTGAAATAGAAAAATAGAATTTAGTCGAATAGTCCAATAACTCAGAGCGACATCCATTACAAAATATGTTTGAAATTCCTATAACTTGCACACAGGACCCAGGGCCAAATCTCATTTTGAGGGAGGTGGCTACCAGAGTAACAGTGGTGCTGAAATAACTTTGAGGCCTGTCTTTCTATTATGCTTTCTCGTGGTTCACATTCAAGATCTGGGGCTGCTCATAAGATATTTAAGGCCCTGTCCCACTTACGTGTCCTTGGCACGCAAATTACGCGACCATGTCGTCGCGTTGAGGCGCATGGGCATCGTGTGGCCGCGCGGGGCCGGTCCCACTGAGAAACGCGGAGTGGTATGGAGTTGTGCGCGGTATCGCGCAGCGCTCCGAAGTTTTGTAGCGAACAAAATCTTTGCGCGCCACTGGCATGTCGCGTAACTGACGGCCAAAGTGGGACAGGCCCAAGACCCTGGCGCGACGCAACATCTCACCTCCAACAGCAGCAGAAGCAGGCAAACGATCGCCGAGCTCGGCCTGGGGCTCACGGTTGTTGCGGTCCGGATCCTCCCCCACTTCTACTCCCAGAGCGGGGCCAAGAAAATTGAAGATAGACACAAAATGCAGGAGTAACTCAGCGGGACCGTCAGCTTCTCTGGAGAGAAGGAATGGGTGACGTTTTGGGTCAAGACCCTTCTTTCAGACTGAAGAAGGCTCTCGACCCGAAACATCACCCATTGCTTCTCTCCAGAGATGCTGCCGGTCCCGCTGAGTTACTCCTGTATTTTATGTCCATATTCAAATGACGTCACGCGCTCCAGACGGCTGTGCGGGCGCATGAAGTCGCTCGCGACCTTCCCGGGACTGTCGCGCCTCAACACAACCACGAGGTCGCGTAATTAACGTACCAAGGACACGTAAGTGGGACAGGGGCTTTAGTCTTTGCAGTAATGTGACAATCAAGTGCACATTACGATCTACAGTCCTCTGAAGATTAATGTGTAGGTTTAGTAATGGAGAGATGGCACCCTTTGGTGTTCGGTATAATATTCTGTTACAGATTTTCCTGAGTTATACCCCTGAACTATATGACTCAATATATATAGTATGGCTTCTAATACTAAATCAAAGTTCACAATTCCAAGTGAATACAGGGATAGTCAATGTCAAAAAAAATCTTTAGAGCCTAGATTTTCTGATCAGAGTAATTATATTTGGTAACCTGGGTTACTGCCAGCATTAGCATAATATCAATCTGAAAATCCAGACCTCTGAGCAAGATTTATAATTTTGAAAAGTGAGACAGATTGGGCGCTATTTAAACAAATAGAGGCCTATTGATTTTTAAAAGTGACATTCATCAAAATGGGTTAAATTTAAAAAAAAATCAGTGACTGTCACGCTAAATAAGTAGATCTGTTTTTAGAATACATCCAGTACGGTTGGTAGCTGGACATTATGTGTTGTATGACACTGTGTCAAATGAAAATACACTCCACCAAGATATCTTTCATGATAATCTGACTTAGCAACCGGGTGACCTTTTGATTTATCTCAATGTCTACAGGCAACCGGTGGGGCTGCTATTGTAAAAATATAAATATAGAACATGGCATAAGACCCTGCAATACAGTGCAATGCAATGTTCAATCCTTCCCTGCATAATTGGTTTTCAAAGGGCCATTGAAGTCTGAAACAGTGATTTGCTGCCAATTTAAAACCAGTAACTGGAGCATGCTTATCAGAGTCACTCCAGGTAGAACTGGAAACACAGTTAGGCTGTAGGATGTGATGTCAGAGATGAATGAAACATTGACATTGTCAGTGTCTTTAAGCAGCAATCCACTTTGTAATGGCTTGAGCATTGCAATCTGGTGAGGCATGTTACATGTTTATATTTGACGTTCAATGGTGAATGCCAATGGTCAAGAAGTGTAAAGCCATAACCATAATGGCCCTGAGCTGTTTAGCAATGTTTGAAACAAAGTGCAAGTGAATAGATAGGCAGGACGAAGGTGGGAATTGACCTTTGTAACTGGGTCTAAGGCAAGGGAAATGTAATTCCAGGGCTTTGCCATTCTTGATTCATTCATTGACACACGTTGTCTGAATGCCTTCAAAGTGAACGGGTACTATGACAGTTCAGTGGGCAATTAAGAACTGACAGCAACACGATGGCTCTAGGGTCATTTATACTTCAAACTAATAGAAACTATTTTTTGAAGAAATTTACAGCTGGGTTATTAACAGCATCCCATGTTCCCAATTATAGGTTATATCTTTTCAATTTTAGACTGTTCAAAGAACTGAATTTATACATTGCCAAGGTGCCGTTTGCATGCCTGCTTCTGGATTACCATAAAATACCATGTTATCTAATTTGTCTTCCTTCATAAGTTAATGTTCATAAATTCTAGGAGCAGAATTAGGTCATTCAGCCCATCAAGTCCACTCTGCCATTCCATCATAGCAGATCTATCTTTCCCTCTCAACCCCATTATCCTGCCTTCTCCCCATAACCCCTGACACCCGTACAAATCTATAAATCTCCACCTTAAAAATATCCAATGACGGCCTCCACAGCCTTCTGTGGCAATAAATTTCACAGATTCACCAACCTCTGACTAAAGAAATTCCTCCTCATCTCCTTTCTAAAGGTACGTCCTTTCATCCTGAGGCTATGGCCTCTGAGCCAAGACTCCTCCCCACATCTGCTCTTTCCAGGCCTTTCACTATTCGGTAAGTTTCAATGTGGTCCCCCGTCATCCATCTAAACTCCAGTGAGTACAGGCTCAAACCCACTCGTCATATGTTAATCCAATCATCCCTGGGTTCATCCTCATAAACATATTCATTTTATCCAGTCCTCCTAGATTGAAAGTGCCTTGGCTGATTTTAATGCTATAGGCTTTGAGGTGACTGATGAGGCCCATCTGAGGCGGCAAATTCTACCTCAGCTAGGGTAGCAGATCCCTGATGGGATGGGTGGGTAATTTGCAAGGTACAGTGGGTTTGTTAATAAAGATGACATCAGTATAATAATGGGGCACGTGAACACAAGAACACTGGAGCAGTTGTAAGCCACCAGGCTCCTCCAGTCTGCCCCACAGTTCACTGAGATTTTGGTTAATCTATTCTGGCTTCAAATCCTTTTCTGTGCCAGTTTAAGAGTCAAGAGTGTTTTATTGTCATATGTCCCAGATAGAACAATGAAATTCTTGCTTGCAGCAACACAACAGAATATGTAAACATAGTACACTGTAAACAATATGACAAACGAGAGAGAAAAAAAAGTTCAGTGTGTGTATATCAAAGGTATCAATGGTTTCAAAGAATTCAAAGGTCTTTTATTGTCATGTATACCAATTAAGGTACAGTGATATTCGTATTACCATACGACCATACTAAAAAAGCAACAAGACACACAGCTACATAAAAGTTAACATAAACATCCACCACAGCGGATTCCCCACATTCCTCACTGTGATGGAAGGCAATAAAGTTTAATCTTCTTCCCACAGCGGTCGGGGCAGTTGAACCATCCGTTGGGGCGAACGGAGCACCCACAGCCGGCGGTTGAAACTCCCGCGTTAGGGAAGTTGCAGCTCCCGCTTTGGGGCGAACGAAACTCCCACATCAGGGCGAACGAAGCTCCCGCGACTCGGAGCTCCTGAAGTCGGTCTCCAACCAGAGACCGCGGGCTTCATGATATTAAAATCCGCAGGCTCCTGTGGTTGGAGCTCAGAGGTCGATCCCTGGCAAAGAGATTGCGAGCACTGCAAAGTTAAAGTCCTGCAGACTCCCGAGGTTGGAACTCCCGAAGTCGGTCTCCAGCAGAGGTCTCCAGCTCCTCGATGTTAGGCCGCAGTACGGACGTAGATATGATACGGAAAAAAATAGCATCTCCGTCAAGGTGAAGGGTCCCCAAACCCCCTCCCCCTCCCCCCATCCCCCACCCCCACATAAAACAAGCTAAAGAATACTAAAAACATACATTTAGCACATAGTAAAGAAACAACAGAGAAGGAAGGGACAGACAGGCTGTTGGCGAGGCAGCCATTGCTGGCACCACCAGTTGGAATGTATATATGTATATATACACACACACTCACAAATACCCACATACAACTATTTCACACAGAGGGTGCATGTACATGGAAAAAGCTCCCAGAGGATGTGAGTGAGCCATGTATAATACCAAAATTTGAAAGACATTGGAACAGGTACATGGATAGGAGAGGTTTAAGGGAATATGGGTCAAATGCAGGCAAAGGGCATGAGCTTGGATGGACATTTTAATCGGCTGGAATGACGGGGGAAAGTTCAGTTTTAGTGCTGTTTGACCCTATGACCGTGCTTTTTTAGTTTAGTTTAGAGATACAGCGTGAATACAACACTGACGCGCTGACCACTGATCACCCATACACTAGTTCTATGTTATCCCAGTTTCATATCCTACACCAACCAGGGCTATTTACAGAAGAAAATTAACCAACAAACCTGCACGTCTTTGGAATGTAGAAGGAAACCGGAGCACCCAGATAAAACCCACATGGTCACTGGAGAAGTAACTACCTCGTAAACATGGCACCTGTAGTCAGGATTGAAACCAGGTCTCTGGCGCTGCAAGGCCGCAACTACCACTATGCTAGAGTGCCGCAGTGATGAACAAAGGGTGCTGGTACACATCTTCTAACTATCTATCTATCTATATTTAAAAGTAAGTAAGTAAGTAAGTGTGAGTGAGTGAGTGAGTGAGTGAGTGAGTGAGTGAGTGAGTGAGTGAGTGAGTGAGTGAGTGAGTGAGTGAGTGAGTGAGTGCGTGCGTGCGTGCGTGCGTGTGTGTGTCTGCTTGACGTGCCAGCCAGCCTTTGATACCGCGCTACGCCAACACCGCACGCAGAAACGACGAGATTTTTTTCAATTTCGGTAGAGATTTCATTTTTCTTTACGAATAGCCGCTCCTGATTAAATTCCGTCGTGTTTATGTACACTTTTTAAAATAAAATCCTTCTCCCGCCCCCCCACCCCCAAAATTTCAAAATGTTAAAAAAACAGCTCTCAGCCAGAGAATGTTAGTGAAGGTTCCGTCGTGTGATGTCATAATGCCCAATGCTCACATATGTCCAATCGGAATGGAACAATTTACATATGCCTTTGCAGCAGCCCCAGCCCCAGCCCCTCCCCCCCACCCCCGCAGCATGTGTCGAAGCGCGTCATCACGTGTGTGGGAATAGAGAAAGAGGATTGGGGGTGATAGGGAATGGGGAACAGATGGACTGTCCCTACCCCGCCCCCTTCCACTCTCCCTCCCCACAATTTCCCCTCTCTCCTCACACCCCTCTCCCCTCCCTCCACACTCTTCTCCCTCCCTCCCCTACCCCATCTCCCTCCTCCCCTCCCTCCCCCACACCTCTCTCCCCTCCCCATCCCTCTCTCCCCCTTCCCATCCCTCTCTCCTCTCCCTCTCCATCACCCTCTCCTCACGCTCTCCCTCTCCTCCCCTCCTCCTCCCACCCCCATCCCTCTCTCCCCCACCCCCCTTCCCTCCCCCACCCCTTCCCTCTCTCACCCACCCCCTCCCCCACCCCCTTCCCTCCCCCACCCATTCCCTCTCTCCCCCACTCCCTTCCCTCCCCATTCTTCCCCCTCCATCCACACTCTTCCCCCTCCATCAACACTCTTCCCCCTACCCCCTACCCCATCTCCCTCCTCGCCTCCCTCCCCCTCCCCCACACCTCTCTCCCCCTCCCCTCTCTCCTCCCCCTCACCCCTCCCCCACCCCTCCCCCACCCCTCCCCCACCCCTCTCTCCTCCCCCTCTCCATCTCCCTCTCCATCTCCCTCTCCTCACCCCTCTCCCTCCTCCTCCCACCCCATCCCTCTCTCCCCCACCCCCCTTCCCTCTCTACCCCACCCCCTTCCCTCCCCGCGCACCCTTCCCCCTACCCCTCTGTCCCGCTTCCACCACTCCCCCTACCCCTTCCTCCCCACTCTTCCACTTC
The DNA here is from genome assembly GCA_038087875.1 of Malacoraja senta. Taxonomy (NCBI): domain Eukaryota; kingdom Metazoa; phylum Chordata; class Chondrichthyes; order Rajiformes; family Rajidae; genus Malacoraja; species Malacoraja senta. The sequence goes on from CM075977.1 coordinate 364,204,116, forward strand.
TCTCCCCCCTTACCCCACCCCTCCCTTCCCCCTCCAACCCCTCTCTCCCCTCACCCCTACCCCTCTGTCCCTCTTCCACCACTCCCCTACCACTCTTGCCCTCCATCCCCACTCTTCCACTTCTCTCCTCCCTCCCACACCCCTCTCCCTCCCTCCCCCTCCCTCTCTCACCCCAGCCCCTTCCCCTACCCCTCTCTCCCTCTTCAAACACTCCCCTACCCCCTCCCCCTCCCTCTCTCCCACTTCCACCACTTTCCCTACACCTCTCCCCCTCCCTTCCCATTCTTCCACTTATCTCCCCCCATCCCTCCCCATCTCCCTCCCCCACCCCTCACTCCCCCCTCCCTTCCCTCCCCAATCTTCCCCCTCTCTCCGCTCTCCCCCTCCCTCCACTCTACCCCTCTCTCCTCACCCCTCTCTCTCCTCCCCTCCAACCCCCTCTCTTCCCCCTCCACCACCCCTCTTCACCCCCATCTCCCCCCCATCCCCTTCCCCTCTCTCTTGCACCACTCCCCGCTACCCCTCTCCCCCTCACTCCCCACTCTTCCCCTCTCCCTCCCCACCTCTCTCCCTCCCCCCTCTCTATCCCCCTCTCTTCCCCTACTCCTCTCTCCCCTTCCCCTCATCCCCTCCCTCCACCTACAACATCCCTTCCCCCCTTCTCCCACCCCCTTACCCCTCTACTTCCTTCCTGCCCTCCCCGCTCTCCTCCCACTCCCAGTCTTCTCCCCTCCCTCTCCCCCACCCTGCTCTCCTCTCCCTCCCCAATCTCTCCCCTTTCCTCCTCCCCCTCTCCCCTCCCTCCCCCTCTCCCTCCCCCTCTCCCCTCCCTCCACTCTTCTCTCCCCACCCCGTCTCCCTCTCCCCCCCTCCCCCCGCATGTGTGTTTGGGGGGTGTTTAGTGTGAGTGTGATGCCGCAGCCCACCCCCCCCCGTAAACACGTGTTGGGAAAACAGTCCGCCAACAGTCTCTCTGTCTTTGAGAAGGAACTGCAGATGCTGGAAATCAAAGGTACACAATAAAAATCTGGAGAAACTCAGCGGGTGCAGCAGCATCTATGGAGCAAAGGAAATAGGCAACGTTTCGGGCATAAACCAGTCTGAAGATGGGTTTCGACCCAAAACGTTGCCTATTTACTTCGCTCCATAGGTGCTGCTGCACCCGCTGAGTTTCTCCAGCTTTTTTTGTGTACCAGTCTCTCTGTCTCTCCCTCTCTCTCTCTCTCTCTCTCTCTCTGCCCTCCTCTCTTCACAGCCCACGGCTCGACTCATGCACGCCCACCCCCCTTCACCTCTCTCC